>CAHIKZ030000170.1:260000-292500 GCA_903632075.3 Acanthosepion pharaonis
TCACACCTCTCTCTCTCTCTCTCTCTCTCTCTCTCTTTGGCCCATACGTTTTCTCTCTCTCTCTCTTTGGCCCATACGTTTTCTGTCTGTCTCTCTCTCTCTTTGGCCCATACGTTTTCTCTCTCTCTCTCTCTCTCTCTTTGGCCCATACGTTTTCTCTCTCTCTCTCTCTCTTTGGCCCATACGTTTTCTGTCTCTCTCTCTCTCTCAATACGCCGTTGGCTTTTACAAAATAAAATTTGCTGATAAATTCAATTTTGTTTTCGTATAACCAAATATTTGTATTCAATTAAAGATTTGACTGATCCAAAATCATTTTAGCGAAGATTAAACCAGCTTTTTTATTTACTGTGTCCGCATCTAACTATTATAATAAATGTTCTTACCTTAAATTTTATATTGCACTGTATTTTATATTGAACACCATGTTCAATAACGTCTGTGTCTTTAACAATTTTCTTGTTGTAATTTTAGATTTATTCATGTATTATTCCGGGAAATGAGTATCGTTTCAATGGTCTACAAATTGGTGACCCACATCTTTTCTATCTTTCTTTACTCAATCTGAATGTCTTTTGATACACGGTCTCTTATTTACTGAAATTTCTCTTGCAAGCTTCGTCCTCACTTATGTTGCATGTTTCCTTCGTCGACCCCAATCTCTTAAAAGCGTTGTTATAATACTAATTTATTTCTATTCATGGCGAACTCAGTGGTATGAGGTATGCCAATCCTTGAAAGTTTTCATTTTAGTGGTCTTTGTATTTCGGCATGTGTTACAAATTAAGGACTTATTCGTTTTACAAATAATTTGTACAAGTCATTCTATGACTGTCTCGGCTATTACAATACACAGGGATGAACTCGTGTGACCGCCAAATATATATATATATATATATATATATATATAGATATATATAAGCACAAATACTGTAACAGTTATTATTGCTAATGGTCGAAATAAATTTTTCTACTTCTGTCGGAAGCTGTTTTACAAAAGCTAATTTCACAATTGTTACCAAATTAGAAATAGTATATTCGAAAAAAAAAAAAAGGAAACCAGTCAAAGTATAGTTCAGCCTCAAAATTGTCAAAGATAAAATTTTATTTTTAATTCTTGAATGAATTTGTTTTCAGTGAAAAAAAAAACTAGTCATATTACGGGGGGGAAAAAAAGTGTATTATTTGATAACCAAAGACGTATCCTATATTATTTCTACCCAAAATAAATTATAAAGTACTTTTGAACTTTTAATAATCAGACTAATTGATGTCACACATGACTAGTAATTTTTAAAATTGCAACTCTTTTTTTCTCCCTCCGTGCTAAGGTATCCATTCACAGGCGCGCCTTTGCTAATGCGTCCAGTCCTCACTCATCTTTCAACAGTTGACCCTGCATAAAAATTTTATAAGTTTTTCAGCACATCCTCTGTGTGTGTGTGTGTGTGTGTATATATATATATATATATATATAATGTTGTCTCCTCGACGGATGAGTTTTAATTTGAATGATGCATCAAACATATCAAAACTTTTACAACAGTATGCCTGTCCCCATTCACAATTTAAGAAAATTCTTGAAAATATATCAATAATTTTTCAGCAAAATAAATATAAACTAAAAGTTCTTGAAGCTATTTATATTAAAATTGAAATCAACCTTCAATAAAATTATGAATACTGCTCAAATGTGTTAAAATGCCTACAGTAGATAGTACAAAATATCTAGGTATTAACTAATCTTTCTTTTTTCGGTTTGTTTTGAATAGACATTTCAAAACATAGCTTCCTCCCCTACCGTTTACATCGTGAAATTCAAATCGTTCAGTACATAACATTAGAGCTTTTCACTTTAGTTAAAAAAAATAAACTTCCAGAGGAACACAATAATTTTGTCTTAGAAACAAACACCCTGGTGATGACTTTGCTCTAATGTCGAAAGTACTCGCAATAAATGTGTATTAATATGGTGATTTTTCTCTCTTCCTATAATAAGGATAAGAAGAAACTTGTCCGTGGATATGACAGGATCCTATTGAAAATAAGTAGACAAACTTGTCTGAATTATTCAATGAGACGTTTATATATATATATATATATATATATATATATATAATTAAAATAATTGTCTGATTTAATGCATGTTTCATATATAAAGAAATGCATTAAATCCGACAATTATTTTCATATATTTTCTGTTTATATATTTTTATGGATATCTTATCTAAGTAAATGCATTAAAAATATTAAATACGTTTACCGACCTTGACTGTTCGAGAAATTTTATAGTAAATATGGGCTCTCCGGCATTTAATCCATTTCTGGTGATATTGTCTTTGTTTACGTGAGAATATCGGCACCAACAATACATTTTACCAAAAGTACTTATTGAAAAAAAAATATTACCGGCAATAAAAATCTTGTCATTAAATAACCCATTAAGTTTGATTATGCCGTAAAGCAAACCAAACCTAGAAGAGATATGCGTACACATGGATAGTGGAACGGGAATAATGTACCCCCTGTAAAAGCTCCAGTTTGAAATTCCATGAAGGATACCCGAATCGACATAGCCGGATGAAGAACGAGGGGACTACAACAGCCGAAAATTTATAACAAAAAAGATAGTCTGCATGTAAATAACTGCTCATCAGAAATTCACACAGATATGTAAACCTCGTAATCATGAGACAAAAAACTCGCTCTTTTTCCAAACAACCCGCGTATTAAAAATATTTTCTAGTCCTGCCCCCTTTATTTCCTATTTTATTAATTCTAAATGATTTTCCCTACCTAACTATTTATTCCAAGCACCACTGCTATTTTTTTCAAGAACATAGAAAGAATTATGATTATATTTGATTCTTTCTTTGTCTAAGGCTTATCAAGCTTCTGTAGGTTAAAGTCAGATAATATCTTGTAAGATACATTTTTTTCCCTTGGAGATAATAATGGTTTAGTGATGTGTTTTACTGACCCAGAGTTGTGCGGAGAAGGGGTAGGTTCATACCTTTCCCAAAGGTGTTTACGCGTAAGTGGATATACCGAACCAGAGTCGTATTGGAACACTGCTTTAGCATTAGCAATTCAAGGCAGTTATGTATTACATCACCCGCCCAGCCAAGCTTACAGCACCTGATATTCCCAAACGGCCATTCATCTGGGTATAGAACAGGCTAGACTTTGAGGTCGAACAGGTATTTCAACGTGATATGGCAGTATGCCAAATTATTATTAGAATAATAAAAAATTCAGAATTGAAGCCTCCAAGGGAACAGTAACTATCAATTGAAATGTAGGAATTTTAGACGTTGCAACGTTGTACGTATTCGATCTAAATGAAGCTTCTTAAAATGGAATTAGGACAACGGACGACAGAATCCAACAAGAATATTGTGCAATATTGTTTTGGTCTCCCATTGACCTCCCACTCTTTATCTATAGCTTGTTCCCGTTTTCTCTTTCCCAACTCGCGTAATCATACATATCGCTTCCTTTCGCTCTCCTCTGCATTCAGCGAATGTAATTTCCGCTTGCGATTAATCCTACTTCCGCATTCTTCACCGTCATCTCTCCGATCCGAGCTGGTCTTACGGAATCAGTCTTGCGAATCAATAGCAATTCGACCGACGTGGTCGATCACGATAATTCATTTCCAGTACATTTGGCAGTGTTAAAAATGTTAAGTCGGCTAACAAGTCTGATCAAATCTCATCTTAATCGTAGACGCGCATTCAGAATGCGTCAGGTATTCGAGAACGCGCATTTAGCAGAAGACTACCCCAGCGTAATGTTGCGCGATATGAGCCAAATTTTTAACATTAATATCTCTTTCCAGATGTAAGATCATTTACCTCTGTCTACAATTTGATACAAGAAATGAAAAGGTGCACCGTGCGTGCTGCAAAAACTGTCAACCTCAGCATCTAGGATAATAGCCACCTTGTAGAAGTATCTATAGCCATCTTTGTTAAAGATCAGGAACAAGCTGACGACCTTTGATAGGGACATGTCGACTGTTACCAAGAGAAAGAAAACTTCTGATCGGCGAGAGGTTGCAAGTTCGGTTGAGTTCGCTCAGCGGGTCGAAGACGTCGAACACAAACAAGTTAATAAGGGTTGGTGCTGTCCCCTGCTTTGATTTACTTTGCACGCTGGTCAAAGCTGAGAATAATAAATACTCGCAAAAGAGCATAAGAGATGTGATTCCTGGATACCTGATAGTGAATGTACACAGAAAATGTTAATTAAACTTGTACAATCCTGTCTCGCGAATTCAATCCATATCGTTAGGGTTGTCTTCGAGGGTAAAATTGTGGTCCCACAACACCAAACACTTACTCAAGGAAGAAAACGCGGATATTATTGCCTACTTGAAAGAAAGAATCCGCGGAGAAATTTGCTTATGATGCTGCATGGAGACCGAGAACGATTTTATTGAATAAACAAAAAATAAACGCGTTTTTGTTTTTCACTTGTACAATTTATTTTTTTTTAAATATTTTAAATTATTTTTTCTGTTAAGTTCTTTATATGACACATATGGTGTTCTTCTGTTGGGTGTATCCAGATAGAAGAAATTTTATTATATATGTGAACTTCAAATGCTATTCTAATGGATACCCGTTTTTGAAATAGACGTCCCGTTTTTCTTTATTTTAAAAAGTGTGCATTTCGACCGGCGCAATATATAGGTTAGTTACCAAAATTTCTTGACTCTGTTACGTTGGTATCTTCAATATCAGTATCCAGCTCACTGAGCCTGTACAAAGTCTGTTAGGAGACTCTCTAGTTGTTTACAGTTGTGTGAGGCATAATATTATGTTAAAAACCGCCTCCGCGAGATGTTACAATGATTGAAAATTAGACTAATGGACATGCATCAAATTTTGTATTAAGCACAATAAAAAAGCTACCGATATCCTCAAAATCAGCCTTTTTTATGAACATTCTTTTGGTCGAAAACCTTGACTGGCAATCATGTTTCAAAGACTAGTGTCTGTTGAAGATGATGCGTATTCAGGCCAACTAATTTCTAGAAAAGCAATCATTTTTCTTTTATGATTGGAATCGGTCACAGTGTAGCAGAATATTCTGTTGCAGGAACTTTTCGATATAACTAATTATTTACTCAGTTTAGATTTTTCTGGAGCAGTGGCATAGTTTCAGGCAATTGAAATTACGGCAACATTGCTAGCGCCTGTGTCTAAAGGGTATCACACATATACACACACAAAGTTGGTGACCTATACCTGGATTTCTGTTTGTAATCAGTATATACAAAATCTAGTAGCATAATGAAAAAAGTCCTGTAAAGGAGATTTCTTCCTTTCTTTCTCTCATAGAGATTGAATGAAAATCCGAATGAATTGAACTTACGGCCATATCACGTTGAAACGCGTAAATATCCATTGAAAATGTTAGGAATCCACTTATTTTCTCGCAGCTATGGGTTAATTCGTAGAACTTGTATTAGTAAATCATTAAAATTCTTACTCTAAAAATATTTTACGGCTTTAAATAACCTCCAAGTGGTTAAGCTGTAAAAAAATTTAAAAAAATAAATAAATAAAAAGACTGAATTCTAAATTTGTAAAAATGTCGGTAATTTTTCGCCGTTAGATTGGATTTTTTTTTATAATGCCAAAGTAGTTTTTAAAATGATCTAAATATTTTTAATCATTTCGCCCTAAGCAAGGCAATGAAGCCACTAAAACGCAAGGGTCACTGAATGTTAGAGAATGAGTAAATTTGGAGAAAGGACAATAAAAAAATACGAATTAAAAAAAAAAAAAAAAAAACGGATGGTAATGATTTACACTTTATTTACTTTTTTGAAGATCAAAGTTGACAAAGAAATCGTAAGAAAATTCCAGAAGCGAGACGTGTGATAGAAGAAACTGATGCGTAGAACTGACGGTTAAATGTCATTTTAACTCTAAAATGATGAAACCTTGCGCTGAAATTCATGAAGTCTAGGTACCATAGAGAAAAATTCGTCAGAACAATTACCATGAAACATTTCTAGAAAAGGCAAAGAGCAGTTACGTTACTTAACGCTTTTGGTGACGTAACACACAAAAAAATGTTATCTTATATTTAATAAAATGCCATAATTTTTCACTGTGTTGAATGTTAGTTTTTAGTCTAATTTTCGGGAAGTACTAAAACATCTACCGGCTTGAATATTGCAGAAATCTTGTCAGAAAAATTATATATATATATATATATATATAGAACAGTTTTTAAAAAATGTATGATAAATTGGAAAAGGTTTGTTTTGACGCGTTTCATCCGTTAGGACTTCATCGGATTGGATTTCTTTACGTTGTTGTTACAACACATGCGCATGAACGACAGACGCTGGCAGTTTTAAATTTTACTTTTTTATATATATACCATCTTGCCAATTGTGTCTAGATTTTTTTTTTTTTTTTCATAATCTTTGTTATTAAATCTCTGCCAAGAATGGTGAAACGTTAGAATTCGGATGCCTATTTATTGTTGATGAAAAAGCGATTAAAGAACTTTCTAGATATTTTCGTCTGAGAGAATTATCGCCTCTTTTAATTAGGGTAGCATTTCTTTATCAAAATCGTGGTCAATTTCGTTCCGGTAACATCTAACGATTTCAACTATAAAACGATGAGGTATTGCCTCTAATCTGGTACTGCACTTAAATACATAAATTATTAGTGCGATAAAAAAGTTCATCAGAACAATTACCATGAAACATTTATAGAAAAAGCAAAGAGCAGTTACGTAACACAAAAACAATGCAATGTTATTTTACATTTTAATAAAATTCCATAATTTTTCACCGTGTTGAATGTTAATTGTTTCGTCTAATTTTCGGGAAGATATAAAACATTCTACATAAATCTTCGGAATAAGTGTTTTATATTGAAAATGACACAAATTAACAGTCAGTTTAGTGTCATACGGGCGATACGTTTGGACGATAATCAATCTTTCGATTCATCACTGACTAGGCAGATTTTCCCGTTTCTTTCTTCCCAACCAAGGCTATATGACCCAGTCTGGCCTGCCGTTCACCTTTATAGCTGCGAAGTAGAGTTGGATTCATGCTTTTCTCAAGGGTACTTTTGAGTAAATGAATATTACGAAACTGACTTGAATTTTAATAGTACTTTTAAAAAAAACAAATTGTATATTTTAATTTAAATAACTGCAAATTAACTATTTCTAGATCTACTTTCAGAATCACGATGTTTCGGTAACAATGCCGAATTTTATACTTGATGTGAAATATCGAACAAGAAGCTATCTGGCAGCTCTTTCCTCTTCCATTAGACTCGTACTGTTTTGTATCGTACCACTAGCAAGGATTAATTTGGCTTAACTGTACTAACAGATAATCAAGATGTTATGCTGGGAATCACTTTGTATTTCAGGAGTTACTTGCTTTACATCTCTAAGTTTCATAGGTGACGGATTTTTCCAGCGACTGGCAAAAGCTGAATGAATAGGTTTTGGGTGCATTGATGGATGAGTAATGTCAGCTTTTCGGCATTGAGTTATTTGGCAGTGCTAAATACCATGAGACAGTAGTTTTTCTTTACCGTTTAAGCTGAAGAATCTTAGGGCCGACTGCATCAATATGATAAAGATAAGCAATTAAATCATTTCCTCCCTAAAGGCAATAGATATCATAAATATGTCGGAAATAGGCTAACACATTGTATTTTAACTCTAAAATGGTATGGCTATATGCCAAAGAGGCATCGATGCTACTAAAAATGTGTTCTACAAAATGACAGCATTACTCACATTATTCACACTATTCAGATTCTATCCTAATCTTCATTGCCATATTCACAAAGTTTCGGCCGTTTTACGTTCCGGCCTTCTTCAGGTGATTGGAATTTCGGACCGAACCCGTTTTATTTCGTCCACCGGGATATTGTTCTAATTCCACGTGCCCTGCCTCTTCCGCATCTCTTTTAAGTCAACTCTTAAAGTTTGGTTCATCACTGCTGTGGCCTGGTATTGAACTCGGAACTCTTTGGGTCTAGACACTGGACCAGAGCAGGCATCTAACTCTCTAGTTACCAAATTAGGTTTTGTTTTGCATGCGATTGTGCGTGTCACCCTGGGAAGATAGATCTCATTACAGAATCAATTATTTGCGAGACTACCTCGACAACATGGCTCCACAGCGAGGCGACCAGAAGCAATATTTCATAATTTTCTATAGCGATTCCAGTTTGCTCTCTCACATGTTTTGTATGTTTTTTTATATCATACGTTTTAGTTTACTTATCGATTTTATCCATCAATCATCGTTTTTTTCCTTATATTTTTCCTTGTTCAGATGTAATACTGAAATTTTTTTCGCCTCACGAAACCGAGATATTTTACGCAAAGGATCAAGCCGAGAACTTTCCAGTACAGACTTGTATATGTGGCTATCCATCTCTCTCATATATATAAAATATATATATATATATATATATATATATATATATATATATATATATATATATATGTATGGACATACAGATATACATACATAGGCACTACGTTCCAAATACTTTACCTTCTCCAGATAATTACAGACGGTAAAAAATTGAAATAAAACATTTCATGTGGGACCCGTATGTTACAAAATATTATTAATGACGAAACAGTGATACAATTGATTTACAATCAAAATATATTACTTTCCTACATTGATTTCACAACTTGGAGTTTCTTGCCGAAGTAATTATCAAGTGCTTGTATTTTAGTTTTGGGTTAAAACCGCATTAATGAAATTTCTGGTAATCGCGAGAAACTTTATTGTTGCGGTGGAATATTATAATTAAATATAATTTAATTCTGAATTTGAATTTTTGCCCAGATTAACAGTTAAGATTGAAAATAAGGTTGGGAATAAGAACAATAAATTTTAGAGAGACGCTGATGTTAAAGTAATAAACAAAAAAAACTTTAAAAAATCAATTCTATTTTTTTTTTTTTTTTTTTTTTTTTTTTTCATGAAAAAGGGTAAAAAGTAAAATATTAATAAGAACAATATCAATATAATATATTTGGACGCCATTTCCGGTTGGACTATATTAATCTGTGTCATATTTGATTTCAGCTTTTATAAACTAAATATTTGGACATACATTTACAGTTTAACGAGGTCAAGTTTCATGTGGGGTCTACCGAAAACCGTTGGAAATCGCGCTTCACCGCCAATAACTGACATTAGGCAATATCAAATATACTAACAGCACCGCCCTCTGTAAATTTTTCTGAAAACTAAAAAATGAGAATAAAAACCTAATTATCACTTGGGAATTAGTAGTGAAACCTCAGCCTTTCAGCGGGGAAGACAGCAAATGTAACTTATGTCTTTCTAAAAAAACTTAATAATCCTGAAAAATATAAAAAAATCCTTAAACAAAAGTAGACTTGATGAACATTTGTACACGTAGTACCTAATTTCTACTCAAACACGTTCACCCAGATTAATATATTTTAGCCGATCCCGGTGTTCATATATACCGGTATTGATAATATTTTTTATTAATATATTTATTATTTTTATTTAATTATTTACATATTTGTTTTTATTTATTACTCTTTTCTCTTCCCGCTCATTATTAATGTTTGTTTCCAAATTCTGTAGTCCTTTTTGTCTTGCATGGGGTTATACTATATATTATATATATATATATATATATATATATATATATATATATATATATATATATATTTTAAATACCTTAAAATCTTTTGTGCTCATCTTGTACTTGGCATTTTCCATCGACATTTTATGATTAGAAAATATTTTCAATGGTTCTTGAATGCATTTATAAAGAAATTATATAACTAGCTTAACATGCAGTCATGATTTTCGGTAAAATGAACTCAATCAAAAAGAATTATAAAAGAATCTTGCTAGTCACTAGTACTCGCAAGCAGTCATGTGTGTGTGTATATGTGTAATGAAGGGTTTGGTAATCCGTATGGATAATTCCAAAGAGGATGTAATCCAGAGAGCTCAATGTAACAACAGAGCAAATATTAATTAACCGTAAGTTCCATAATTTTAATTTCTTTCCCCACAAAATATAATTTTCCTTGTTCATCAGGTAACATCTCTGGTAGCTAGAGATGTGACCTGATGAACCAGTAAAAATATTTTTTTATGGGAAAATAACCTTAAGGTTCCATGACTATAATTTATCTCATAATTATTTAATATATTCCATTTGCAACGGCATGTGATTAATAATCTGAGATAGTCAAAAGGAGAGTCGAACGACTGGGAAGAGGAGAAAGTGCTGACTGCAGCTGGCAGCATCATCATTCGTAGAGCCTGACGCATACTCCTCTTTCATACAAGTTTGATTGATGCCAAGTATGCCATGAAGATGGTGACCGCTATAAAACACTAACACTCAGCAAGCTAATGGTGTTACGACCTGGTTCAAGTCTTATGCTAATGATTTATCTTGTTAAGATAACCATGAATGTTCAAGGTGAGTCTACTACCTAATACCTGTCAAAAGAAGGATTGAAGAAACCCAAGCGAGTGAAGTCTTAATATTGCAAAAGCATAATTAGTTTTCAAGTGGATACATTTTTAATTATGTTTGTCAGTCATTGATTAATTTTGATTGAAGAAAATGGCGCTGAAATTCGTGCGGCCGAATGAAAAATTTATCTTTTAGTATTTTAACATGAGGCCATCAAAAATGAAGTGATCATATGCAATTTGATCGAAACTTCTGTTATATCTTTACTCTGTCGCCACATGATCGTGTAGATTATCGTCTGTCTATGTTTCCCTCCCCCTCTCTCTGTTCCCACTCCTCTGTGTGTGTGTTTTCCCACACCTCTCTCTCTGTGTTCCCACTTTTCTCTCTCTCTGTGTTCCCACTTTTCTCTCTCTCTGTGTTCCCACTTTTCTCTCTCTCTGTGTTCCCACTTTTCTCTCTCTCTGTGTTCCCACTTTTCTCTCTCTCTGTGTTCCCACTTTTCTCTGTGTTCCCACTTTTCTCTGTGTTCCCACTTTTCTCTGTGTTCCCACTTTTCTCTGTGTTCCCACTCTCTCCCCCTCTCTCTTCTGTTGTCTCTCCCTCTGTTGTCTCTCCCTCTTTCCGTTTGTGTCTGTCATGAAGTGATTTCGGCATGGTCCGAGCAATTATTTTTTTATTTTGTACGCACTTAAGCATGTACCAAAACTTCTCCATGGAGAGGAGACTACATACATAGCATCAGTCGTAACTGAGGTTTTTTCGCTGGCCCTCGGCAGAAGATCAGTGAAGTATATGTGTGCCTTGCCTATCTTCGTATTTTCGAGTTAACTTTCTGCTGTTCAAACAACAGGACGTTTAAGTCATGTCACCTCAGTCTGACGTCTCAATCACAGTCGGACTGTTAATCTTTGCTTTCACGAGATAGAATTTATGGACAAAAAAAACAAGGAACCCTCCAGCATGCTATGATAATTGTTATATAATTGTCTTATTCTACCGTCAGCAAACGCGTGCACTTTTAAAATAATTTTCTAATTGCATCAGTTATAATCTTTTAATGAATAAGTAATCGAGGATTCTGTCTCTACAAGCAACTGCAATCAACTGCATTGACAGACAGAAGAAAGATTACTTTTTAATTCATTAAAAATATATACGAATAAAGAAAACAAAACGACCTTGTGACATTTTGCTAACTGACGTGGATCTTTAAATTGATACTGAATTCCTTTCATGTCTTGATCGGAAAACCTCAATTACGACTCGTTATACAATGCAATAATTTATATGGCATTTGTAAATGATTATTTTCGTATTTCCGTGTTAATGGGCTTATGTCTGAGACTAATGTAAATATTAATGAGAATTTTATAAAAGATACTTTTTTTTTCTAAGAGGACAGAAAGTAAATCTTTGCATCAACCACAATGCTTGTCTCATGTTCTGTGTGCACTATCTTTCCCATGACAGAGTAGGATTCGCTTTAAGCAGGCCAGCGTTTCTTCAGAAAATTCCTTCATTGTAAAAAAATCGGACCTTGCTCTAACCATCTTCACTCCAGTTTCAGGGGAAGATTTCTCTTTCCTTATGGTTTAGGCACGTAAAAAGCTTGTAGAATAACCTCAACAGCAAAAACGATTTCGGTTCACCTAACAATACTTGTGACATTACTGATTCTTCGAAAAGTTATAATAATCTGCGTGCGTGCGCGCAGAAACACAAACACACACACACACACACACGGGCGCGCGCACTTTAGTTAATTTTAGCTGAGGACTTTATGAAAATACTTAGTAGCAATATAACGCTAAAATAATGGAAATTATATATATATATATATATATATATATATATATATATAATGTGATCCAAAACGGAAGCGACAAAGAACTTTACTGTGACTGTTAATTTCACGCGCGAAATGATCCTTAGACGGTCCAATGAACAAAATCTTACTCAAAATAACTAAGCCACGGTATATGAAAACTGAAACGTTACCAGATTTTTTTTTCTGGATTGGATATTTTTGTATGGGGCTGTCTGGGCAATTTAGCACAGGCTGTTGTCTTGATATTCTGTTTTATTTGTTTATTTTTTTCTTTCTTTTTGTTTTTGCTTGCTGTTTTTTATTTTTGTTTTTTTTGTTTCTTTTTCGTTGAGTTTAAGTAGTTTGGTGTTACTTTTTTTTTATCTTTGCTCTACCCTGATTTTTATTTCCGAATGAAGAACAAAGTTAAAAGCGGTTATAATCGCCGCGGGTGTATAAATTAAGTACAAACAACGAAACTGGTTATTTTAAAGTTTCTGTTGATTGACTTCTCATTGTGATACTTTTACTTATTTGTGTGATGTTTTAGCAAAATAAAAAATAAAAAAAATACTTAATAATTAGGTAATTAAAGTAAGCAAAACAGAATTGACCGGAATTTGAACTCCATTAACCGATTCCATTTAGTGTATCTGTCTATATTTCTGAGATGAAAGAAGGCCGGAGCGTACAATGGCCGAAACGTTGTAATAAATATAGTGACAAAAATGAGGACAATAGTCTGAATAATGTAAATAGTGTCCATTTAGTGTGTTAAGTTACACTACCTGCACATCTCTAAAGATCTGAACATCAAAACTGCATTTTGCTCTTTTTGCAATAATAATCCCTCTTTACAGGGTCTAAGTGTCCCTCAAAGTAGAGGGTTACTGAGTAAGATTTAAGGGGCACAGCTTATGATATTGTAGGGAGGATAACTATTGACACTAGACTTGTATGAACAGGTTAAAACTGCAATGAGCTGGGAAGCATCCTTCTGGAACTTGGTTCCACGAAGTAGCGGTTGGTTAGAAGTTGATTGAAATTTACACAACACGAATGGAATACGAAGGAACTGAAGATGGTTCGCTGCAAGGCGGGTCTTTACTGTGAAGTTTAGAACTGTTGTAACTACGAAATGTAGTTCGTCTGAACACTTTTCATGAGAATAGCGACAGCAGCGAGAGGCTTTCGACGTTTCATCTGTGGGGGAAAATGGTTGTAGGGTATAAAATAATCAGCCGCAAGGCGGCGTAGACTTCTTTTTGATTCTATGGAGAGTGAGGAGTAGACATCTTCTGCCCATGTATAGCAGCAGTACTCCATTTTTTCGGTTTGATCTGGCTCCTGTACAGGCAGAGGATAACAGAAGTCAGGTACTGAATGGAGCTGTATAGAGAACCGACTATTTTTCCAGCATCTTCAGCGATGTGTTGTATGTAAGAGTTCTACTTCAAATTTGGGTTGATCTTAAGTGTAAATATGCGGCCAATGCACGGTAACTCTCTGAGTAAACCCCCATTCATCGGAATAGGCAAAAATTCAGGGTCTGCTCAGTGATGACGGAATGTCCCAATTTTGGTTTTCGATGCATAGAATGTGACCAGCCAGTTTTCCACACATTAAATGATGACCACACACACGCACTATTTATATTATTCGGACTATTGTCCTCATCTTTATCGACATCTGTGTATGAATTTTTATATATTATAAACCTTATGTCATCAGCAGTCATTATATACCAGTGCTCATATTGCAATTTTTGTTCTTGTTATCGCTTTTCTCTGAGCCGACCAAGCATAGAAATGAATACAATATGGGAACCAGTAATGAGAAAAGCGATAACAGCAAAAATTGCAATATGAGCACTGGTAAAAAATCTTTCAAGACATTAGGTCTATAATACCCAGAAATTCATACGCAGATGTGCTCAAGGACACGTGGCACAGTGGATAAAGCCGTTAGTTAGATCCAGTAACAGGACCCAAAGTATGTGAGTTCAATACCTGGTTAAAGCAGTGGAGAACTTGGAGAGGAAAATTATAACTATATAATTATAATTATGCAGCGAGCGAAATAAAGGATTCAGTTCCAATCACCTGAGAAAGGCCGGAGCGTACAGCGGCTGAAACTAATAAATATGGTGACAAAGATGAGGACTATTATCCGAATAATGCCAATAGTGTACATAATACCTCATCTCAAAAATATAGGCAGATACACACACACACACACACACACACGCGCGCGCGTTTATGTGACCTCACCTTCAACTTTAATTCGAGAAGAATTTTAACAAATGTTGTTGTCTTAGCTTAATCCATTCTTCCTATATGATCCAATTTTATTTTCTCGCACTTCTCACCTGTGGGAATTCCGATTTCTTGCTTTTCTGCCAATTAAAATCTTCAAAAATTTAAATGCAACCTCGGTCGCCATCTATCTTTCTTTTTATTATTTTCTCGCGTCTCCTCACTAAAATTTTCTCATTTTTCACTCCCTCTAAATCTTTGCGTCTTAGTGACCTTATCGCCTTTCTTGGGATGAAATGATTAAAAATGACATTAATTATGCATGCATCTCTCTGGAACCAAGGATCGTTTTTAAGCCCAGATAAAATCCTGGATTTCTGATGTTGAGGATTAACATAGCTGATATTTCCCCACTTTCACCCCTCTCCCCACCACCCGCGCGGTAATTAAATTTTCGAAACATCTCTTTCCAAAGGACTCTTCGATAATCCTCAACATGATGTGCCTACTGTCAATGAATTCCGTTTCTGTCTTTTTATACAAGTATTTAAACGTTATCGTTGTGTGCATAGCGTGGTGGTTAACGAAGCGGAAAGTGGGCTTGGTGTGCCGGTTGAGGTAGTTACATTGGCACTTGTGGAGGGAAAAAATCATGAATCTATCACTCAGCTGAAAGTGAATACCAGCACAGACTCGGCTGTCTAGTTTCCGATGACTGCTCGTCAACGAGAACGAAAACGGATTTTCTGTCAGGCCGTTTTGCCTTAGAAGCACCAATGCTTCTACAACTGCATTTCATGTGGTATCCCTCCGGCTCTAATGCGTTACGGGATTCATGTGGTGACACTGCAAATTTGGTCACTATGGAAAGGAAGTTGTGGAGATCCATCTTCACAGTACAGAAATGATGACTTCCTGTTCGTATTTCAAACTCTTTTCGCTGAGAAGTTTTCTGCCCTTTTTAATTCTATTTTCAATATTATTTTAATTTTTAGTTTAGTTATTTTTTCAATAGTTCAAGGTTCACTTTAATTTGAGTTTTTAGCTGATTTCGTTTGCTTTAGCTTGATCTTTTTACTGTAATTAGAATTGCCAAAACATATTTCCTACTTTTTCTTACCTCATCTCAGAGATATAGATAGATATTATGATTACTTGCCTTATTTACATTATTCGGACTGATATCCTCATCTTTATTGCCATATGTGAAAAGATAATCGGAGAAAATGCAAAGGATTTGAGGTTGATATAACATGAGGATAATCTTTAAAAAATTTAACAGCCACAGTTCTTTGTCGACTCCGTTTTGGATCACGCGCACACACACACACATATATATATATATATATATATATAAAATGTGTGTAATAGTCTTAAGATTTGCTATACTTACCGTTAAAAGTGCTCAGTAACAGGGACAGAGCGTGTGTAAATATGAACGTGGAGACTGAGGTTAACACCACGCGGCAAACGTGGTTCTAGTCAGGCCATGTGTTGCGGCTATATTTATATTATATATATATATGGTGGGGGGAAACATTTTTTTTTTAAAGTTTGACATATTTCGCTGGCTTTATTTCAGCTTCACCAGACAAATTGTGGGGAATGAGTGGACACGAGGGAAATGTTATAGTCTCTCGAATTCTATATTTTATTGATCGGTTAAATATCAGTTATCCACTGTTCATGGCCCTAGTTTGAATTCTCGTCGGCGTTTTTGTGTTGCTTCGAAATGTTTGTCTGATTCCTAAAGACGGTAACAAAAAGAAATTAGGAAATATGTGTGTGCATCAAATTTCTAGTTGAGCGTGCGGTGATATATGTATTAAATGTGGATTGAATTATGAATTAATTACATTTATAATATGTGTGCGTGCGTTTGTTCGGTGTTTGCAAATATTCTAATACTTATTTACCTATCTATGGAATCTCATCATGATTTTATAGCTTGTAATAGCTGCTAAATCAGAACTTCTGAATTCTATGCAGGCTTCCTCTACAAGAACTATGAGTACCATGTAATATCAGAATGACATCTGCGCTGAGGTTTGCTAGAACAAGATGAAGACATTTCAAAGAGTAGAGAACGGCTATCTAGCCCCGACATACTGGGCTCCATAGCTCTGTATAATGCCAGCGCGAATGTGAGACTGCATCACTGGACAGAGCTTGTTAAGCTAATGTTAACGACGAAGGTGAAGGGTTTCACAGGTTACATCAGAGGCCGCTTTTTCGTGATCAAGACGAGTGCAAGTGTTTTTTTATTGGTATGATCCTATGCAAGGCAGTAAAGCCGCTAAGACACAAGGGGTTACAGAGTGTGGAAGAATTAAGAGAGAAGAGTAATCAGGAGGACAGTGATTGAAACTGCACTTAAATTTTAGGCTAAAGATTAAATTTAAATTTTAGATATCGGATTAAATTTGGCTGGAAATCACTGATCCGGAAAGGAGTTCTATGTGCAACAAAAAAAAAGCTGCATAGAGCTAAGTGCTATATGTAACCGGTTCAACTGAGAATTTAAAAAAAACTCTAGGATTTATTGAAAAGACACTGAGGAAACCTTTAAATTGAGTCAGGATTTTGACCCTCACTCGTTGACCCCGTGCATGGAACCTCTTACCAAATCTTTGTGCTTAGTAAATAGCGAGATTGATCCAGGAATATTTGTATTCGGTGTTGGCTGCTTGTGTTATCAATTATTTGCAAACATAACTTGCTTGTGTACAAGCTTATACATATGAAATGGATGATGTAATCATGGGTTTCGTAAAAGAAGTGTACATACCAAACTGCAGCGAGTACATTTACTTTTCAGCTCGTTTTTGGTGATTTGTTTTTTTTTTTTTTTTCTTTTTAGAAAAGTAAATTTCACATTAATTAATCACCTCGGTATCGATCCGTATCGATCAGCTCTGAAATAATGGAGCAGACACAATTACTGATACGAAGCTTGTAATTAATCAGAAGTTGGGCATGTTACTCAGACTGTCAGTATTTACTAATTTTGTTCGCCGCACGTGCGAATCTTTCATTAGCGCGCGAATGGACACATATGTAGCTTGTTTTCTGTGTGCAGATAGATGTATTGCTGTTGATTAGCGCGACATTCTCGGGAGTAAGCTGGAACTCGAGGGACGCTGATTAATTTCTTAGGGAGGCATGAACGCAAAAGATTAATCTTTCGTTCTCTTTTTTTTTTTTTTTTTTTTTTTTTTTTTTTAAGATTCTTTTATTACTAATAGTACCCGTGATAATTTCACGTTTTTGCTTTCTGAATTTTCTGAGGAATCGTAATTCTTAAGTTAATCACTGAATAAGCCATTTGCCGGTTCTGCGACTCAAAAATACCCGTGAAAATTGCATCGATAAATATTTGAGTTGAACATTTTTTTTAAAAAAAGTACTGCAATAATAAATTAAGAATCAATACAGGTAATTATTTAAAGTAAAAGAATACAAAGGAAAAGATTCAAAATTGAGAGTTTTTCATTTCAATGAAGCAGATGTTAAACGCATGAGAGCATTATCGCCTACTCTGTATTCTCTTTTGTCACTAAAACCAAATGCCGTCTCTAGATCCTTTTCTTCCGTCTTTCTTCGTAGTTAGAACGAAATAGCCCACTCTTTATACGAGATAATTACAATGCACACTAACGTACAGGAATAATTCTTGTTGCTTAGCTATGCTCATCTCTCTCTCTCTCTCTCTCTCTCTCATATATACTCGACTCTTCCGTCGATTCTCTACGCATGAGGGTCAATCATTGCTAGAAATCGAGACCCCGTCACCAGCATATATTTGATTATTCTGGTGAAGGTTTTGTGCAGAACAATCCACACTTTTTGAAGGTCCGAATACTGAGACCTGGTGCACTACGAGCCACAAGGTGCCCAAACGACCCTCCGCAGGTTTTGAGTTCAGAGTTGTCCTTCTTCTAAACCAGTTGCCATCCAAGACTATAGAACCCAGTCTGTCCTGCTATTTTACCCATAGCTGGAGGGAAAAGAGGATTCATACCTTTCCCAAGGGTAAGTGAATCTAATGGATTCGACAGGAATTCGAAATAGGCTCTCGGATTCTTCAATCCAAGCCACTATCTATTACTCGTGTGTATATATATATATATATATATATATATATATATATTGCTTCTAGTAGTGGAAAATACTTTATGGGGAAACTGATAGTAATTCTTGAAAGTTTAGTGTTGCCTTGAGTTGGTGTTACGACTTCAGTCACTTTCCCACCCGCCGTCACATGGATTTCATATCTTTTCTATATTTTCGTGGCAATTGTTTCGATTAGCTTTACTCCTTGGTACTTCGATTGCATTAATTTAAGCGGACTACTAAACTGGCAAAGCACATCCCATCGTTTTAGTGTTGGAATCATAAGTTCTGTTCTAATAATTACTTTTCCCGCCTCTTGAATCTCTTTTCCGGCTTATCTGTCATCTATGATCTTAAAAAAATAACTACAACATCAATCGCAATTTCACTGTCTTCCTGTCTCTTATTGTCCTTTCTCTTCGCTAACGTCTTTTCATTTTCTTTCACTCTAATACATTGCTCATAAGTGGCACTATTGACTTGCTTGGAGTGGTTATATTTATTTTAAACGACCTGGGTATGACTATTAACTACATCCGGCAGCAAGGGATGTATTGGGAGGTTTTGAGGAGCGTCGAACCACTTCTTAATTGCTGTTGTTCCCAGGTTCACCTTGATCCGCGGTGGTAGAACCTGTTAGGACCCAAACTATGGGAAAATATTTAGCCTCTAACCTGAGGTCACAACACTGAAGATACTTCTTTTTTATAGTAAAAATACTAGCAATACATTTCTGTACGGAAAAAAATATTAACAGCAATACATTTTTGTAAAGAAATTATTCCTGATCTCAAGAAAATTAAATTTCTGCATAAAATGACCCATAAGATGTTGATATGCCGCTAAACAAACATGCTATTTTAAAGGCGTTTTTGAAGTCATCAGTGTATGATGTAATTTGTAGTGACTGAATCTTTGATAGTAAGAATTCTTAAAGAACATGATTTATCTGTTACGATTATTTGAATATTTGTCATGCTTGAGAGAACACGAACTTGAATCGTCTTGCCAAACCCACGTGCGTGTCTGTCTGCCATAGCAGAACGTTTGAGCTTAGTATTCTCACAGCTACGTCGAAAACAAAAGAAATAGGAAGTTCTCAAATACTTTTCAGTTGCTCTTTGCTCATTTCGACATTTTTTTTTCTTTTTCGCTATTCACATAAGAAATTGTATCGGTAAATGAAAGATAAGTCACCTCTGTTCGTTTTTAATCTTTCTCTGCCAGCATATATTCCCCCGTTTAAGTTAAAGAGATAAATATGCCGACCTGTCACAACTATTGCCCTAGCGATTAACACAAGCATTCCATCGCGGCTTAGAATTTACTTAATGTTACTCATACAACGCAGAATATAAAAGTTTTCCGATATCTCTCTCTCCTTTATGAAAATGAAAGTTACTTCTCGATATGTTCTGGTGCAAAAGACACGATTATTTTTTTTTTTTAAATACGTAATTCATTTAGAAGCCACTGTACTAAAGTCTGATTACATACACTACTGACGTCGGTGTGTCTTAAACAACTCCAAAGGCAAAGGAAATATAAAATTAAGAGTTACTAAATAAGTTATTTTATATTGTAATCAAAAACTGCACCAATTCTACGAGCTCATTTGTATTGAAATGTCTTTCTTTTTTATTTATTTATTTATTTATATAATCTTTCTTTTCGTTTCTTTGAGAACGTTTGGAAGTGGAAGCATGCTGGTCTCTTAACCCAGAGGTCCGTATCTTGAAATTACTCATTGATACCAGTTCCAGAGTAGCTTCTAAAGAATGAATTTGTTGAAGCAATTTTCTGTTCAAACTGACAAGAATTTTCCAGGCAGCTAACAAAATTACACTTGAGGATAAATTGATTGTGTGGTTGATTTATTTAATGGCATATCAACTCCTTTATGGGTCATTTAATGCTGACGTTTAATTTTCGCGTGAGCTTTGAAGTAATAAAAATGTTCTTCTTTCACAATTGAATAGATGGTAAATGATATTCATCTTTTGTGTATCTGTTTGTGTGGACATGATTACTAGATGTGGTGGTGATACAATGTTTTATATTGTAGATTGTTTGAAGTTATATTTTACAATACAGTCTGATTTAAGAAATTGTGGGATATTATATGGATTAACGTCCTGAAAGCGTTCTTTCATACTGATTGTTTAATGTTAGAGGCATATCAACCACGATGGTTTATTTAATGTCGAAATCTAAATAATTTGAACACAAATTTATGACTTCGACTAGATATATCTTGAATACAATTGTATGCTTTCACCTACTGATAAAATGTCTCACTGGTCATTTTACTATATTATTGTCTTTTTATATATAAAAAGGTATTGCTTGTATTTTTACTGTTAAAATGTATTTTATATTTTTATATTGTTGTTTGGGGGGTAGGTTCACTATTTACCCATAGCTGGGACCCTATCAGGTGCTACAGCCCGGAGTCTTAGTGGACCTTGGAACAACGACAATTAAGTCGTTCCACGCTCCACAGAACCTCCCAATCACTGGCCTTGCTGTTGGATGTAGTTTGTCATCATACCCAGGAATTAGGATAAATTGAAAGAGATTATGTCGAACTCAGTTGTAGAGTACATTTTAATTCGCTGCTAATTAGATTTGGTACTTTGTGAGAACAACTAATGTCAGCAAGGTGATTTACTAATGACATCCAATAAGGATCGAACACACTACTCACTAGTGATTGATCTGTCGGGACAAGTTTGCTAACCATTATACTATTTCGCAATGACCAACCTTACATATTTTAGACTTATATAATATATAAGTAACGTGGGTACTAATTTTTTACGTTGGAAGCAGCCAGGTACGATGGTATAATGGATTGCGTCTAGGTTTAAGGAATCGGAGAACAGATTTCGAATTCCTGTCGAATTCATTACATTTACTTACGTGCTAATACTCTTGGAGAAAAGTATGAATCCATCTCTTTTTACCCAGCTATGGGTAAATAGCAGAATAGACTGGTTTCTATAACTTGGAGACGGAAAAGAAGTTTGAACTTGGACTTCAAAACCGGTCTGGAGAGGATTCGGCTCCATCAGGTTATTTTACCCGGCTGCAGTCCACATAGTACCCTTACGACCTTACGGGTCACAGGCTAAAAAATATCCAAGCAAAATACACAAAGCAATGTAAATTGGAAGGAATTATATGAAAAGATTTGGGAGTGAACCCTTTAAACCACGAAACATCTAATCGTTAATCTGTAGAATTATACCGAAAGCACATACTTTTTTGGTGTCAGACCATCCTGGAAAGGGTTGGGCTCCGTTAAGCTATGTTGCCCAAGGCACATCACTTCTACTGCGACTGCAGCATATATGGTATCCCTACAACCCAAATGGGTTACAGGACTCGTGATGGTGATACTGATCAAAATCTTGAATTTCTTATAACAGAAAAACCGCGAATACCTGGATAAATGATAAAATAAGGTTAAGACTTTTGTTATAATATTTGGAATATTCAGAAAATCAACAAAGGTGTAATTTACTTATGCGATTGACCGACTTTAGAGTTTTGCGCTAAAATGCTTATCACATCAAGATAAACTTCAATGTCCAATGGGATGTAATAGGGATGTAATGGAGGTCGGTTCTGAATGAGGACTTTGATATAGTTCTTTACATTCAGTTACACGCAAATACCCTTAAAAAGGTATAGATTCATCACTTCACCCAGTTAACTCTGGGTTAAATAGTAAGAATTGTATCTGAAAATATTACTTGGGTGTTAATGCAATATTCACTCACAAAAATACAAAATTTTATTTAAAAAGTGTTGATAAACCGTAAATAAACAAATCTGTGTTAAATCTACTCATATTACTTAATAAATTTTCGACGGAGTTTACTTCTCCGAATGGTAGTGAAGAAACTATCTAGCATATTGGGTGACCACTTTGGAATAAAAGATGCAGTAAACTTGAATGTGCGGGTGGTGTAATGTATAATACTTAGTTTTAATAGAACATAGTTCGAATTCCCCTTGAGTTGGCTATATTCACTTACGCGCAAACACACTTTGGAAAGGTATCAGTCCACTTCTTGTACCTCACACCCAATCTTGAGTTAATAAGGCTTGTATCACTAAATCATTATGTAAAAAAAATAAAGTATTTAGATTTCGACCTTTTTAAATAACGCATACAAGTTAATATGGCGTTAAACAAAGTCTACTACCAAACTGCTTTGACTAATTTTTTTAACGCTTCAATTTAAATATCACAACACCTGTCGGTGATCTATCGGAAGAATAGTAATCGAATGGTTATCGTTGAGATTGTATATTTAATGTTCTATTTGAACTCGTGTGTTTTTGAAAAAGATGAAACCACTTCTCATCTTTTTATATCTTAAAAACACTGCCATGGTTGTTGATAAAGAAGAGTTGGTAAGCGACTACTTGGCAAATTTCCTATTCATAATTGCGCAGCCTGTGCAGGAAGTAAGAAAACAAATGTCTGTTTTATTGTCAGACTAATTAAAAATATACCAACCATTTTTAATCCAGGCTGAAAAAAAAGTTTACAGATAAAAAAAATGTTTTGCCTGTCAGGTTTTTCCTTAACTGAGAATTATGAACGATGGTTTTTTTCCAAGACTTTTTTTCGTTATACAATCTACAGACCACGTCAAATCATATTTGAAAAATGTTTTAATATATCGAAATTCACGTCAAAAATATGGACAGGGGTGTGTAAAAGTAGGTATACAGTAATGAGAAACAAAAAAAACCTTATATTGATTGTGCAATCATATCAATACTGGTATAATACTTACTATATATCCACTTTTACTGCCTGTTGTTTGTTTTAGCTACTTTCTGCACTAACAAAGGACAGTTAACTAAAAAGCAAAAAAATATATATATGGTTATACAAAATTTAACTAGAAATTGAATGCAAGCTTTGAGAATTTAACATTTTCACAAGATGTATTGAAAGCTGGCAAATTGGAGTAAACAACTCAACAAGTTTGAGGGAATGGATAAAAGTCGAAGGACAAAGTGGTCGTAAAGGAGCATGTTACTTCGAGCAATAAAAGATAGGAAGTTGTAGTGATTTTCTAAGCGCTGCTTAGATGTGGCACAAGGCCGGAAGTATGGAGCACCCAGTGAGGATCGAACTCACGACTCAGTTGTAATTGTTCTAGCGAGACAAGCATGCTAACCATTACACCACGCCGAGGTGCCCAAAAGATTTTCCAATCGTAGCTTAGATGTGGCACAAGGCCGAAAGCATGGGGCATCCAGTGAGGATCGAACTCACTTTTCAGTAGTAACTGACCTAGCAAGACAAGCTTGCTAACCATTACACCACGCCGAGGTGCCCCAGATAGGAAGTTGTATAGTGCCATGCTCGGTCATGTTTTGAAAAAAAGATATATATATAAGGAGAAAGCCATAGTGTTAGAAAAAGGTCACTGTTCAGATACAATCATGATTATTGCTTTGATATCTATCACGTAATATGTCTGTAATCATTAACCTAATAATGCTCGGTGCTCGATTTTATAGGGTGAATATTAATGGATTATAGGTTAAAGTAAAATACAATTTATTTTTTAGAGACCTATAATTACTAACTCATTTTTATATACAGTGTAACCCGGATATAAGATTTTCTCTGGTCCCAAATTAGAGCCTGTGTTAATGTATATAAAATAGACCAAACCCGGATATAAGAGACTTAGTCTCCGGTCCTGACAACTCTCTTATATCCGGGTTACACTGTATATCGTATTTTACGAAGGCTTTCGCTAGGCTAAATGGAATTAATATTTTCATAAATCATGTCATGTGTAAATCGCCTGGAGATATGCACTGTAATGTCATTATTGAAGTACTCTATTACATGAGCAATGCTTGTATTTGTATTGCTACAAAATCAGTATTATCTTAATAAGAATCGGCAACATTTTTCTGAATAAAAGCTACAAAGAATTTTAATATCATTCAATACAAAGAAAAGGCTCTCAGCACAAGGCAGACAATTTTTAATATATATATTCTTATGATACGTATCATCAAAGAATATAAACTAATAGACAAAGTGGCAATAACCACATTTTAAATGTTATCGATATCATAGCAAATCTATGAGCCTCTCTTGACATATACAGTGCAGGACTCGCTAAGATGTGCATTGAGGTTATGGTGCCTGGAAAAGAAAGTAGAGGACAAACAGCGTGGGGGATAATATAATTATATGGTCACCAACTAATGCGTGCCAAACACTAAAATAAGCTTGCTAAATATCATATCAGTCGGGAAATAAGACATTTTAACTCGCAATCGACCACTGGCAAAACGGTGAATATTTGTAACTCCCTATCCTTTTTAGCCCCTATAAAATGTCGCCTTTTTAACTCTCCTAATATCTGTTCTACAAACCATTTACGCAAGCTCGTTAGGTATGATAACTCTTCTTTTCTTTTTTCTTTTCTCATTCTACGTAAAGTTTCTTTTTGTTTCAATTTTCTCTAAATCTTCGTTGCTCACGCGTTCAGTCTATGGTATTCAACCTCCTTATGTAGAACCACCTTTTTGCTGCCTCCAGTCTTGTTATCGGTAATGTGATCGCCCAGCTTTCATTGATATTGGAGCACCGCTATTACATAAAGGTTCAGTTCTATTTTCTCTTTTTCTTATGAAATTTTCCAAATTCTTTATACTTGACATAAGTTTTAGAAGATAGCTTAACGAATGAATACCTATATTCCTTATCACAAAGACGAGCTCAACTCCGATGTCTAGTCTATGGAACCTTAAAGTAAACAAGAAAATCGAGGATATATTCCTGATACATAAAATTCTCACTGTGCTAAGATAGACAATCAAGAGTTTATCTTGACGCCTACAGCGAAACAGTGTTCAATATTTTCGGTGTGATGACTAAAATTCAAAATAAAACAGGTAGTGTTGTATTTTGCACTATGGGTGTATTTAAAGAAGTCTGTTGTAAAGAGGTTCGAACCACAAAACGCACGACAACTTTTCAACAGTTAATGATTATTTTGCTCTCATTCTGATAGTAAAGAGCAACTGGGTTAATATGGAAAACGCCATATTAATTCAGTCGTTCCTTTTTATTTTAATTCATTGCGTGATTTGTTTGTGGTCTCATGGAAGACCTAACAAAATTCAATACAGATTTAAAATCTTTATTTGATTTTTTTTTTTTTTTTTTTTTTTTTTTCTCAAGGGCTATTTTCAATTTATTGCAATTTTTCTTGCTTTCAAATCTGATTCCTTTTTCATGAAGGAACTGCCTTTTATCAAGTATATTTTCTCATTGTTACCGAGGCTCTTGTAATTCTAAACACTGTTGTCTGTCTGCGCAAGTCAGTCGCGTGCTCGCTGTTAAAATATTGTCTATCGTTGTTTTAGTTTTTTTTTCTTTTAAACCTTAAATTAAGCGACAATGCACGCCAAGCAGTGATACCAAAGAGAAGTCGTTTTAAAAGTATTGCATGCAAATGGTTACTAATAAAATTATAATCTGTCTGCCGAAGAAAAATTCTCATTTTGTTATGGGAATGATATGTTGTCGAATCATCAACTAAGCGTTTTTTCTTTTAAATAAAATAGAAAAATCTAAAAACACGCATGATTTTTAAATAGTTGTTTACTTGTAAAGTTTTTAACACATTCTGATCAATGTAATTTTTTCTCTATTCAAGATGTTCAACCTCCTGAAACTTTGTATGAATTACATAAAATCACATGTTCTTTTTTAATAGTTACAACTGTAGTGCGAATGATAGCAAGTTTCATAATCCTCGGAGACTTCAGTCTAGACTTCTTAATCCGTCTTTGAAACTTTCCTTCATCCAATGAAGCCCTTAGTATTTTTGTGACTGTGCTAAGAGCGTAGGTTCTCAAATGCAAAGCGTATATTCTAGTTTAATTATTTCCTTAGTATATCTTAATGTTTCATTTTCGAAGTGTTTCGGTTTCTCTTCACTCTATTGCTTACTCTTAATATTATTGTATATTTCTTAGTGGTATGATGAAAATTAACAGCAAGTCTCTGCAGTACACCTGAATTATCCTTAATAATTTATGGTATTCGTTGAAATTTCAGGCCCTTGTTCACAAAGGGTTTTCAGAAATGGAAGGCCTTAATGAAGAGTCCTCATTTTATTTGTTTGATGGAATAGCTTCCTAACCCTATTCTTAAAATCAAGGCAAAGAAATCTGTACACCGAGATTATAGATCTATATAACCGACCATTTTATGAGA
The DNA here is from genome assembly GCA_903632075.3 of Acanthosepion pharaonis. Lineage (NCBI taxonomy): Eukaryota > Metazoa > Mollusca > Cephalopoda > Sepiida > Sepiidae > Acanthosepion > Acanthosepion pharaonis. The sequence continues at coordinate 286,953 of CAHIKZ030000170.1, forward strand.
GGATAAGTTTAAAATATAGAATTGGAAATATTTAAAATATATTTAGCACCCCTTTTATTTATATCATCTAACATTCTCCACTATCCTTTTATTTTGTGGCACCCTTGTATTTTATTCATTTATTTATACATACCTGTATGTGCGTCTGATTAAATAAATTACAAATTTTGTCTGCTTATTTTTAGTATAATCCGTTCATATTCACGGATATTTTTTCCGTATAAAACAATCAAATGATGCAAGAAATGCACTGTAACAGGGAAAATCACTTTTATTTCCCAAGTATTTTCCATCTCTTTCTGAGATCATCAGGGCTTCAACTGGTCAGGCAAAACTATAGGTAGTTATCCATCACTGAATTGCTTTTTGCATTTAAAAGCAAAGTATTAAGAAACATACAATTTTCATTATAAAGAAAAAGAATGTATTGAACTGTTACGTAATATTTGTCCTTCTATACGACAGTGTATGCTGAATGAACTCGGCTGTCTTAAGGGATTTAATAAAATATATCAGCATCTTCGTAGGTGTATTGATTTATTAGCAATGATATAGCGGAAGATGTCTCTGTCCGGCATGAATTTATTGACTAATAATTCAGATAAAGTTTGACTCAATGTTTCTTGTTCGATTTTGTCGTATAATTTTACATAGACTAATTACGTCAGACGGACTTTTTGTGTATTAACGAAATTATATTTCACTTTAAAACTATGCAATATCTAATTCCGTGATAAATCTGCTATTAGGAAGATCAAAGTTCATACTCAATTTTCCTTTGTATAATTTGACATTTTAACACGAGTCATTAATATATCAATGTTATTTAGATAATTGAACTTGTGTATTTGTTCTTCAGACAAGCTTTTTGCCGATCAATTCTTCATGAGAAAAACGAACCAATAGCGAGAGAATTGTCAGTAATATACACCAACTAATCCCGGTGTCAAGTACACTAAATAGTAAGGCATACCAAGTTATACATGGGAGGAATGAAGTTCCATAACATCTATTTTGCAAAGCAATAAAAATCACTTTTGGTTTCAATCTATTCTAGCCCTCCTGAAAGAGATGCCAGCTCTTTCAGTTTCCTCGCCTGTCGTCGCTTTTGAACGCTAATGAGGCTGAACAGTGACAACAACCTCTTACAGAACAGACGTAATAAATAACAGGATGTACTGATTATGATAAACCATATACAGTGCCTCTGATCGGGAGATTCAAGGTTTCGAGGAGCGTGACACCCCCTCTTGTTATTGTTCCCTGATTCATTCTGATGCGGGGTGTTATCACTTATTATGGTCTTAGCTACGGACAAACTGAATACCAAAGAAAAACAAAACGCGATGAATGTATATAAATACATATTTATAGTAAATTTGACAGCTATACATATTTATAGCAAAATTACCAGCAATATATTTTCTTTGAAGTTGAAGTCATGCAACTGCGTTCAAAATATTAAGATTCAGTCATTAAATAACCTATAGATGCCGCTAAATACAACAAAAACAACCAAACCAATGCTAGTTGTCGGAATCGCCTGTTAAAATCTTGCTGTCAACTTAGACTTATATGAAGTTAGCTTGGATGAGGGAAAGACAGTAGGAAACAGGATAGTCCGAGACTTCGATACAAAATATAAATTGTGTACGATAATAGAAAAATATACTCGTGTATTTCAAAGATCATGCGAAGTTTTGTAAATTATTTTAGGAGGACTGATAAAATGAAATGTAGTTTTATAAACTGATTTCATCTTGATTGTTATAATCACATTTCACCCGCAGGTTTTCTTTTGGGGAATTTCGAACAGAATCTGATGAAATTAATTTACTTTGATAATTGTAATTCGACTTTGATTAACTGATTATTTTATAGCTACTGGAGGTTGAATTTACGAAATCCTGTCGTGTTTTGTTTTGTTTTTGTTTTGTTTTTGTTTTTTTTTTTTTTTTTTTCAAGGAATTAGACGTCCACGGTTCAAACATTAATATTGATAGAGGTTTCAAGTCTTTTGTTTGTCATGTGGAAAGTTAACAGCTTGGTTTTATCACTTTCCCATGTGTTACTCTTTTTAGTTGTTTCTTTCAAAAGTCTTCAAATGATTTCTTTTTTCTTACATGGTTTCTTTTATGGTTTCTTATTTGGTTTTCATTAGGTACCTCCACTTTTTCCGGCAAAATCTCCGATACCTAACTTTAAAATAAATTTTTAAAAATGAAAAAACATGCTTGAAGATTTCATTTTAGCTTTAATTGAAAGTTTAATCATTAAATTTATTATTTCCATTAAGGAAACAATTCTGGTGTATTTCAGATAGAAACTATATACATTGGAATGTCAAATTTAATTTTGGAATTTTAAATTTTCGTAATTCCCGCCATTTTCTTAATTTTACGAAATTTGTAAACAAACACAAATTTATCGATTTTAAAAATATTTAAAAAATTTTCTGACACGTTATTTTAGTAAAATTAGAAAATTTAATGTTAAATTAATCTGATTTAAAAGAAATATTACTTACTTCTAGTATAAAAAAAAATAATATACAACCAATTATTAACGATTGGTACTGTTATTTTTATCCAATACTTGATCTACGTGTTGATTGACGAGTGATGACAGCTACTACGGATGACCATAAAGGAAAATTATTAGAAATCTGAGTAAACGCTTTTTTTTTTTTTTTTTAGTGGAAGGGGCAAAACTTTTTTTATAATAATGGCAATTTCAGTCTACTGTACATGGAAATACGGAACGTATTAATTAAAAAAATTAAACATGAAAGATTATATGAAAAAAAATTAGCACCACTAAGTTTATTAAACTTTGCAATTTTGAACTCGTAAATTTTGTTTCTACTTAATTACTAATTATCACAAGGAAATAGGCTAATACAGAATTTTGCAAGATTTTTAAACTATTATAAATTATTATAATTAAAATGTAAAACAAATGAAAAAATTCTTGTAAAATTTAATTATTCATCAGAAAAAATTTATTTCTTCAGGCAATAATGACCTTATTACTTATTTACAAAAGCAATTAAAAACTTTCCTTATTAAGTAATATCATAGATTTATTGGATTCATTATTTTTCAATTCGGAGCAGATTTTTAGTTAATTAGCGCAAATTTAAAAAAAAAAAGAAGAGTAGGTGATTTACCATCTCTAATAACTTTTGCTTTAAAAAAAAAAAATTGTCAGGAAATGAAAAGGTTTTGAACGACATTTCAGGAAAATAAGTGGGGTGTAACATATTTAAAAAAAATATTTTTGACCAAAATTTTCTAGAAAGAAATATTTCAAAAATAATTTCATTCATTTGTGAATAAGTCCTGAAAATTTCATTAAAATCGGACAATTACTTGATTTTTACAAGAATTTCCAAATCAATGTGTTTTCAACGGAAAAAAGGCGCGAAAAAACAATGTTATTTTAACAGCACCGCGATGACGTAAACAAAAGATTTTAACCAAAATTTCGAACGTGTTAAAAAATAATAAAAAATTTCAAAAAATAATTAAAAAATACTTTTGTCTTTCATCTTGATAATAACATAAGCATTTTGACGATAAAACTTGATTTACGTTAAGTTTGTGGCATTTTTCATTACGCTATGCCGTTTTCCCGCGAAAAAGTGGAGGTGCCTAGCTTTCATGATTGGCCAGTTTCTTGATTTTAAGGATTGTCTAAAACCTAATGGTTCCATTGCTGGAATCCATTTTAAACCACTGAACCAATTTTGTACATAGATGATTTTTTTAGACCATGGGCCACGCGCACATGAATCGGTATCTGACAACGCTATAAAAAATAACGTTTTCTGATCGATATTTGCTTTTTTACCATCTTCCGGTGTTAGATAAGACTATTCCTTGTGGAACCGATCTCGTGTTCAATTTCTGTGGAACGGTAAGAAGATATATCACAGGAAGTATTTAGTTCATAAAGAAAATAGAAATATTATTATCGAGCGAGAACAATAGAAGGATAATCAAGAAGACATTAGATAACGATTGACATAGCATTTAAATTTTTGAACATCGAAGTCGGCTGGAAAGCATGGCGCTGGAAGAGAATTCCACGAACGAGAAGTACGAGGAAAGAAACACTTAGCATAGAACTTCCGGTTACATCTAGACAATTTCACTGGAAACTGATGATCAATCTAATATTGCACGTAAATTCATAAAGCCTAGCGAAAAGTTCATCCAAACAATTACAATGAATGTATCTATAGAAAAGTCACAGGGAAGCTACATTATGGCAGTGGAAAAGTGCCTGAAGCCAAGATGCCAGATCAAGACCAGTAATATTGATGATGCTTCTTTTGATTTTTATCAAGAATCTCTAAGTATACTGCAGAAGCACCAAACTATATCTGGTAGCAATATTCAAAGCCTGGACGAGTGATAGACTTACAAATATGTAAGATAGATTCTGGAGAGAAAAAGTTTCTACTATGACAGTGAACCAACTTTTTTAGAAGTAGACCTAGCAATAGATTAAATATAATCTTTCGACTTCATGTCAGCCAAGAATGTAAGCCTGAGAAGACAAAACAAGTCACTCTGATGGAGGTTAGTAACAGCCATGCTGATGCGAGACAGGAAAGAGGGATCTTTCAGGTGATAGAAGTTTTGTTGGAAATTCCTGAATTGTCTTATATATTTACCATTCTGGTAGATTCTCATCCAAATTTAAATCATATATGGAAAAAAAGCTGTCATTTAAATTGGCATCAGTGAGATATGAAATGAAGGACATTGCAAAAAAGATCAGCATTATTAGATAATGTTCTCATAATTAAAACTTTTCTACACTTCACCTCAGATGACAATTAATCAGCTAAATTAATGGCATAGAATCACACATTTTAACAGATTGTTCATCTTTTTTTCTTAATCATTTAATCCCAAGCAATGCAATAATTCCACTGGGTTGCATAGTGTTACTGGGAGTGTAAGAGAGTGAGTAGATATTAGTGAAGAAAAAGGACAATAAAAGAACATGATTCAGGAAGACAGAAGATGGCGAATAACATTGCCTTTAGACTTTGGCAGATTGTAGGTAACAGGGAAGCAAGAAAATGGAAGGAAGTTCCACAGGCGAGAAGTGTAAGAAAAACTGTTAGGATAGGACATTCTGGTAGAATCTCATCCAAATTTAAATCATATATGTAAAAACAAAACAAAACAAAAAAGTGTCCGTTTAAATTGACATCAGGGGGATTTTGTATTGAAGGACGTTGTAAAGATCAACATTATTAGATAATGTTTTCATATTTAAAACATTTGTATACTTCAAGTCACGTGACGACTAATCAGCTAGATTAATGTCATAGAATCACGCAATGTCAGCCCGGGAAGGCGTAACGAGTCACTCATATGAAGGTTAGTATCGGCCATGTTGATGGGAGGCAAGAAGGAGTCTTTCAGGTGATTGATAGAGAAGTTTCTACATATTTTTTTGTCTATGTAACCAGCTACCTAACATTTTAAATGGTTTATAACAAGAGGAACCGAAGAAAAGTGTAGTAGTA
>CAHIKZ030000170.1:295000-312500 GCA_903632075.3 Acanthosepion pharaonis
CCTTGTATGTCGATAATGAGGATGGCACAAGACCCTAAAGGAAGCGTTCAGTCATGACAAAACTCGCCCTATGAGCGAATGGTATATAAGAAAATGCTTAGTGCATACACACGTTCCCCCAGGTACGTACGTACGTACACACACACACACACACACACAACTGTTTTAACTATGTATATCCGATGATTAAAATATAAATCATTCAAACTTTCGGATTTCAATTCTTAAAATAAATTCAGATTGCTGATTCTTAAACCAGAATCTCTAAAGCAAAAACTTCCACAGAACTCAAGAATTTCAGTTCCAAAATTTAATTTCGCTTGTTTCTCAAATTAAAAACAAAGGTCGTCTTACATTCGAATAAGATTGTTACAGAAACTTCTATATGCCATGTCCCTTCAAGGTGTTGGAAATCATGACTCTCTACAATTTCCTATGTAGCTCTTAGTAAATTTTGTCTTTATGCTATCTCTACCAAACTCTGTCCTGTCATCCATTTTACTCGAGCTCGCTTGCTAGGTGATGCGTGTGCTTTTTCTGTCACTTTTGCCTCCAATCTGCCCTGTTAGTGTCAAACTTTCCTCACTGTGTTCTAGAAATTTCAAATCTCTTTCTGATTTTAAGTATAATTGCCTTTTTTTTTTTTTTTTTTTTTCAATTTTCTCTAAGATTTGGTCGTTGTTCCTATGTTAAGTCTATGATATCCTTAGAAGCATTCTGTAGAACCACGTTTCTGTTGCTTTAAGTCTCATCTGTGAGATTTTTCAGCATTCACTTCCATATAGCAGGACTGACATCAGGATCAAAATAGCCAGAGTTTTCTTAGAAAGTGTCTTCATTATTGAAGTTAGAAAACCAATATGAATAAGAAATGGCGAGCTTTATATTTTCAGTTTTTAAATTTAAGGTATATTTCAGATATATTTTCTATATTTATATATCTGAAAAGTAATGTTTTGTGAACGTAAGTTTCTTATGTGGAACTTTGTTTTGAGGAATAAGTACTTGTCTGTGTTTCCCAACCTCAGTTCACGTATTGTGCTCACGAAAATCCTATTTAGAACCGGTGAACATGTAGAATGAACAGTTTTCCGTATCTGTACAAAGATATCTTACTGGTTCTGGTGTTAATTTTAAAAGTAATTTTCGTTTTATATCGCTTTAGGAATTTATTTGTGAAAGTAATTTTAATCAACACTAAAACTTATAACTTAATGTCTAAGTTTCAAATTTGGTCAAATTTGTTTTCTTTGTTTCTTACTGAAATATTCCAACTAAAGACTTATATAGTTATATTACTTTTATAATTAGTAATTAGTCACAAAATAAATTTGTTTCTCAAAAGTGGTAGCTTTGATGTTTCACCGCTGAATGATTTGTGCCGGTAACAAATCACACGTAACGACATCTCAATCAATCCTCTTACAAGATTGCTTTCACGTAAGTTATATATATATATATATATATATATATATATATATATATATATATAATTTCACTCGGTTGTAATTGGTAAACATAATTCTATACTTCTTCCACTGGCATTACTTTTCTCTTATGACTACAAACCGCGATCTTAATGTTTTGTTTTTCTTGTTTGTCACTTGTTGTACAAACCCTTCAGGACGTAAGGGCAACACAGGCACTACAACTATAGCAGAAGTGCTGTGTCTAGCGAAAGATAGCCTGAGGTATTCCATTCCAATTTGGGCCGATTTTGAATTCAGTTTTAGACTAGTTGTCACATCCAAGTAAGAAAACCCAGTTAGCTCTACAGTTTAACTCGTAATCGAAAGTAAAAATGGCTTTAACCCGTAACCAAATATCTTTTTAGTAAAACTGTGCGGAAGACAACAAGCCTAGATAAGATTGTTGTGAATACCATAAACTGAATATATTAGCAACAAGGAAATTTTAAGAGAAATTTAAATGAAAATAACACTTAGAATCGAAAAGATACGATTGTCATTTCTATTAATCATGGTGAGCAAAGGCTATGAGATTTTGACATTGACTGGGCGTACTGAATGCAAAATAAACAAAGGTAAACAGGAAGTACTCTTCCTAATGAGTATGTGTAAATTGATAGCGGGATAGGGAATAGGAGGGATGGTATAAAGACAAAGATTTCAAAGAGATACAGAGGATAATGTCGTGGAAAACCATAATCGCCTATTTTGTAAAGGTGTATGGCACGTAGAGGAATGTTTGAATGGGCAATTTTACTAAAAAGAATGTGTTTTCGTTATAATTCTACAGATAGATGTTTCGTTGTTTAAAGTGTTCACTCCTACCCCATCTTTTCTTATAATTCCTTCAACTTTACATTGTGGTTGTATGTTTTGCTTGGATTTTTTTTATTAGCCAGTGACCCGTAGGGTCGTAAGGGCAACATTTTGACTGCAGCCGAGCAAAACCTGAAGGAACCCAATCCCCTTAATCCTCTCTAGGCCGGTTTTGAATTCAGTTTTTTTCTTTCTTTCTGGTTGCTACTCAAGACTATAGAACGCAATCTGTCCTGCTCTTTACCCATAGTTAGTGGAGAAAAGTATTAGCACGCAAGTTAATGTAATAGATCCAACTGAAATTCGAACTCGGCTATCCGATTCCCAAATCCGAGCCGGTATCCATTACACCACTCTGCGTCCCCTTTGCTTGGATATTCATTGTGATTTGTCATTTTTTTTTTCTCTCATTTCAGCACTTGTTGTGTCTTTTGCTGCAAGCTCTCGGATGCATCGCCCTCAATCCCAGTTATCATCCTGTCCTCAGCGAGGCTGATATTGCTGATATGCTAATGCAACTGCTTCTGCCATCAGACGAGTGGTATTACACCAACCACAGCACCAAATATGCGAAATTTGTCAAGTACAACGCCGCCAGGATCCTTGTTTACATGGGACTTCTGCACAAATTAGGGGGAAGGGTTGATCTTTTCGACCGAAAACGTAAGTTATATTCCCATTTTTGAATGCTGAGTGTTTAATATCTGTTTTCTAAATATAATATAACCATAGAGCATTGACGACATATCCAGCTTTACGTTTAAAATAGTGGGTAATTATTTTACAGTGAGCACGTGCTTATTATAATTCTGATTGTTCCTTATCACGTACGTTCCGTCCTGCTCATACCGCATATATAATAAAACGTTTTGATCACGAAGAAAGACGGAAAAGACTGACAGATGTTGTTTGGTTTCAGTGAGAAAAGAAAAAGATAACGACAACGCTTTCATGTGAAAATGGTCTGCTTCAGTGAAATGGAAAAACTTGTATAATTAAATACGCCAATCGAAATAGACGAACATGGCACAAACAAAAAAAAGTAATTTTCTCTGGAAAACATTGAAAGCCTGATGTAATGGCATCATTCGATCGTGGTATATCCTTTTTTTTCTGTCTTTCTCGGTATTTACTTTTAAACGCTGAGTCAGGATTTTAACGTGGGGGAAAATGAATGTCCCCACTCGGACCGGAAGACCTTTGCTGGTCTTAGCTAGACATAGCCAGTCAATTCCGCTACAGAACACTTTTTACCTGTAATTTACATTTTGGGGTTCATCCTTTTGCTGATAACCATGCATTCTGTCTTCTTGTAGTTTACGCTTAGTCCTTTCTTCTCGTTTTCTTTCGCTACCTTCTGAAGGATGTTTTGCAGTTTCCTTTCAGCACTGTGTCATCTGTATATCTTATATTAAGATTGTGAACGCTAACAATGAATCCTGGTAGAACTTCTAATTCTCACAGCGCCTGGTTTTCTTAGGCAGTGCTATGACAATAGATCTGCTTAAGCTTTCAGGTATATCACGACTGTTGTAAGTTTAATTTCTGTAATCTTGTTTATGCCGAAATCGTCTAAAGTTTCTAGCACCTCTATTAGAATTCCGTCTGGCCCTGCCGCTTTGTTTCTATACAATTTGGCGAGTGCAGCTTCCATTTCAGTTTTTAATAATTCCGGATCCTCCAATATTTTTTGTGTATTATCGGTTGTTCTCTTTCGTCGTGGAAGAGTTCTATATATTTCTTCCATCTCATAAGTATTTTCTCTTTCTATCATATCAGCGTTCCGTCCTTGGATTTTATGCAGTCTGTTGACGAGCATGTTTTCTGTCCTGTTCTCTTATTTTTTTTTTTTATGCATATCAATTCTATCGGTGACATTCATTCATTTTTTTCGTTGTACCATTCTTCTTTGACCTGTCTGCATATGTTCTTTATTTCGTTGTGTATTTTTCTGTATTCCGTTTCGTGTCATGGCATTGTTTTCTGTCTCCTTTACATCATGTCGAGAATCTCATTTGTTATTCATTTGTTTTTTTTGTTTTTCTTCTTCGTCCATTTTCTTTTGGGATGATCTCCTTGCTGGTGTCACTAAAACTTTTCTTAATGTGTCACACTTCGAGTTTCCATTTTCTTCCTGGTATCTTTTCACACAGTCCATATATTTTTCGTTCAGGTCGTTTAGGCGTCTGTTGTATTGTAGTTTCGGGGCCTTCGTTAGGCTTCTTCAGTTTCCACAATTTCATTCTTATTTTACATTTATCAGGAAGGTGATCGCCTCCGCAATCAGCACTTGAATAAGTGCATGCTGAGATTAAACTCCAGTCGAGATCGTTGCATTCACTTTCACAAAAAATATTTTGGAAAAAGTATGAATACATTTTTTCTACACCCGTAAAGGCAGATTGATAAAGCATAAAGCAACACGTGAGGTTCATTTAATTTTATATTATGTCCGCACAATATAAAACAGCAAATTTACTGTTGGATTTTACAGACTATACTGATGTATGTACCTGACTATTTTTCAACGCTGAAAACCTTAACCTATCTATACAAGAGTCTTAAAAAAGAGACTCTGGCAATTCATGGTTTATAGATTCCGGAAGAATGCTGATAATATCATGGAAGAACATTTAAGCATTGAGCGGGGCGTGATAAGGCAATCCTTGTTGCATGAGGCTGTCGGTTATTTGGTCTATCAAAGTCCTCCTTGGTTACACCAGACCGACTGGCGCTGCCCTCTTCCGCTGGTTTGGCCGTTGAAATCGCTTAGATCTTTGCCTATTCCGACGTTGCAATCTTCGGGAGTTTCAATAGTTCTCGTTGAATGTTGTTGATGTTATTGTTCAGCCGTGTCTTTCTGTAGTAGGGGTTGCCCTTCTCTCTCAACTAGAAACTTCAAGAGATAAGTGTTGTTGTTTTTTGTTGTTGTTTTTTTGTGTTTTTTGTTGTTTTTTTTTTTTTTGTGTGGTTTTTTTTTTGGGGGGTAGTGGTTTTTGTGGGTTTTTTTATGTGTTTTTTTTTTTTTTTATCAAAAGATGTTCTGCCATGAACTCGGAGAACAAAACGGAATTGTGGTCAAAGATGTTATTTTAATTTATTACAATTTGCATATTTCAGGGGTACCAGGCATTTGTTCGACATATTTATTTGTTCCTTTTGATACCCGGTATAATTGTTTTTATTATTAATTTTGCCTTTGCTTTGTGTCATACGAGTTAAGTCTCAACTTAAGATTCAAAAATATGATACTCACCCTCGCAGGTAATTTCCCAACTAGCGTCCAGTTGCCAGGCAAAAAAAGATTGATATTTTTCAATTCAGACGGCAGAATTCAGTGTAATGACGGATATTTATTGAGCACAGTATCCACACCAAAGTCAACAGCCAATCAGGACATAGAGAATAGGCTTGCCCACGTAGCAGAATGAAACATCCTAGTATTTTATAAAAACCAGTCACCAACTGACCCAGGCAAGCATTCCGAGCTGACTCTCCTCTTTAGGCCTTATGCCAAAATTGTATTTTTTAAATATATAATAAATAACGCATTCAAAGCAGTCTCATCTTCCAATACAGTTGAGGACTCTGTTTCTCCAACTAAATTCCACATCAACTAGAAACATTAGCCCCCAACAGGATTTTGTATCAGAAGATGAAAACAGATGGCGTTTCATGCAAACAAAGAACAAACATGTAAACGTGATCTATATTTATTGTATTAAAAATACAATTATGGCACAAGGCCGAAGAGGGGGGGAAGGGGTTGAGGCTCGTCTTCACTATCTTATACCTAGCTAATCAGATTCACGACCCATTCACTCATTGCAATTTGCGCATTCACCACAAAAACACGTCCGTCACCAGTCAATCCACCATAAAGCCGCATCTACTCGGGGTTGGGGACTTACAAAACGCACCTTGAGATTTAAAAAATTGATGATAATAAATATTTCATAGATAGAAATCTAATGTTTGACAATGAGACGGAAAGGGATGAACCCAAAAACAAACTAAATCCCAGCACAAAGCAAACTAAACATAGCTGATGTTAGTAGGACCCGTCCACCCTTAAAAAAGAAAGGAACAGGTCATCGTAGTCACTGTATAGAAAGAAATATAAGCAATATATGAGAAGTAATTCGGAGGTTCATTATTTTTTTTTCTTTTTTTTTTTTTTTTTTTTTTTTTTTTTTTTTTTTTTTTTTTTTTTTTTTTTTTTTTTTTTTACAATATATTAGGGCAACAGAAATTTGATCTATATAATTGTTTTCTCCTTTTAATATCATTCCTAAATCCCCGATATCAGGTAATATTTTTGTCCTATTATTTCTTGTAAAAATAACCCATCGCTTTTAATTTTATTCAGTATGTATAAAAGCGTTGGTTGGAGTAATCCTGTGACTTGGCCCAAAGAGTTGTGAGTTCAATACCTGGCTACAGCAGCAGTGAACAAATACTTGGCGAGTTGAGTTAATAATGGGAAACAACTGAAATTGAGATATCCAGAAGAGGCATGGCACGTGGAAGTAGAACAATCTACTCAGGTGAACGACATAGTTCGATTCGAAATTCCAGTCATCTGAAGGCCAAAACGTACAATGCCCGAAACGTTGTGAATATAATGAAAATGAGAACAACAGTCCGAACAATGTAAATATTTACAAAAACTCATTATATAGACAGATACAATGTAATTTGTTAACTTTTCTTTAGATGCAATCAAGACATAACTTGCCGATTTTCTTTTTTCGAGTTGGAAATTGCTGCTATTTTTATTCGGGCAAGATATTCATTTTTTAATGAAATTTAATTCATTTTTTTTTTTTTTTTTTTTTTTTTTTAAATAAAAGTGGCTTAGTTAGCGAGCGATAAATGTCTACCACGTCTAAATTTGTCTGGTAAACCTAAGTCAAGGGAACAGCGGCTCATTCCTAGATAAAAAGCTCAGTCCGATATCAAATGTTGCTTTTCCGACTGACCAGAGCGAAATTGCAGTCTGAATAACTACCTAGAAGTTAGAAAATGAAAAATATTCAAAGATATGATCATGATGATTGCATAAATTATGACTGATCCACTTGGAATTGTACCAGAGTCTGGGGAAAAAAAGGCTGAGAGAAGTGGAAATTTAAGGAACAGCTGTAACTATCCAGACAGCAGCATAATTAAATACAGGAATATTAGAACGCTACCACTTGATCCAAGTCCTAAATCCATCAGATTCGAATCCCGGAATGACAAAGAGCGATTCAAATAATTATAATCACTTAAGTTGTTTTTAAAAGTTACAATGTTCGACTTGTTTTCTCAGCTTTTTAATGAAAAATATTAATTTATTTGATGGATGGAAATCCCTGCAGTGTCTTCATTATTGCTTGTCAGTGGGTTACAGCAGATATGTTTATCTTTCTATCGCTATCTAATTATCTATCTGACGTGTTCCACTCCTTAGCTAAGTGGAAAGGCGAGACAAAATGATCGATAGATACTTAACTGCGTGGCGCCTTGATATATTCGGATAAAGATTCTAATATTAATGGAACAGTCAGACAGATAGCATCTTGATTAATGTGGTATCAGGAACAGGAATAGTAAAGGTTGCTACTTCGTGCAGATGCATACGTATTTTGAAAGCTTTAAACCACTCCTGATAAAAAAAAAAGTTATCGCAGAAATCGATAACCTTTAATTAGCACCTTTTCATCTCAATGTTTTCATTTTTTGTAACCGTTTGTTTACCCCTACTACACACACGGCATTAGTTCTGATATTATCCAGTTATTTTCTAATATCTCATGAACTTGTTGCGCAACCTGGATGCAATCAATTCGAAGGGACTTTACCACGCATGAAGACATTCCGCCCCGTGCAGTTACTCAGTATTTTATTTCATTTTATTTCTTTTACATTTCATTTAAACAAGGCAATAAAAAACACTAGGATGCAGGTGTTTACTGAAAGTTAAAACAAAAAACGGGGAAAATAAAAGAACAGGATTCGAGAAGACAAATGACGATTGACATTGCATTTTAATTTTTGTAGCTCGTAGTTGATATGACAGCGAAGAAGACGGCAGTGTTTCACAAGGAGAAACGCGAGAGAAGAAACTTAATATAGTATGTATTATTACTAGTCATTTCTACAAGGAAACCATAAGACCTAACTGCCATTTTAGTACTGCATTTAAATTCGTGAATTCAAACAAGCAAAAATATTTCTGTATCTGTCTATATTTCTGAGATGAGGTATTATGTACATTATTTACATTATTCGGACTATTGTCCTCATCATTGTCGCCTCAAGGACACATGGCACAGTGGATAAAGGCGTTGGTTAGATCCAGTGACAGGAGCCAAAGTGTGAGTTCAATACCCGGTTAAGGCAGTGGAGAACTTGAAGAGGGAAATTAACAGAAGATAACTGATAACTGACATCCATTAAACATGGCACGTGGAACTAGAATAGTCTACCCCAGTGACCGAAATAAACGGTAAAGTTCGACATTCCAACCACCTGAAGAAGGCCGGAGCGTACAACGGCCGAAACGTTGTAATAAATATGGCGACAAAGATGAGGGGAAAAAAATGAAGCTACGTTACGACAGTGGAGAAATGACTGAACCCAAGATGCCAGGTTAGCACCGATAACGTTGCGGATTCTTTTTCGGATTTTGTCAAGAATTTCCAGATATCAAACAGAAGCACCAGACTATGTTTCAGCAATATTAGATGCGTGAATGAATGGTTGACTTATAAGGATACAAGATAGATTCTGGTTCGAACAATTGTTTAAAAACTATTCGGAGGAAATTGTCTTGTTAGCTTTGCATTTAAAATGAAATTGAGCCTGTCCATAGGCATCGTGCAGGATTCCTTAACAAAACACCACATCTTTCAAGTTTATTAGACCCGCTATAGTCCAGTTTTGGCACTGTCTTATTTGTGGCTTAAACCAAAGAGAAAATCGCTGCTTAAAAAAAATATAAAACGGTGACGAGTTGAAGGAGATCGCAATGATGCAGCTGATCGCAAAAGAGGAATTTTCATCTTGTTTTGTAAATTGGAAGGGATTCTGGTATATGGTTGTGAGAAGAAAAAAAAAAGAAAAAAAAGAAAGAAAATGGTGCATTTTGAAGGCAAAGAGACGAGTAACGGGCTTGTGTAAATGAATGGCAGAACAGGAAATAGGAGGAAAAAACAAGGTTATGAAGAACTCCAAAATAGGTAGTTGTAGAGAGTCGTGACCCTAGAACGTGAAGGGACACGGGCACGTAAAAAATGATCAAATTTTGGACAGTTGGCGGGATATGAAACTCAAAAAATCATTTCAAACCTTGCGTTTTTACCTTGGCTCGAAAATGAATATCTTTTTTTTTCACTCGACCAAACGATTTTTTCATTATCTAATTTTATCAATGTTTTAAATTAGCAGAAACAATTTTCAAGAAACAAATCGAAAAATGAATATCTTTTTTTTCACTCGACCAAACGTTTTCCACAAGTGAACAATTACATCGAATCCGTTGCTAGCTTGCTACTAAAAAGTTTGGTTCACTGTATTGAGTAAGACAATTGTTCTCGTCAGAATGTATTAATCGTCTATGCTTTGAATATTGCTGTTACTTCTGCCATATATCTAGACTTTTCTTGAAAAGATCAAAATAATCTGCAACGTTATCGGCCCTGACCTGGCATCTCCGGTCTCACTCACTTTTCTACCGCCGTAACGTAGGTTCCCTGTGTTCTTTCCATAATTTAAATAGTTATTGTTCTGATGGGCTTTCCTCGTTCGGACTTTACGAATTGGAGCGCAGTACTAAATTGGCGGTTCGGTCTCATCATTTTACAGTTGAAACTGTGAGATGTGAACATAAGATCTACGCTAACAGTTTATCACTCACTCTTCTCTCAACCTCTTTCGACGTCTTGCTTTCCAGTCAGAAATGTAAATGCTATGTCGTTTTAATAGTTTTTCTTTTTTCATCTCTGCATAATGTCCTCTCATATTTTCAGAGAGTAACCATATGAAATGATTAAAAGCAAAATAAACTGAGGCATTGCAGTTACCTTTTTTTTTTTTATTAACATTGATCACACACACACACCATCAGATTTAATATTTTAGATTTTGCGGACATGTTTGTAACAAAAGAAAATTTTTCCAAAATCTCCAAATCTTTCCTTACTCTAAACATAGTTACATTTGCCTTTTATAATTATTCAAGTGAGGGTTTAAAACATGCCCGTTTTATAAACATATATATCGTGGACTCTCCCGTTATACATCGACGCGGGCTATTGACCCACGCCAACCGGGGACACTTTTTACGACGTATGAGGGCCAGGTCACTTAGTCGCCAGGAACCAACACAGACAGACAACCTGCACATATGATTTGATTATAGTGATGAAGGCATTGTGCAGAAACAACCACACATTTTGAAGGGCCGAATTCCGACAAGGTCCCCAAACGACCGTCCTCAGGTTTTGAATTCAGAGTTACCCATTTCCTAGAGCAGTTACCGTCCAAAGCTATAGAATCTTGACCTGCTATTCACTCATAACTGAGAGGAGAGAGAAGACAATTCATACCTTTCTCAAGGGTATTAACACGTAATTGAGTGTAACGAACTCGGCTCTCCGATTCCTCAATCCAAGAAGCTATCCATTACTCAACCGTGCCGCTCTCATATATACGCGCGCGCGTTTCATAGATATCAGGCGTCTCTGTAAAAGCACTCTCCACTTCCAACAGCCACTTGCGCAGATGTATCGGCCTGAAAAATGCGCAGTGACTGAAATTCTTAAATATAAATAAGTCACGTGAAGCTGCAATCCACCGCAGACAAAAATCGCGCAACCTAATTTGTAAGCTATAAATATTTATAGTTATAACGTAGTTAGAATCTTTTTGGAAGATTAACGTTGGCGTAAATAGTTTACCTGTTCGCCTATCTTTACTAAAGAAACCTGAAATTGTATCTTGGATTAAAGTATCTTTTTAATACAAAAGTTCGCCTAATCCAAGTTACGCGAGCCGGTCAGGTTAGAGTTACTGTTAAAACGTTTACAATGAAGGAGGTGTGGACAATTGAATGAAAGACGGTAACATTGTAGTATCTATGGAAATAACATAGCGGGTTTTCGTTGTAAAGTTTTGAACCGCTGAAAACTAAGAATGAAGCGTGGTTCGACGATGAAGAAAACGTGGCCGATTTTTACCAACAGTCACTGGAAGCCAATTAATCTGACTATGCATTTTTTTTTTTTTTTACTTTTAGAACTAATTATATTTTGAGAAAACTATTTTCGTTTCGAAGGATGTTGAAATTTGTAGTTTTAATTGAAAACTACAATAACATTTGTCGAAGTCGTAGTAATCGGTGAAGCCTCAAGTTGCTGAACACTGTGTACGAGTCAGCTGAGTATACAAACAAAGCGACTTGTTCGCATTTGTTTACTTTAGACTAATTTCCACGCATTCGGATGAAATACTTTTTACTCTGCTGCGATTGTTGATGGAGACTAGTGGGAGTAAACCACACTGTCATAAATACCTTACCGCCCACGTTTTAGTCGCAGTATAAGCTGTTAAACAGATTTTTCATTCCTGTGTGTATTGTTTCCCACCCACCCCCATATATATATATATATATATATATATATATATATATATATATATATATATATATATATATATAGGAAAAAGAACCGTTAGGCTAATAATTCAAAGTTATTTAGTATTTTTTTTTTTATTTTTTAAAAAACAGTACTCATTACATAAGTAGAGCCTAAATTATAATTATCTTTATATCATAATTAAATTATAAATATATATCATTATGTATATTAAATTATAAATATATATCATTATATAATATATTATATATTATGATTATATGATATTATAATTAAATTAAAATTATCGTATAATTATCATTATATTAGCGATGGAATCATTTTTAAAATATATATTATACACCGGGTGATTGAAAAGAAACTGCCTATTTTATGTATGTGTCACTATCCAGGAGTCCTGACTTAACACCCTTTTTTCTTTAGGGTTGGTTAAAAAAATCAAGTTCACTATACCAAACCAGGGTTTGGGAAGACCTTGAAGGTCGAATACAAGAAGTTGTCTTCTATACAACAAAAGTTCCTGGTGAAATCAGTTGACATGATTCCTGGGCGGCTTGAGAAGTAAATTTCATGCCCATATCGAATTTTAAATAAAACCTCTTGCTAAACGCTATCCTCGCATATACATTTCTTGTAAAATTACTTTTCAATCAACCTGGTAGTTCGCCTTAACACATTTTACTATACTTTCGACCTAATAACTGCGAGTTTGATTAGATAGGGAAAAAGAATTCACAGTGAAAAAAAATGTATTGAAATTGCACAGATATCACTACTGAAGTAAACGTCAAATCTGGGCCATATGCAGTATCTTCTATCACAGCCAAAAGCAATTGTAGCCCCATGCGGTAATGAATTGATAAATAAAAAATAAAAAAAACTCGGATTTACTCGGAGTGGGTTATTTTCAAATTCAGCAGACATTAACTGCTTAAATACGGAAATGTCGGTAAAGACTTTCTAGTCGTAGAATCTGTTAAATATAGTTATTATCTCTTCTTCATATTAATAACGCTTACAACAGGGTTTGCATCTCATTCTGACGTGAAGGCGCCTGCTATAAATAGTTGAAACGCGTTGTCTGAACAAGCTTTTCTACTTTGTACCATTATTTCTACTTTTGTTCGGACGTTATTTGACATACAACTAAACCCGACACTATATAACTGTGTTAAATTCGGACTTAACAAAAAAAAAAAAACGACATAGAATCTGACGACGTATTCAGAGAATTTTAACCGAAACTTCATTTGGCATTAAGAATAGATAAATCAGTATTGAGATATTTAGTAACTGAAACACGTCACAAATATTTTTCCCATTTTTGTTTTATATATATTGAAGAAAAAACCATGAGTAAAACTGTATTTAATTTCAGCCGACGTGTTTCGTCCATTGATCAAGGCAGTTATGTGCCATGTGTGATACACGCTTAAGCGATCATGTATCTTTCGATGCATAACTCACGAGGCAGTTTTTTTTTTCCCCCGCAGCAGGTTGCCATTTTTTTCTGTGGTAAACCAGTTGCCATCCAAGGTCTGTCCTGCTGGGGGAGAAGCGTATTAGCACATAAATGAATATAATGCATTCGACTGGAATTCGAACTCTGCTCTTCTATTCCTTAATCCGAGCCAGTATCCATTACGCCACCGTGCCTCCTTTATCAAGGAAAGCGACATTAATTTATTTGAAAACATTGTATCCAATCAAAACAAAAACGAAATGTTGATTACCAACATTTTATTTTACACGTTGGTCAAACCGAAAACATTTAATCATAAGCTTGTGTGTGGAGGGGAGTATAGTTTCCTGAGGGATGAAGAGTAGACTTGCGGCAACATATTTTCTGCACATGGATCCTGAATGTACCACGGACGGGGCATATGGGCAAAGAGAAAATTTTAAGAAAAATGGCATTGAAAAGGACATTTATACTTAGAATCAGAGAGTTGAAATTTTTTGAGTACATAATGAGGAAAGAGAACTTGGAGACGTTGACACTAGCAGGTTATATTAAAGGCAAAATGAAAGAGCAAGTAACCTATCAAACGATCTTATGTAAATGAATGGCAGAACATAATTATTAAGAAACCAAAATCAAACAATATAGATCCTAAAATAAAAAGGAATGAAGATAATGCAACTGTAGGAATCCTCAAAACTGTCCTATAATAATAAATATCGAATTGAATCCGTAGTTCATCAATGCAATATTTCATCTATTTAAGATCCAGACAGGGTTAAAATCTACATTGGACGCACAAGGAATGAATTCAAAAGAAGTTAGAACTAGCAGCAAACGTTCTTGAATAATAATAAATACCGAAATAAAACTTCTTTATCTAAATATTTTTAGCACTTAAAAATAAAACACCAACAATATAATGGAAATTAATAAGAAAACAAAGCTTGTAGGTCATTAAATGACCAATGTCTTTGTGCATACATGAAAAACTATATATTAAGTTTCTGAAAAATAAAAATTTACTAAATCAAAGAAATGAAATAGCCATTTTTTGTAAGCACTGTCAAATATTTTCCTTACATAATTAATTTTGGAAAGAAAAATATAATAGAATTAGAGATGAAAGCTAGATATTTATACTTTATCATTAATTAATAATTTTTTAAATACGAAATTAAATTCTAATATATTTGTAAAAATACCATATAATCTATTAGTTATTAGGAGGATTGGTACTTTAAATCTGTAGGAATAGAATTTAAATATTAAAATCATGACTTACTCATATTTAGATGGCCCTTTTAGAAATTCTTTGTGTATAAAAAGTATGAATTAAGCGGATAAATAAAAATGCCAAATTATTTTGTCATTGAAAACACAAACGACACGCTGAATAACAGACGTCTATATTTGTGAGCAGGCACCCCCACCTCCAGCTAAACTTAACATGTCTTTGTAACATATATTTGATGCACAAGTTGTCTAGGGAAATTAAAACCCAACCATCCGTAATCAAAATAGATTGAATTTTCCTTAACCTTAACAACTCAGAATATTAAGATTGCGCTTTTAACTTGAGTAAATTTCTTAGAAATCGCTTGACAATGGAATGAAACTGTAATTTTAATTTTTATAATTAAATTTACAATTTTAATTCCAGTTTTGAAACAAATGTCTGTGTCGCGAAAGAATCATATTTTAAAAAAAAATAATTATATAGCCTGAAGTTTGTCTTTAAACATGAAACACAGTCGCCGCTCGGTGTTGGCCTTAACGTTCACTTCTGTATTTACATGCACTCTATCCCCGATATTGAACACTTTAACCCATAATCCTAGCATACCATAAAACTTACACACACACACACACACACACACATTTTTTATATATATATATATATATATATATATATATATATGCAATCAGGCCTGATGTTTTCGTTTAGCATGAAGCCTGTCGCCTCTGAGTTTTGAATTCAATATTCACTTATATATTTACATACGCTCAATCTCCGATATTGAGCAATTTCCCCATAAATATAGCATATGTTTAACAGTATCTCTTATATATATGTGATAATAATACCCCAAAATTATTCTACCTTGATATCATGAAGGCACTTCCTCTATTAAGCATATGATATTGATTTTATTCCCTTCCAGTTATTTGTATCGCTCTGTTGATAATTCCATATGCAACCATTCCACTTTGATGTAAGACATATTCCTCGTACACAAATAAACCCTTTTTAAAGTAGAAAAAGATTAAAGAACCATGAGGTTGTCGCAGTGTTTCATAGAATTTAACATTAGAAAACGGATCCGATTTTTGACAAATCACACAAAATGTTATCCCATTACTTTTAGTCGCATGAGTAAATATAATCGAAGGTATTTTTTTCCAAAGAATTGTCTTCTAATAATAAAATCGATTATTCAAATGGAGATCCTAACATGAAATTCTCATGTGAAATAGTACAGTGGTTATTAACATAAGCAGGTTTTTTCTTTTATGTGACGTGCCCCATCAGGACGTGGGTTATTATTGCTCTCCACAGCTCTCCCCCCTTGCGTAGCAATAAGTAAGGTTGTTTTTTTTTTCTTATTACAATCCTCTCATTCCTTGTTTTATTCATTTACAAAAGTTCATTAGGTATTTTACTTGATGTTTACCTAGGCCTCTCTTGCCTTTAATATATCCTGTGTTATATTTCTGAGGCTCTTTTCCTCATTGAAAGTCCCAGAAACTTCTACTTGTCTTTCTGAGTACAAGTGCCTTTTTGCTGCCACTTTCTTTTAAAATCTTCTCGTTGTTCATGTTTAGCTCATGGTATTCTAAACAGCTTTCTCTAGAGTCTGTCTATATTTCTGAGGAGGTATTATGTACATTATTCGGACTATTGTTCCAACCACCTGAAGGCCGGAGCGTACAACGGCCGAAACGTAGTGATAAATATGGCGACAAAGATGAGGACAATAGTCCGAATAATGTAAATAAAGCTTTTTCTAGAACCAGATTTCTGTCACTTAAAGCATTATTTTCATCGATTAGAAAGTTCTTCAGGATCTATTGTCATATTGGAGAACATCTACTAATATTAAATTTTCTACTAGTAAAAAAAAAAAAATAGGAAAATGTTTTTGAAGAATTTTTGTTGCTTATGCAGGTTTAAAGGGTTACGTGCTTGTGTGCATTTTTAGGTGAAGGTGGG
Organism: Acanthosepion pharaonis; assembly: GCA_903632075.3. NCBI lineage: Eukaryota > Metazoa > Mollusca > Cephalopoda > Sepiida > Sepiidae > Acanthosepion > Acanthosepion pharaonis. The sequence goes on from CAHIKZ030000170.1 coordinate 311,603, forward strand.
TGTTCAATATGTAAACAAAGAGAAGCATACCAAACCTTAAGTTTCTACTACGGACGTCCATTCCTTTTGTGGCGTCCATTCCTTGCCTGTAGTGAAACAAATTTCTCAGTCTTTTGGGTATGTCCGTTTCCATTTTTTTTTAGGATTACAGATGGCCGAGCTCAAATTAGCTTTGCGCTGAGTTGGAACGAACAAAGGAACGTATCTACTTTATCACTGGGATATTTAAACATGCTTATCGGGGGTTTATTTTATTTTTCTTAGTTCATAAGTTAGGATAAATCAGAAGTACCGATACAATGGTTGTGCTCAAGTCAGCCTTGCGACGAGTTGCAACAACCAAAGAGAATTACTTAAGTTGAGGTTTTGGAAAAAAAACATGCAAGCGGACTGGAGAAACGTAATTACTACATGGTTCACATTTTAGAGGAGAAAGTGTGCCGGGAAATATTTGCCTTTTTTAAAGGCTTCAGCAATGTCACCTAACATTTCTCGAAACAAAGTGAGGAGGGGTAATTATTTTTTATTTCTTTACTCGAATTATCAATGGAAACTGTATTTAATGTTTTTTATTACTCATTATTACGGTTTTATTTATCGATTTTTATTTAATTTTTCCTACAAGATTAGCATTCATTAACGGATTTTCTAAGCACGTCATTTGTCGTTTGAATCGAAATATATTGATTTTTTATTTTTATTATTTTAGAATGAATCATATCGAATTTTTAAATACTTTTCTGTACTCTGTTTTTTTTTTTTTTTTCAAATGTCAATTTTCAAGCCATACTAATGCTGCCCTTTTTCGCATTCGAGATTTTCCAATTTTTTTTTTTTTTTTAAATTTTATAGAATATAGGTTTCCGTTTACACCTTTACAAATCATTAATTCAGATAA
>CAHIKZ030000170.1:317500-375000 GCA_903632075.3 Acanthosepion pharaonis
TTATATCCTTACTCTGTCCTAGACATTGAGTTCTACCTGGATTCTTCCTCTTGGGAATTTTTTTTTTCTGAAAATATACATGTATGGGTATTTTTATATATAGTTTCCACTAATATATATATATATATATATATAGTGGATTTTTCCTGACATTTCTTTATTACTGTTATGGTCAGGTTCCTTGTAACATGGTGATAGTCCAAGTTTGAACCAATAAAGAACACGGATATGGAATAACACAGATATATTACAAACAGGAATATATACAGATAAGTAGAAAGTGTTAGTACGAACAATCAGGTTTAGTAGTAATTGTCTGAACACGACTCTGTTTCGGACTGCCTCTGACTCGCTCGCTCTGACTGACTGACGGACCTCACTCCAGTCTTCAGACTGAACGGTATTTAGTAACCCCCTCCCCATGAGGGCATCATGTGGCATAAGGCCGGTTTAACGTGGGATCTCCGAGCCCGTGGGCTCGGCCAAAAATATGCTCTTTGAACCTGTTTACCTCCCCGAAAGAGACTCCGCCCTTCGGCGTAGCCTCGTTCGGGTTCCTCCCCGCACGAAGGCAGAGTTCAGACTGTCAGCCGGTCGCCCGACTTCGGACTGAACTCCCTGCTTCCTCTTGAGTCGCAGTATTTATTACGTATGGAATAGTCCATTATGTTATTATGGGTAAGGTCCCATAACAATTACTATAAACGTTATTTTTCCTGGGTAAACTTATTGAGTAAGACTTCTTATTCTATTGTGTTTTTCATCAATTTCACGGCTTAAGGAAAGTAAATCACAGGGATAAGTGTATCCACTAAAAATGTTTATAATAATAAAGATGCTTTTATTATAATCAAAGTAAGCAAGGATTCTACAATAACATTGCTCTACAAACAGATCCAATGTATTAACTATATCGAGAAGCAGTGCTCAAATATTACTGCTTTTGCGCGACTTTAACATCATTTGAATACTTAAATAAATATCCGGATGTTTCATAATCTTCTGTCGGTTAAAGAGACTAGGTAATATTCGATATTTCAAAACATAGACGAGATACTCAATTCGTGATCCTGCAATTCAGAATTGTGTATCTCGTCCTTTGAAACACCTGATGATTAAGACAGCCGTATAAATATTTAAGTGTTCATATGAAACCTTAATCTGCGGAAAGGTAGTAATGTCTGAGTATTGTTTTTTTTTCTTATATGTATTACATAACACTGTGGTGCTAAATTTGTAGAGTATGTCTTGCAATCTAATTTACTCGTGTATATAATTCGATCCTCTTAAGGGCCCTCAAAATATTCCTTCTTTTGTGACAGGCTTTCTAAGGTATATCTGATTATCTTAGAAGGGGTGTTTGTGTATTGCAGAATGATGCAATGTCGTCATAATTATATCATAATATTACTCACGCTATCGATTATACTTCAACGTAATTTCTATTACCCTTAACGAAAAGTTCCTTTTGACGCTTCAAACGCCGTCCGATATTCCTTCCTTTGATTTCTTATGACGCCATTGTTCGTCCCCGTTTCCTTCCGTCTTCTTTTAAATGCCTTTTTGAAGACCATCCCTCTTACGACATTAAACCCCTCGTGCTCTTAACGGTCCACTGCCTATAAGTCAGCTACAGATCAAATACTTCATTGAAACTTCCTCTCTTTTTCAACTTCCTCTCTTTCACTTATTCAACATTCTCTTCCCCTTCTCTGTGGCTACTGAATGGCTTATTCAGCCATCTTTCACTCTATCTTTTAACATATGACACTCGACTTGTTTCAGAAAATCTTTCAGCTTTATGACCTTTTACTGGATTTATGCAAAATTGAGATATAAGCTTAGTTATCTTTATAGCCAGTTTTTATAGACATGTCTACATGCCTACAATCCTACCATTTTAATATTTGGTCCGTGATAAATATTTGACGTCATAGATCCTATTCCATGCTGACCTCGATTTTGAGAATCAAAATCGGGGTACAAATATTTTTTTCTAATAGTTTATCCAGCGCAAGGTTCAAGCGCTATTCAAAGACAATTACTGAATGAGATTGTAAGTAAGGTGGAAGTATGATTATTATGAGGACGTGTAAGTCAGCTGTTTAGTGTAGTTGCCATGGCAGCATTCTATCGGAAGTTTGTTTCACCAAAGTTCCGACAAGTTCAGAACTGTTAATCTACCATAGAGAGATACCGATATAGTAATGAAACGCTGCTTTTAAACTCTGTCGAGACTTGACAGTATCAATCTAGATGTGGCACCAGTATTTTTATTCTTGGTTTCATCTAACTCTTGTAAAGATAAATCATGGCAACGGGGATTAAGTATGTATCAGTGATACAGTGTGTCGGCTATTCTTTTTGTATCTTTTGCGATGACACAAATATACGCCTTCCATTTGACATTGTTAGGAGTGAGCTTTTAGATCTAGTAGGCGTTCGAAGCAAGAAGCCTTTGAAGGTATAAGCACTCATCAAGATTGGTGCATTTTTTTAGAACTTAATACTGTTAATTCATAATTCAAAACTCCCAAGAACGCGTAACCGCTTTTTTACTCTGGCGAGGCTGGGCAGCACCAGTTGAGATGTGGTAGCAATATTCCATTCTTGGTTTGATATGTTTCTCACACACTGTCTGTATGTGTCTGCCTGTCTCTGTGTGTGTGTCTATCTTTTTCACCCCTAGCAAGGCTGAAATGCCACTAATACGCAAGGGGTTACAGGGATTGAAAATGAGAGAAAAAGACTGAGTATAGGGAAAATTGAGGAAAGGACAAGATGAACGGATTCCGGAAGATAGTAGATGGTGATTGACGTTGCATTTAAATTTTTAAAGATTGGAGTTTTTTAGAGAAGCAAGCAAATGGAAGTAAGTTCTACAAGTGGCAAATGCTAGAAAAACTGGAGTAGAAGTGTCTGTTGCATTTAGCTGTTTCAACATCAACCGAGTGGAACCTAGAGGCTAATTTAGTAAGATGCTTAAATATATGTAGTCGGAGCACCATGGAAAAAAGTTCGTCAGAGAAATTGCCATGAAAATATTTGTAGAAAAGATATAGGGAAATGACACCACGTCGGTGAGAAATTGAGTGAAGTCGATAAAGAGCATAGCAAGAGGTTAAATATTTTTGGAGCGATACAATGAACCGACCATTCTTCAAGGATCTTTTGCGATTGCCCGAATATACACGTTCCATTTTGAGATTGGGAGTAAGCTTTAGCTCCAGTAAGTATTAGAGACTAAATAAAATCCTGTTAATCAAACGGATTCAACTGTGCGACATTATCTTTTTTTTTCTTTTTCGTCCCTGACAAGAGATTAACAAATTTTAAACCTTTACAGAATGCTAACGAGGAAATGACAGGCTTATTCTCTTTGTCACGTCCCTTCAGGACAATAGCGATCATAGCTCTCCATAATTTCCTATCTTATTACTAACCTAATACCTCGAGTACTGCACTACATCTCCACCTTTTTAGATTAACGATAAAAAAAAATGTCTCCGTGAACCCAAAGAAATTTCTCGGATAGAAATCAGAAAATCCAATCCTCTTTCATAAAATTTCAACGAAATCTGTTTCTCTTTACTTGCCCCAACTTATTTAGATCTTTAATCACAAATCTTTCTATTGAAGGCGAAGCTCTTTACTTAGAAATCTCCATTCTTTACTTCAAAGAAAACCCTTTCGTGTGTTGTACTTGTTTGATTTATTTTTTTTAAGTTTTCTCTCCCTTTAGCATTTACAAATTTCGTTATTTCGTTTGGAATTTCTAAGTTCTTTTGTGTACACTCCAGGCATCCGATTTACTGCATCAGAACAAGTATTTAATGACATCGATTTTTCATCTTTCATCTTCTGGTAAAGTGTATCAGTTGCTACTGAAGCTCCCATGGTCGTGTGTGTGTGTGTCTGTCTCTCTCTCTCTCTCTCTTATATATATATATATATATATATATATATATATATATATCTCTCTCTCATAATTTTTCGTTAATGAAGCATTTGTATGATGCTCATCTTCTTTAATATAGCTACTAGCTGTTTAACTGACCCGTGATATAATCAGTTGGAATTTATTAACCGAGTACTTGAAAAAGTATTCCTTCTAATGTGAGGGCGTGTAACGTTGCAGCTTAGACCAGGCACCATGTTCGTTCGCAGGGTGCAGCACCTTCTAATCGAACACTCGTGTCAAGTAAAATAGTCGGATCGTTACACAAGAAATAAAACTATGCGACGAAATTGTAGCAGTCAACAAATTTTATTGTTGTAACCTTTCTCTAATAAAATGTTTCCTTTTCACGTCACGGGTGAGAGCTCCTCTGTTTTCGGCTGCGAGGGACTACTGTCATACATAACTACCACTATATGTCTATGTTCGGTTAGAAAGAACGTTAAGTGCTAGTTACTTCAATATAAAACCGTTAGGTACTGATATTTAACGGTGTCTTTGAAACGTATATTTTTATCGATAGTAGCCAATATTTTTAACAAAAGTAGAAGTACTTTCATAGTAGAATTACGTTCATAGCAGTAGAATTGTCAATAGCTTAGCGACAATTTCCAATGCGTGTGGAAAATTTTCAAAGTTGTCTTTTCTCTTTTCTGAAACGTTGACTTTATCTTCAATTAACATTTGACCAACTTTGAAGACGTGAATAACATGCAGTTTCTTACCGAAAATCTTCTCTTAGAATTACATTCTCAGCCGTAGTTTGCGTCAAAACAAAACTTCAGACACATCGTTCCTTATGATCGACCAGAACGAAAATCTGCTTGCAACATATTGATATTATGGAAAAATATTAAAAATTAAATATTGCTTGTATTTTGTATCTAGAATTCGTCCGGATAATGATCTTCAGCTCCAAAGGGATTTTCAATATATAATGCATGCTTTGCCGGCACATATATATGCCGGAGGAGTGGCAAGAAAAAAAAGGCTATGAGACGTAGTCCAGGAGAACTCCCATGGTACACCGCAGTGAATGAAACAAGCTTGACACCCGGGTGAAACGGAAGAAGTGGGAGAATAGATAGGCTAAAATTTTATTAAAAATAAAAAGAAAACAAACACATGAAGATTGATAATCAATATTAAAAAAAAAAATAATGCATATTAAAATTTGTCTTCATCCATTTAGAAAGCGTTTTTTTTTCTTGGCTCATTTTCAATAAAAGCTATTTATATTTTCAATTTATTGCCAAGTTATTACAGCAAGACTTTTATTGGCTAGAAAACCTGAATCCACAAACTGAGTTTAAATAAGGGCAGTTTCTCTGATATCACCAGATATTTTGACTTAATGCACGTCATTGACACGTCGTATTGGATAGAGTAAAGAAGAGTAAGAAAAGAATAAACATTATCTCAATACTTTGTTACTTTGCAACTTTCACAGACCAACCAAATTGCCTGAAAAAGTTATCATTTTTGCTGTTTACATCAATGGGAATCCGTGTGTTTTTATAATCACTTATTTGTAAAACCCCAAATCCTTCCGCTTTGGAAGCATGTCTTTATCCGTCAAATATAATTCGATGAAGTCTTACCAACTTTTACAGTTTTTCCATACTCAGTGCATTAATATTGTAGACTTCAATCTGTTGGCTCAATACATTTGGATCTTCCCAAGGACTCCAATTTCGCGAGTCTTTTTTCAAAGATTCTTGAGTTTTGTTTATTTGGGCTTATACTATAACTAATAAACTACGTCTGTTCTGCTAAGACTGGGTATTCTATTTTAGTGTTCCTTACTCATTTGTGTTTACATTTTTCTATTTCACAGAAAATTTCTAGATTTTTGGGGCTTTTTTTTTTTTATGACAACAAAATCCCAACCAATAGTTCAGTCTCTTTTTGCCTGAAACTTAAGCGAATCATTCTCACATAACATGAAATATTATTGCAACGTTACCGATAAATTGTATTTTGAATGGTGGATATATTACTGTACTGTTGAAATCAACTATTTTCCTGACGTCAAATTGTTCGCCCATCCCCCAAAGTTGTTTATAGTGATTTTTTGCAAAGAGCTGTAGCGAAGGAATTCCTTACTGTTCAAATAACAATACTTTTTCTTCACATAACAATTTTTGTTTTATGGCATATCAAACTCAATGGGTTATTTAATACCGACAAGATTTGTATTACTGGTAATATTCTTTTTCCAAAATGTATTCCTGATATTTTTTTTCTTTTACAAAAATATACTGCTGGTAATGTATTGCTGGTATTAAAACATATTTTTACACTTTTATGGTGTTTTGACCCCAGTTTGGGGATTGTTAACTATTTGCCCATAGCTTGGACCTTAACTGGTGCTACAATCACAGGCCAAGATGGAGCGAAGAACAACAGCAAATAAGAGGTGGTTCCATGCTCCTCAAAACCTCCTGATCAGAAACATTGCTGTCGGATGTAGTTTATCGTCTTACCTAACACGCATTTGTACAAGTTATATTCTTTTTATCTTCTTTGTTTTTTTAAATTGAGAACCACTAATTTAAATTATGAATGCACTCTGCGATGTCCTTCTGGAATTTATTATCCCTTTTAATGTAACATTAGAAGGAAACTTCTTTTTTCTTTTTTTAAACTTATAAGTTAACGCTGCGGGGAGTCTACTAAAACCATTTTTGCAACATCATTTTCTTAGCTTAGGTTTTTACCTGTAATCTGTTTACGACCTTTTACACCACTCCATTATATATCATCTTTTGCTCTATTAACAACTGTTACCTTTTATCCATGTATTTTTACAATCAAATTTTTGTAAGCTAATAAGCAAATATCCAGGTCATAACGAATTTTGAATAAAGAAAACAAGTGACCAAATATCACATTTAATTACAGATTCAATCAACAATGTATTTTCACTGATTATCTATGACTTCCTTCCATCTATTAACAATCTTACTAATCCCATTACTGTAAAATTCTTTTGGCTTTGATTCGAAGAACTCACAAATGTCAGTTTTAACATCTTCCTGTGTTACAAAAGCTGTTTCTTACAAATGTTTCTGTAAGCTACGAAACAAATGGTAGTCTGAAGGAGCAAGATCGGGAGAATAAGGTGGATGAGGAATTTTCTCCCAACCAAGTTCTTCAATCTTTTGTGACGTGATTTTTGCTGTGTGGGGTCGCGCATTGTCCTGATGAAACATCACCTCTTTTCGATTCACTAGAGCAGGTCTTTTTTTTTTTTTCTTCAAAGCTTGGTTCAAACGCTCTAATTGCTGACAGTATATTTGAGCATTAATTGTTGCATTAGGTGGTAAGAATTCAAAGTGGATTATTCCTTGGCGATCCCACCAGATTGAAAGAACCTTTTGCCCATGAAGTCCCCTTCTCGGTTGTGGCTGAGGTCCTTCCCCTTTACCAAGCCACTGTCTACGACGCTTAACATTTCGATAAAAGATCTATTTTTCGTCACAAGTCTATCCAAAAAAGGTGAAACAAATTGGCGAGAATGGAGAGAATAGCAGATGTCAACTCTGGATTTGAGGTTGTTTTCAGACAATTCATGAGGCACCCATTTTCCAAGTTCAGGAACTTTTCCAATTTGTTGAAGATGACGATGAACAGTTGTATGGTTTGAACTGAGAACCCCTGCCAATTCATTAACTAATAAAGCAGGGTTTTCTTCAAGGGCTGCTTCAAGAAGCTTTTCATCAAACTCAACTCGACGTCCGGTTCGATCTTCATCTTCAAGGGTGAAATCTCCACCTCTGAATTTTGCAAACCATCTTCTGCAAGTTCTTTCATTCACACATTCCTCTCCATAAACTGAGTGAATGTTTCTAGCCGCTTCGGCTGCTGAGTTTCCTTTCTTGAACTCATAAAGCATTATGTGCCTCAAATGATTCTTGGGTACTTCCATTTTAGCAGGGTTTGTGACAAAATTTAACACTTGTTCCCAGTGTCGGATCCTTTAAATGCATCTAAACATAAAAAATAATGACTCCATTAGACATTTCCTGGTCTTTAAATTTCCTTCATTTTAACAAAAGTTAAAATTCCAACCCTTTGGATCAGATGATCACCAGCCTCGCTTTCCAGTCTCGCTTCCAATACCTGGTCACTAAAACAACTGTGATTGGATCTCCGGTCTGTCTACCCACGCTGTGTTTCGAAATGAGACAGACTGGACCAGCAGGATCGAATTGATATGTTGAGTCCGACGGGGTGGCAAAACACAGGAAAAAATAAAAACGTCTCCCGACAGATGTGGATTAAACCAAAACAAAATTGTTGATAAAAAGGGTAACAACCTTTTATATCTTAAAGTCCGTTACATAAAACAAAATTGTTCTCAATTCCCGACCCGCTCTGTGGACTATGGCACCAAGCTTCTATCACACAATAGGAAAATGTCGAATTACCTACTTTCTAGAATCATGTATGTATGTCGGAGTGTGGTTCAGTTCGACACTGGGGCTAATTTCTATCGATCATTCGCAGTTGATTCTTCTCTCCGACTTGAGTTGTATTTCTTCTTCTTCTTCTACTTGGGCTGGAAGTTCTTCTTGTCTGAGGGTTCTTTTCTCGCTGCCGTCCGGGGATGAACTCTGCCGTAACTCTGCCGTAACTCTGCCACAACTCTTGCTGCCTGTCTGGCCTGCAATTCTTCATCTTATCTGCCTGCAATTCTTCGGCCTGTCTGGCCTGCAGCTCTTCTTCTTATCTTCCTGCAATTCTTCGGCCTGTCTGGCCTGCAGCTCTTCTTCTTATCTTCGACTTGGCTGTAATTTCTCTGCGGCTTTCGAGCAATCTTCTTCTTCGATTTGGGCTGGAAGGATTTCTTGTCTGAGGATTCTCTTGCCCGCAAAGGGCGAGTGAATCGGGTTGATGCCCGCGTTCAGGCTCTTTCCCTGCCCGCGGTTCAGCTGCAACCCACTCCATCTGCAACTCCAACTCAACTGATTTCTGTCGACTGGGGTCCTGCTTATATTGACGCCGCAACAAACTGGGGTGGGTCTGTCGGCGTCAGGGTTTTCTCGATAATTCCAAAAACTGCATTAATTCTGTCTTCTCCATTATCGCTATTGTTTTCGCCCCTACTTCCTCGCAGTACCTTTGGTGGGGCGGCGCACATCCATCTCTCTTAGTCTCTCGTATGTCAGGTGACCGCTTTTCAACCAATCGTTCCTGATCGAGCATTTCTTTCCCTTTTCTTCCGCAGGTCACGTGATCGTATTCGACCAATTGTTATTGATCAAACATTCTTCCTTTTTCTTCCGCAGGTCACGTGATCGTATTCGACCAATTGTTATTGATCGAACATCCTCTCCCTCTGTTTGCGGGCGTGGTTACATCGTTCTTGTTTAAAAAAAAAACAAAATCCAATTTTTCCTTTTTTGCACGTACGCAAAATGACAATCTTTGGCTTTTCTCACCTGGACTTTGTCAAACAGCCCGCTGCTAATTAGTCTTGACTTTAGAAAGGATCTTTTCCGCCTTCTTGGCGCCCTCTGTGAGCCAAAAGCAATTGTCCCTTTTTTTTTACCTCTTGTTTTTCCTGATAGTCGAAAATCTTAATTATCTACATTGAAATGTCTCTACTTTATTAACGTGGGTGTCCAATTCTTAACAGGTCTGTATATCGTTCCACCGGTCACTCCCCTCAACCCAAAGACACTTTTTCTCTGATTAAAAATTGTTTCATTGTTCCCAAAATTTCTCTTTATCCAAATTGATAAGGTGTCTTTCCATGCAAAAGTAGGCTAGGTGCTTTGACCGACATTCTTTATCAAAATGACTTTCGAAAATCGGCCAAGACGCTGACCTAAATCTCTTTCTGACTCCTATCTCCACCCTCAATTGGGTCATGCGTCATACATTTCTCTTTCTTTCTTTTTTTCTTCCTTCCTTCCTTTTTCCTTTCTTTCCTTCTTCTTTCCTTAGGATCGTCTAGTACACTCTTAGTGAATTATTTTCAACTCAGTTATTTTCCGTTTTTAAAAAATTAACAACCTGTTTAATAAACTCAGTAAGAAAAAATTAAATCATATTTCTATGAATATTTCTAATAATGCAGGGTGCCACAGGGTTTTAATCAAACAAAATTTAATTTACTTGTTCTCTGAAATAAAATTTGATCAGTTTAAATGCATCTAAACATAAAAATGTTCAGCTCCATTAGACATTATAAAATACTCTTTAAATTTCGTTCATTTTAACAAAAAGTTAAAATTCGGACAGAACTTATGGGATGACCTGATACAATAAGCTTGCATGAAAAACAGTCACCCCCACACACATGCACAAACACACGTGTGATTGGATGTGCGGACGGTGTAAGGAAAAGTTGTTCGAAATGAGAAACTGGACAGCAGAGTTCGAATTGTCCCACTGCATTCACTTCGGCACAAAGACACTAGGAAAAGATATTAATCCATAACTTCGTCTCCCGACAGATGTGGATTAAATAGAGTAGGCTGGCATTCTTAGACTTCGTTGGTCATCAGTTTCTCATTTGGAGACCTTGTGTCACACTGTGTACCAGTTCTCTATATTCGGTTTTTCCGAAGTGTGGTTCTGCACAAACCTTCACAATTATTAAGCCATATGTGCGGGTAGTCCGGCCGTTCGGTTCTAAGAACTGGGCTGCTGGACGGGTTGAAAAATGACGAGTTCGAATAGATAAATACATAATATATACCGGGTATAACAACAAAATTGTCCAAATCGTGTTGCCGCATAATTCTTCATCTCACAAAATGTTTAATATCTGAAAAGTCCCTAAAATAATTGAGTTACTTTTTTTCCAGGTTTTCGGATAAGATGTTTAGCCATCTTGATACCATTTGTCGTAATAATCCATAAGACGTTGGCACGTGAGAATGAAGTTTCAAACATGACAGTCCAAAGAGCAGTGAAAAAGGACTTGAAAATTAAATTGTACCTGAAACATGTTAGACACCTTTTTACACCATGAGAGAAAGTTAGGTTAGACTAGGCGAAGATCTTCTTGAAGTTGGAAAATTATCCTGGAATGATATATATATTTGAATTTTATTTCAATCCTTCGTGATCTTTCAACCCTTAACTATGATTAATTAATGATGAACATTTTCGTTTCTCGTTTATGATCGATCTCATCACGATTCTTCTGCTAAGCTTGGAGAGTAATTATACATTAAAATTAACCAAAGTAGAGTCAACTAGTGTTATAAAAATCGCGGAGAATTTCTAAGATACAACGTTACAAAGCTTAATCTAATATTTGGACAATTTTGCCGTTGCACTATATATATATATATATATATATATATATATATATATATATATATAGAGAGAGAGAGAGAGAGAGATACTCATTTGGAAAACCCTCGGATAGCTCAACTCGCAGTAGAACAAATCGGTACCCGAAGAAAAATGGATTTAGCAATACTGTTCCATAATGTTCCGTTTCAGCCAGCTTCCCTGAAGATCCGTTTAGGTGAAACCTAGGTAGGTTTTGCTTAGGATTATCTTTTATATATATATATTATATATATATATATATATATATATATATATATATATATATATGTATATAATATGTGTGTGTTTTGAAGTTTCATTTTTCACTAGCTTTAATTCTGGCTTTTTATCTCGTCCTGCTGTCTTCTGACCCCGTAAAACAAATCTTTCCTCCTTAGGGAAGATATCGAAAGGCCATATTTATTCTAGCTCAAGAGTATTCATTAACAGAAGGTGATTTCATAATATTTAAAATGTAATAATTCACAGCTCGCGTGTTAAGATTTTTAGAGGCATGCCAAAAAGCCACACACACAAAAAAAAAAAAAAACAGAATTAACATGCATAGCAAGATCAAGTAAAAGCCGCCAAAATTGTACAATATTTAAAGTTTGCGCGCTATAGTAGAAAATTGACGAGGTATAAAAATAGTTTTTTTAACCAATTGCTGCTTGTTGGAGTAATTCAGAAAATTTGGGAATTGTCAGACAGCTCACAAAATGGCAGCTCGTCTACACGCCAACCAACTCTCTTCATCCAAATAGTTAAGTGAAGCGGCTACAGACCAAACGACTTACTGACAATTCAATCGAAATGTCAGCTTCTCTAAAACTTCTTTCTCCCGTGAATAATGGAATCTTACTAAAATATATCATATTTCTTTCATTCATGTCTAGTTCTACGAACATCTAACCCTCAACAACAAATCAACGTAGACATAACTTACACAGAAAAACTCGGTAAAAATGTCATTAAATTGCAGTTTTAAATCTTTACGTTTCTTTTGATGACTGACTATAATGATGGACTGGGAGGCACTCTGGAGTAATGGGTAGCGGATTAGAGGAATCGGAAAGCCGAGTTTGAATTCCAGCCGAATCCATTTTACCCATTTACGTGCTAAGACCCCTTGGGAAAGATATGAATCCTCCTCTTCCCCCCCCCTTAGCTATGGGTAAATAGCAGGATAGACCTGGTTCTATAGCCTGGAATGCAAAACCTGGTCCTCCAGGCTAACAACCTACTCAATTAAAAACTGGCTTGTTAGAAACCGCACCGATATCTTACAGCCCTATGTTCCTTAAGGAACTTAAAGGTATGAGATATATATATATATATATATTGAGTGATATATTGCAAATGCTCTTGAATTATATTTTATATTATAGACATTCTGATAGATGTTGCAGTTCTAGATGGCAATAACACATCTTGGGAATATTTTAGAAGCGAGGCAAATTTTTTACAAAAGTTCAACGCCATCAAATCACCACGAGGGATGTTAACCGCCGTAAAAGGATAAAAATGAAACCATTTTTAATAGGCCTTAACACATTTTTAAAATACGATAAAAGTAAATAACTGTCATTTAATTTAATTAATTTAATATAATAATTCTAATAATTGATATTATGTGCTATCACTCAAGTAGTCAGGAATACAATTATATAGTTATTGTAATTGAGAACGAGTTTTCGAATTCGCCCAGCAGAATTAACGTCGGCTTTCCTTCCATTTTTTTTTTTTTTTTTTTTTTTTTTTTTTTTTTCGATCTTACGATACAAAAGTATTGTTTTCTGTCTAAATTTTTGGGATGATGTGTTATCATTATTTACACTATTTATATTCGAACTCTTGCCTTTTTTTTTATTACAGCGTTTTGGATGTTATGCCTTCCGGCCTCTTCTAGTGTGTATCGATCTGGGTAGCCTACAGGGAATTTTGAACTGAACTCTTTTTTAATCAGAAGGGTTAGAATGTTGTCGTTCCACTGCTCATGTCTAGGTATATCGTCTAGTTCTTATTTCATTTAGTACTATTCAGTTATTGCTTGCCCGTTTCCACTGAAAGCAAGCCTGACCAAGGAATTGAACTCGCAATCACCGTCACCAAATTCACAAACCAACGCTTTAATCCCGTAGGAGAATTTATTCCGGGGATCTTGGAGTCTTAAACCTAAGCTGATTAGTCACTGCTGCTGCTGCTGTAGTTGAAGATTTGTTATTTAAACCCAAGATATCCTAATATGCCGCTAAACAAAATTAGCCAAATTGCAGTCATTTGTCTTTCTTGCTCCCATATTTCTACGCTAAGCTGACTAAAAAGGTCCTTGTAGCTTAACATAAACCCTAGATCTTTCAGGCATCTAATTCTCCATTGTTTGTTCTTTGCAGTATTTTCACTTCATTCCATAAGGGCTGATAACTACCGCTTTCCCTCCATACGTGATCAGCCATAGTGTAAAAAATAAAAAAATAGTCTTTGGATGTCTCCGGTTGAGACTCGGTTAGTAACTTGTACTATACCGAGCCAAGGAACAACAATCTACTGTGGGTAACTAAATAGAGCTTATTTTTAGAATAATTACTAGCAGGGAATGGCGTTAAATATAGCATATTACAAGGTTCGATTCTTTTGTTTCATTGTTTATGCATTTTCGTCAGGATCGCATGAGGGAAGAAAGACATCTCATAGCCAACATTACAGTTATTCAAGAGATATCTTTTCTTTTTTTATAACCTTTTCTTTTTCTTCAACCTCCCTTCACTATTCAACTGTTTCACTCACCCTATGTTCCATTTTCGGATTCTCTTCGGCGAAAACGAGACTCTTGAGAAATTCAATTATCTCTTCGTCTTTTTGGCAATATTCCAAATCCATTATCTCCAAAAATTTCCAGCTGCGACACTTTTTTCCTTTTACCTTTTTGCTGGCAAAGTGAAAATCAAGAAAAGGCAGATTTGCAATGCATACGAATGTTGCGTTATGGTGCTTGAATTTTGCTAATGGAAACCAGTACTTTGTTCTTTCATTCGTACGTATATATTCATAATTCGCGTTTCCTCCTGTAATAATAATAATAATGATAAATTATAATTATTATTACATGTAAATGCATTTCACGATTTGTGAATACAACTACAATTTCCACAAATATATGCATATTTTTTTACCTTCCTTGGAACATTTCGAATGGTCCGAAGGAAACTTCTCAAAGAAAGAATTGAAGTTATCCAAATGACAACAATCCAGAAAGATCGGCAAGGACCCTAAAGAAAATGTTGAAGTATTTAGCTGCATAATCATTCGATTTCCAGCCAGAGCCAACATGGTTCTTCTAATTTGAAATCTCTTCGACTGTATCAGGAACGAGCCGTTGATCAGAAATGTCCCCAAGTAAATTTTAATTCTAAAAGAAATGGTAAAATATTTGATTAAATGTTGAATTAGTAATACGTTAAAAATTACAGAATGTGTTTCCAACGTAATGAAGAAAAGGGAATACAGAAGGTAGATTTCTATTTGAGATCCCCATCAAAAGGTAAATATTTTAAGAGTCACTATTCCTTCTTTGATATCGATGCAGTCGCTCCGTTTGACATTAAATATATCAACGAATTCAACTTGGTTGATTGGCATGGACGCTCTAAAATGGTTTCCCAAGCAAATTAGGACGAGAAGCATTAATCAAAACAGTAAAACGTTCAAAAACCGTTTGAACTGAATTGGAGGAAAAAATCTGCTCTATATCTAATGCCGAAACAGGAATCTGCAAAAGTAGTTCAATAGCGAAATAAGAAATATATTGAAAATGAAATACAACACAGGCAGTTGCAAAGAATTTTAAAGAAGAAACTCGACCCGCTCTTGTCTCTTACCTCTATATGCCGTTCTTAATTCGCCTTACTTATTAATCACGTTTTCCTTACTTGTTTATCCCTTTTATCCCTTTTTTTTATTTTATTCTCCCCTTTTCATCATTATCCCGTTCTCCTGGTGCTTTCCATTTTATGGTCCTTCTCCTTTTCACATCATTATCCTGTTCTCCTGGTCCTTCTCCTTTTCACTTCATTATCCCGTTCTCCTGGTCCTTCTCCTTTTCACTTCATTATCCCGTTCTCCTGGTCCTTCTCCTTTTCACTTCATTATCCCGTTCTCCTGGTCCTTCTCCTTTTCACTTCATTATCCCGTTCTCCTGGTCCTTCTCCTTTTCACTTCATTATCCCGTTCTCCTGGTCCTTCTCCTTTTCACTTCATTATCCCGTTCTCCTGGTCCTTCTCCTTTTCACTTCTTTATCCCGTTCTTCTGGTCCTTCTCCTTTTCACTTCTTTATCCCGTTCTTCTGGTCCTTCTCCTTTTCACTTCATTATCCCGTTCTCCTGGTCCTTCTCCTTTTCACTTCATTATCCCGTTCTCCTGGTCCTTCTCCTTTTCACTTCATTATCCTGTTCTCCTGGCCCTCTCCTTTTCTTTATCCTGTTCTCCTGGTCCTTCTCCTTTTCACTTCTTTATCCCGTTCTCCTGGCCCTTCTCCTTTTCACTTCTTTTTTCCCGTTCCTGGTTCTCCTTTTGGCTTTATCCCGTTCTTCTGGTCCTTCCTTTTCACTTCTTTATCCCGTTCTCCTGGCCCTTCTCCTTTTCACTTCATTATCCCGTTCTCCTGGCCCTTCTCCTTTTCACTTCATTATCCCGTTCTTCTGGTCCTTCTCCTTTTCACTTCATTATCCCGTTCTTCTGGTCCTTCTCCTTTTCACTTCATTATTTATCCCGTCCTTCTCCTTTTCTTCTTTATCGTTCTTCTGGTCCTTCTCCTTTTCACTTCTTTTATCCTTCTGGTCCCTCCTTTTTTCATTATCCTGTTCTCCTGGCTTATCCATTTCACTTCATTATCCTGTTCTCCTGGTCCTTCTCCATTTCACTTCATTATCCTGTTCTCCTGGTCCTTCTCCATTTCACTTCTTTATCCTTCTGGTCCTTTCCTTTTCACTTCATTATCGTTCTCTGGTCCTTCTCCTTTTCACTTCATTATCGCGTTCTCCTGGTCCTTCTCCTTTTCACTTCATTATCGCGTTCTCCTGGTCCTTCTCCTTTTCACTTCATTATCGCGTTCTCCTGGTCCTTCTCCTTTTCACTTCATTATCGTTCTCCTGGTCCTTTCCTTTCCTTCATTATCCGTTTCCTGGTCCTTCTCCTTTTACTTCTTTTAAATTAAATTATTTTTCTATCCTTATATGGGGCTTCACTGCTCGCGACTCTCCACAACTTCCTGTCTGTTTAACTCTTAGCAATGTCTGTCTTTTTGCTATTTCTTGTACTCCTTTACCCCCATCCCTACAATATATCTTGAGTGTCAAATTTTCTAAGCCTACTTTCCCCGTTATGTACTCAAATTTCAACTCTCATATTAAGTTGAAACTCGTATATATAAATGCAATCCACTGCCGATGACTAAACAAGCTTCCCCACATCAAATTATAACGAGTGAGGCGGGTGGTTAGCAGCCCTATAGTATGAAAAGTAATACCTATCAAAAGGCGGAAAAAAAACTCTTAATGAGTCAACTGCCAGCTAACTAGAGGGTGTGTCGCAATAAAATCACCGTGGAGAAGGCAAAGGGAAACCCCTGCACTATCAATTCCAAGAACATTCGTGGCTCTCGACACTTTTCAAATAAATCCATCTTTAAAATATATCGGATGAATTTCCACCAAACTTGGCACACATCGCCTATGACACATGGGTGTCATAGGCGATGTAAAGTTAACCTAGATCAACACTGAAGGTCATGAAGTGTAAAAAAAAAAAATATGGTCTAATAAGTACGTACTCCTGAAAGTTGAATATTTCCTCAGAAAGAATATAGCTGTAAAGCCAAATTAACTTTATGTACTAAATATATGTGAGGTTATTTTAAGTCCTTTTAATAATCTAGACAAGTAAAAGTATACCCGTTTTCGAACAATGCCAAGTACCACTTCTAGTTGTAAATCAACGTTTTTGAGGAGTTTATTATTTGGAGAATATTTTACTCTCGGGATTGTGGCTTTCGGAATTATGACCCCCAAATCATTAAACTGCTTCTACTATAATGCATGTTACCATAATATGTTGTATACCAATTATGACCATGTGTTGTACTAAGCTAAACTTAATAAATTACTCATAAGCAGTGATTACACACCCGTTTTCGCGAGCCACTAAAACTGTATCAACGAGGTTTCCAAAGTTTGACCTTTTTGCCTTACTTGGGTAAAATTGAGTAGATGCTTACCATTACATGTGCGAATAGGCCTATTTCTATTATATCTCCGAGATGATTATTTACATTATTCTAATCTTCATTGCCATATTGACATTGTACACTCCGGCCTTCTTCAGGTGACTGGAATTTCGAACCGAACCCTTTATTTCGTCCACTGTGGTAGATTGTTCTAGTTCCACATGCCATGCCTCTTCAATGATATTTCCCTTTAACTCGGCTCTCCAAGATTTTTGGTTCACAAATTCTGTAGCCTGGTATTTAACTCACAACACTTTGCGTTTAGTCACTGGATCTTATCCACAGGGCCGTGTGTCCTTGAGGACAATCTACCCCGGTGGATGAAATAGATTTCGGTTCGAAATTCCACTCACCTGAAGAAACCGGAGCGTACAACGTCCGAAACGTGAATATGGCAATGAAGATGAGGATAACAGTCCGAATAAGCTTCTATGATAAGCTTATTTATAAATTAGACAATCCTTAAATGTTCATTCTTTCAATGAGATGGTTGAGTTTGTAACTTCGATATGTTTCTGAATGTTTGATTATGGCTCTTCACAACTTCCTATATTTTGTAGCTCTTAGCAATGATTCTCTCTTTACTCTCCCTTTTCATCCCTGTTCTGATATTCCTTTACACTAATTCGTTAGGCAAGTTACCAACTTCCTTCTACTCCGCCTGCTTTCAATATGTCTCTTGAGTTTCAAATACTCCAAGACCCTTTTTTCACGTGTCCCAGAAATTTAAAAACTGTCTCATTTCCATTTTTCTTAAAAATTATTGGTTACTTAAATGATCAGTTCATGAGATTATCTGTAGAACCACATATCTGTTGACTCCAGTCTCTTTATCTATGAGATTATTGTCCAGCATTCATTGCCATATAGGAGGATTTTTCTGACGTAATTTGCATGCTTAGCTTTCGAAAGGCATCTTTCGATATTTCAGTGAGCCTACGTATAAACACTGGTTGATTTTTCTATAAAAGATTGAATCCATTTTCTCCAAAATTCGATAGATATTGTATAAATTAATTTTTCCAGATTCTCTTAGACTGAAATAATAGTGACAAACATCTGTGCAATAGACATCTATTCCCACAATTTGTTTTAATATTCTTTTATTGTTAATATTTGTTTCACTTATTTGTCTTTTTCTACTGTACATCAAAATGTTCTTTTTAATATGTAAGAAAATTTCTTGATATTCTGTTACAATTTCATTTTTTTTCTTTTTAATTTAAATTTTTTTTTTTTTTTTTTTTTTTTTTCAAGAATCGGAAGTTTGAATCAAAGATAGTATCTGGGCAAATTTCTGAAGAAAAATTTAAATCTTCCTCTTATTGTTTCAATCTTACAGAAAACAGAAAAAAAAACGACCATCTTACTGGAAAAAGTAAGACCACCAGAGTTGTGTCCCCTAGATCGGATTCGGTTGTTTTTTCGTTTTTTTTTATTATTTTATTTTTATTCCTTATAAAAAATATATTTTAATATAATTCGTTTGAATTATTGTAAAATGTCTTATCTCCACGAATATCGGCATTAAATGTAAATGATAGGCTTGTCATAAATGGCTGCTTTCTTTTTTGTATCCCTGTACAGAATTCTTGCGTACATTATTATTTGAAAGTCGGAGACTACGTACCAAGATGAACTTAGTCTTGTTTATATCACAATTATAAGATGAAAAACAAGTCGAAAATCGATACTAATAAGTAGGGTTCGGCTTTGAATTTCGAGCAACCAATTACTATTGTTACTAAAGCAGAATAAGGTGAAAGAAAAACTAATCGAAAATTAATTATTGACAACTCTATGGTTGTACAATAGTTAGAGGTTCTTACCGAGAAATCGGCGACTCGGGGTCGAATTCCAGCCAAGTTCGTATCATTCACTTTCGTCCAAATAACTTCAGTAAGATATGAAAATATCTCTTCTCTCATCTCGGTAAATCATCAGGAAGACTAAACTCTATATCAGTAAAGGACAACTCCGAATTCAAAACCGTATGTTTTGTGGGGCACATATTTGAACTGTAACTAAGCTCCACTCAGAATAATTGCAGAATTCAAGATATTGACTCTGTTGAAAAAAAAAAACAAATTGGCTTGAGCAGTCGTACTGATGATGTCAATATGCCTCTGCCAGCCAACGGGCGAAACGTTGTAATAAATATGGCAACAAAAATGAGAACAATAGTCCGAATAATGTAAATACTGAACATCTACCTGTATACGAGGTGTGTTGCGGCATTTTTTGCATATAACGTTTGTTACTGTTTCTTTGTATATGACATTTTATTTCATATGATGTTTAAGAGATTTATGAGGTATTTACACACTGAGACGGGAAGAGACACTAGGCCAGGCTTAACGTGGGGAGCCCGAGAACGTACATTCGGGCCAGGTACAAAAATTCCCCAAGCCTCCGCAACCATCGATGGCGCCGGCTTAGCTGGCGAACACCGATCCCTCTCTCTAGTTAAATACGAGGGTGCGGCCAAAGGGAGATGATCCCCTTGGGTCGGGCACCTCGAAGTAGTACTTTCTTCAGCTGCAACTCTGTCCGCAGACAAAGGCCACAACGGAGTCGCACTCTATCCGAAGACACACACACAACTGAGAGATGATGATCCTCCCACAACATGGAATACGGAAGGCATTTTACATTAGGTATATTACGAGATTTTACACGGGGTAAATTATAATTTTTCCTTTCACCTATAATGGTATTGCTATGTCTATATACACCGTGCTTGTTTGTATATAAAGAACTTATCACTAACATTCAAAACAAATATGAATCTATATCACGCTTGTAAAATATTTTTATATCCTAAAAGATTGTAGATTGTGTTTATGGTATTCCGTGTTCTATTGTTTGTAGTAAAGCTGATATCCTGTCTTGAAGGTAATATCAGAGATCCAATAATTTCTATAAAATACCAAATAAGAAAATTGAGATATTTTCTCGGTATTGGTCAACACATTCAAAGTAAGACGGCTCTAGGGAAACAGATGGCTGAAAGAAGGAAAAAAAACAGGCATGAACTGAATGAAAACGACGTATTTTGAGAAACAAAAAAGCCTCTTGATTAAGAGAATGAAATATAACGTTAAATATACATAAACATATGAGATTGTGAGAGAGATGGGAAGGAGGAGATTGTGTGTGTGTGTGTGAGAGAGAGAGAGAGATGGGAAGGAGATTGTGTGTGTGAGATATATATTTTTTCTGGCTTTAAATAACTCGAAAAACGTTGATAAGCTGTGATAAACACATCGATCTAGTCCTGTATAAGACGATAAACTACATCCAACAGAAAGCATATGATCAGGAGATTTTGGAAAGTGTGAAACCACCTCTTAATTGCTAGTGTTCCCAGTTCCACCCTGACCCGGAGTGTTAGTACCTCTTAGGGTCCCAGCTATGGGCAAATAGTTGACTCTCACTCAAACTGGGGCCAAAACACTATGAATGCCTAAAAATAAGTTTTAATACCAGCAAAGAATTTTTTAAGGGAAAATTATTACCAGAAATACATTTTTAAAATATTACCAACAATATCATGTCGGCATTAAATAACCCATTGAGGTTGATATGCTGTAAAACAACCAAACAAGTCAATTAAATCCAGCATTCACGGTTATATCGGAAAATCTACATCAAATAACATTTTTTTTCTAACGAAAATTGTCAATATTTTACTAGTTCTAGATTTTGGAAGGCATCTTTAACCATTTAAATGCGGCTTAGGAGTTCTGTTTATTTTTTCTCTCGGCTCGTTTAATTCTATATTCGCCTATTTACTTTGCATAAAATATTAACCAAATATTTTTAACCAAAACCGCTTTCATCCGTGAAAGACATTCATTAAGAAAAATTAGTTTTCCAAACATAGAGAATATCATATGAGAGGTCGGAGGTCATTCGAGGAATTTAAGTGACACGGTTTAGCGAGAGATTCCAGATGTGTCACAATGGGTAGAAGACAGGGGACGATTCTGTCTTCATTTTTATTATCTGGATAAACATTAGAAAAACTGGACTTGAGATCGCAAGATTGATGGGAGGTTCTGTACGTCTTTCATTTCAACACGCACGAGCGTGCGCACGGATGGCTGAAAGGAAGAAAAGACAGGCATGAACTGAATGAAATCTACACATAAATATAGAGGAAGAAAAGAGTCCTTGATTAAGAGAATAAAATACATCAATAAATATACATAATAAACAAATGAAACAGAGATAGGAAGAGAGAAATAGAAAAGGAAATATATATATATAGATGGATGGATAGAAAAGGATATATATATATATGGATGAGAGAGATAGAAAAGGATATATATATATATGGATGAGAGATAGAAAATATATATATATATATATATATATATATATATGGATGAGAGAGATAGAAAAGGATATATATATATATATATATGGATGAGAGAGATAGAAAAGGATATATATATATATATGGATGAGAGAGATAGAAAAGGATATATATATATATATGGATGAGAGAGATAGAAAAAGAGATATATATATATATATATATGGATGAGAGAGATAGAAAAGGATATATATATATATAGATGAGAGAGAAAAAGGATATATATATATATATATGGATGAGAGAGATAGAAAAGGATATATATATATGGATGAGAGAGATAAAAGGATATATATATATAGATATATATATATAGATGAGAGAGAGAGAAAAAGATATATATATATAGATGAGAGAGATAGAAGGATATATATATATATATATATATATATCGAGAGAGAGATGGATAAAAAAGGAATATATATATATATATATAGAGAGAGAGAGATGGATAGAAAAGGAAATATATATATATATAGAGAGAGAGAGATAGAAAAGGAAAAATATATATATATATATATATATATATATATATATATAGAGAGAGAGATAGAAAAGGAAAAATATATATATAGAGAGAGAGATAGAAAAGGAAAAATATATATATATATAGAAAAGGAAAAATATATATATAGAGAGAGAGATAGAAAAGGAAAAATATATATATATAGAGAGAGAGAGATAGAAAAAAAATATATATATATAGAAAAGGAAAATATATATATAGAGAGAGAGATAGAAAAGGAAAAATATATATATAGAGAGAGAGAGATAGAAAAGGAAAAATATATATATAGAGAGAGAGAGATAGAAAAGGAAAAATATATATATAGAGAGAGAGAGATAGAAAAGGAAAAATATATATATAGAGAGAGAGAGATAGAAAAGGAAAATATATATATATATAGAAAAAATATATATATAGAGAGAGAGACATAGAAAAGGAAATATAGAGATAGAAAAGGAAATATATATATATAGAGAGAGAGACATAGAAAAGGAAATATAGAGATAGAAAAGGAAATATATATATATAGAGAGAGAGACATAGAAAAGGAAATATAGAGATAGAAAAGGAAATATATATATATAGAGAGAGAGACATAGAAAAGGAAATAGAAAAGGAAATATATATATAGAGATAGAAAAGGAAATATATATATATAGATAGAAAAGGAAATATATATATATATAGAGATAGAAAAGGATATATATATATATAGAGATAGAAAAGAAATATATATATATAGAGAGAGAGATAGAAAAGGAAATATATATAAAGAGAGAATATATAGAGAGAGAGAAAAGGAAATATATATAGAGAGAGAGAAAAGGAAATATATATAGAGAGAGAAAAGGATATATATATAGAGAGAGAGAGAAAAGGAAATATATATATAGAGAGAGAGAGATAGAAAAGGAAATATATATATATAGAGAGAGAGAGAGAGAAAAGGAAATATATATATAGAGAGAGAGACATAGAAAAGGAAATATATATATATAGAGAGAGAGACATAGAAAAGGAAATATAGAGATAGAAAAGGAAATATATATATAGAGAGATAGAAAATGAAAAAATATATCTATAGAGAGAGAGAGAGATAGAAAAGAAAAAAAATATATATATGAATAGAGAGAGATAAATTGGTAGATAGATATGCAAATATAAACGGGCTTCAATATACTGAAATTTAAATATCAATAAAAGCTGATTGGCAATAAATCTTAACTGGCAATTGTTGATTGAACAGAGAAAATTAATTTAGAATAGAAAATATGGGTCTCGATATATACTTCTAAAATCTTATGAATGATCTCGGTCGTATATCATTGAATTATTGTCTTCCTTTTCGAATCTGTATTTTAAGCGGTATGACTTGTCATAAAAGAAGCTGACAATACGTTGGACGATAAAAAAAAAATGTCCTACATTTTTTTTTTCTCTCTCTCTCTCTCTCTTAACTCATTCGCAATCCTTTCGTTCGACTTTGAGTAAATGTTTTTCTTCCTCTCTCCCGGGTTTTTGTTTTCATAATTTTGTTTTTCCGACCCCAACTCACTCTGAGTACGCGCGCGAACACATACACACGTGTGCATATGTGTAATGCATGTGTTTATATACAATTTTGTTCTGTGAAACATATAGTAAAAAATGTCCATTTATATTTCGACTCTAGGAACGATAAAAATGGAAGTTATGGTCGTTAAAATGCGCAGAAAAGAACATGACAAAAGAATAGAAATAAATAATTTTTGAAACATAAATGTGAATTTCTATTAATAAATCCTTTTTAGATTGACAAAATAAAATCGCGGTGTTGATGTAAAGACATTAATATTTTCTCCACTGCTACAACGGCTGAAATTTTCGAAAAAAAAAAAGCTTTGTTTAAAAGTAACGTCGACGAGAACAAGATTATAAAGAAATGATTTTATTTTAAGCCATATGTATATTTATTGAATATGATTGCTTTCCCTTTTTGTTTATATTTCATAACAGTTCTTTCCTTTCATTTAAATGCTATATATATATATATATATATATATATATATATATATATATATATATATACCAAAATAAGCCAATGATAAAAGGAAATCATAAAAATATATCCTAATATTAGTTGTCCCTTAAGTCCTGCGTCTATTTATTGGTGAATGGGTTCTCAAGTTTCGATTAAATTTTCAAGGACTTCTCTAAGTAGTGTTGCTATGTTTAAATGGTTATTTTTTTTCGCGTTCTGAGATGAAGAATTTGCATTAATCTATATATTACTTAAACGATTCTATCTTTTTTCAGCCAACATATTCTGTTGCGCGGCAACACTACAGAATTGTAATACACGAACTTTGGGGTTAGTCACTAGTTTTTTTTTTTTGTTTGTTTGTTTTTTAAACATTACGCCCCGAGCAAAGCGTGAAGCCACTAAGATGCAGGGGGGGGGCGGTTGCAGAAGATTTGGAGCGAGAGCAGATAGGAGTGATAGAAGAAAGGATGAGGAAAGGGATAGTGGATAGATCAAGGTAACTGGAGATGTCGATTGACATTACATTTGAATAGTTGGAGATTATAGCTCTCAGGGAAACAGTAATAGGGAAGGGTGTTCCACAGGCGAGAGGTGCGAGGTATGAAGCTATTGTAGTAGAAGAGACGGTTACATTTAAAAGTTTCTACAGTGAAAGGGTGAGAATGGGATGTCAGCCTCGTAGGGCGCTTGAATTCATGAAGTCTGGGAACCAGTGAAAGCAGCTCATCGGAGCAATTACCATGGAACTATTTGTAAAAAAGACAGAGGCGACAGCGCGTCTGTGAGAGAGTGACTGTAGACGAGATGCCAGATCAGGGCCAATTATATTACATATCCGTCTCTGGATCTTGTCAAGAACTCCGAGGTAAACAGAAGGTGCCCCAGACCATATATGGCAGTAATACTCCATGCAGAGGCGAATGGTTGATTTGTACATTTGAAGTATCGATTCCGGGGAGAAAAATTTCCTGGCGCGGCACAGAGCCAACTTTCCTCGCGGTGGACGAAGCAATTGACTCAATGTATTTGTTCCATCTTGGTCAGCAGTCAACGTGAGACCGAGCAGACGCAGAGTTGTTCTCAAGAAGTTGACTATCAGACATTCTAATGGGGCGGTGAGGATCTCTATGGTGATTAATAGAGAGTAGTTTAGTTTACAGTAGGAATGGTTACTTGGTGCTGATAAGAACTTTCTAAAGAAACAAATTCAACGGGATTCAGAACATTTGTCAAAGGAACACTGGTCTAAGGAGTATTTGTCTACAGAACACTCATCTAAAGAATATACGTCTAAGAAATATTCGTCTTGAGAATAATGTGGATTGTATTAATATGCAAACAATGCATGCCTGTACATGCATATAAACCACATGTATCATCAGTAATTAGTATGTCTATAAGTGTCAAAAATATTTTGTAATACAAGGAATATCAATATTCGTTAGACAAATGCCCTTAGACGGTTTTTCCTTAGACCAATATTCTTCAGATGAATTCAACACTTAGAACGATATTACATAAATAATTAATTATATAAAGAATAATAGTTGAAGAGAAAATATACTTGGGTGTACATAGAGAATTAGAACAGGTTTACTATTTGAAAATGTGTGTGCGTGATGCACCACGTGGCTGGCTAAAATTAAGAAGGCTGCCTGCCGAGTGTAAGAAATCTCCCCGGGGGAATAGAAGTCGTGTTTGTAATAATAAATGCTGCAGCAAAAGAGTAAGGGGATTTATTGTTCAGTCCTATTATGATCCTGAAACGGCGACACCTGGCGAGCTTCTTGGTATACAAGATAAAAGTAATCTCTCTACATTAGGCTTTAAAGTATATGCTGACTCTTGTCTTTAAAAGTGAAGTCTTAAGAACCATCCAACTGGATTGTTATGTTCCAGTTGAGAGATTAAAAAGATAAGAATAGTCACTGCTTTTCTTCAAATTCCAGAAATAATGTAACTGATTGTAAAAAGGATGTCGCATCGTCCCTTTTAATCTGGATCATGCGCAGCAGGAAGGATTAGAAATTCGAATGATCATCAATATGATTTTTGAATAGTTTCATCATTGACTTTTTTCACGCTGTGTTAAAAATATTCAGTTCAACGTTACAAATGATAACTATTTACACTATTCTGACTATTGTCCTCATCGTTATTTTCATATTAAGGACGTTTCTACATTTATACGCTCCGGCCTTCTTCAGGTGATATACGCTGGAATTCCGAATCGAATTTTAGTAGTGGTAGATTGTTCTAGTTCCACATGCCATGCCTTTTCTGGATTTCTCAATTTCAGTTATTTTCCTCTTAGTAACTCGACTCTCCAGGATTTTGTTAATCTTTGTGCGGCCAGGTATTGAACTCACAAAGTGAATATGACTATAAATATGCAGACAATAGTCCGAAATATGTTAATGGTGTAAATATTTACAATTATTATTATTATAACAATATTTTTTTTTACTGTAATTGCTTTCTCAAAGGTTAGTATTCAATAGGAGGAGAATTTTGCTCAAGAGACAGATCTGGAGGACGAATTATCTTTTTTTGGGGTGGGGGACGAATTATTTTTTGTTCAAGCAATAAAAAGGTCTGTGACTGGGAGAAGCATTATTAAAATATGTGTGATCTTTGTCATGCATAGTAAGGTAAAAAATGATTAAAGAACTGCAGATTCTATATCTGTTCATCCTCTTCATTTGTGTGTGTATATATATATATATATATATATATATATATATATATATAATATAAGGGCATCAAATTCTGATTAACTGGACAAACTCATCTCATGATAGAAGTTGCCGTTTTTCAGCAGATAACATGAAATATCTATATAAAGAATCATTCATAATTTGAATGAAACAATCAGTTTCTATCGGAGAAACAAATTAGAATATCATTAAGAAGCTTCTATGAAATCTCTGGCTACATTTGAATCTGCACAAAAACAAAATTAACGTCTTGAAAACAAAACTGAACAAGGTAAAACGGAGGCAAATAGATGCTTTGGAATTATCATCATCGAATATCAAATGTCTTCATCAAACTGGAAATATCAAACACGTTCGACAGGATTTTTTTTTTAACTCGCATTTTAATACTGTGCTTCAGGTCCATTTGAAGACATACCTTACTATGCTTGATCATGCTAGATTACAATACTCTTTCCCAGAAACTGTAACTAAGTTCTGCTCAGCATAGTTGCAGTAGAAACCGCAGGTGGTCTCTGTGGTTGTTAAACACTGATGTGCCTGAGCAAACGTCTGCAACAGGGATTGGCTAGCCTCACTAATATAGAGGTATCCTCTAATACGAATGGCCATATATATATATATATATATATATATATATATATATATATATATAATTTATTTAAAAATGATTCCAACACGCTACATAAGGGTTCTCTTGTTTCAAAACAAGAGCCTAAAACTTCAATATAATTATTTGAATTAAAGTACTAAGCTCTGTTATTCCAAAAAAATTTCACTTGAAGATGGAACAGAGCTTAGTACATTAATTCAATTTAATTCAAATAATTATATTGAAGTTTTCGGCTCTTGTTTTGAAACATGAGAACTCTTATGTAGCGTGTTGGAATCATATTTTTAAATAATTATATTTATGCTCTACTTTTGTATCGAGCACTATTTTTTTTTAATATAACAAAAATACTAAAGAACTTTGGATTATTTACCTAACGAGTTCTTTTCTATTTTCTATATATTTTTCATATATATATATATATATAAACCCCGCACGCAAAAAATCCCTTCCCTAATTTGAACAAGAGTAGAGGTATATCCCTTGTTTTCTGTTTATGATTGGGTTTCTGGTTTCCCTGCCACGAACTGCTTTCGTCTTAGTGACATTATCCCCTTACTTTTGGTGAACTGATTTAAGTGTCTAATTCAAAGTTAAATAAAACCAGGATGAGGTACGAAGTATTAAGTTTTGTTTTGGGGATTTTTTCAAACAGTTTTTTTTTTTATTATTATTATTATTATTTTTATTAATACAACATTTCCAACTCTATCCGAAGAATGAAATTTGTTTATTCAGACGTGCCGATGTGGTAACAAGGAAACATTTAAAGTGCTCTTAATTTTGACTTTAGGTTGGAAGGTTTATTGTTACCGGAAATTGAGATAAAATTCTCACTTCAAAAGATCATCTACGTTATTTTAGTAAAATCTGAACTTCAAAAATAAAGCATGAATAAATGTATCTGTCGATCATTTTATGTTACTTTGGCTTTACTTTCAGAATTTAGTTTCTGCATTTTTTTCTACCTATGGCATTTGATTTTTGTATCACAAAGCGAAAACTTGTCACGAAACCCCTGCAGATATGATAATTTGTTTTTCTATGAAAACTTCGACGAGATTTAATTGAAAACCCTTTGTTTCACTTTGTATATATAGGCTGTTCCAATAACTTGGACTGATTTCAACATGAATTAATTTAAACTTTTTCTTTTAGATTTAACAACTTATGTCTTTGGTTGGCAATTTCAACCGTGGAAAGATTAACAAACAACGTGTTAAAGTTATCGACGCCTATTACGAAAATGGACGTACGAACAGAAATGCATTGCGCGCAACTCAAGATTTTTTTGAATTTTTTTTGTCAACATAATCGATTAACCGAAAGTGGAATTGGAAAAATTATTCGTAAATCCAAACAAAATGTGTCGGTGGCAAATGTGAAAACACCACTGCGTGCTCGTTTACGCCATTCAGCTGAGAACGTTGCTGAAGTGACCAAAAATCCAGCAAACTCTATTCGTCATCGCTTGCAAGAATTGAACCTCTCCACAACAACGTTGTATCGAATTTTGACAAAAAGATTTGACTCTCCACGCTTACAAAATTCAATTGACACTAGAACTGAAACCTGCTGACCATTTTAGAGCGCCGTGCATTCGTCAGTTGGGTGCACGAGGAAAGACACGCCGATGAAGATTTTTTTTTACAAAAAATCCTCTTTAAAGATGAACCCCATTTTCATCTTGGTGGATTCGTTAATAAGCAGAATTGTCGCATTTGGGCTGAAAATCCAAGGAAGATTGTTGAAAACGCACTACATCCGCAAAAGTCAGTTTGGCGTGCATTTTTTGCTAGCTTAATCATTGGTCAGCACATTTATAAAATTGAACGTCTATTTTCGTAATAGGCTTCGATAACTTTAACATATTGTTTGATTGTTAATCTTTCCATGGTTGAAATTGCCAAAGATTTAGTTGTTAAATATGAAAGAAAAAGAAAACAAATCATTAGACGCTTAAAATTCGCATTTAAAATCAGTCATTGGAACACCCTATATTTACTAGTTCAAAATATTTTTAAAACCATGTTATATGCAGGTATCTTTTAAGAAATCACTTTAGATGGATTATCTAGCTTATCCAGGATTTTTAGCAAAGAAAAAAAGGATGAGAAATTTATGTAGGACACTATTGATATTTGCTTTGGTAGGAGCTTGATGCTTTCTATAAATTAAGCATTGGTGGTTGTACTGAAATATTAATAACCTATATATTTCTAATTAAAAAGAAATTGTAAATTGAAATATTTGAAAAATTCAAAACTTATTTTTACATATCAAAAGCAAAAAAGTTTCGTGAGTCGTCATTTTTCCGTTCGTAGTACATTTTTATCACGAATTGTCAAAATGGTAAAGCAGGAAAAATAACTGAGGTAAATAAGCATAAGAAAATGTATAAATACAAAGAGGAAATACATTTATATTCGACAAGAAACAATTGTTTTTAATGTTCATTTATAAGTTCTTGGAATTGTGTTAGGTTTTCATTCATGAAATTTGCATTATTATTTTTTTCCTTTTCTCGGCAAGGAAGTTTTCTTCCAACTACCACACCTGAATCTCTGTTTGGAATCCTGTTTACAATATAAATCCTATAAAATTTAGAATAAGCACATCGACTAGAAATAATTATGGTTTCCTATTACTACAATTTAAGCACTCTATATCGGTAATATGAAATTTTGTATGTATTATGTTTTGTAAATTTAATAATGGGGTCTAGATGCTATGTAAATTATTCTATGAAACCAAAACAAAAATAATGGTTACTTTGTCTATTCTCAAGCATCTGTAAAATAACATTCAATCATTTATTATACAATGTTTTCTTCATGAATTTTTATCGATTTTAAGAACTCTAGAATAAAAATTTCAGATTTTTTTTAATTTTAGCAAATCATTCGGTATATTCATTTATTGGCATCCATAAGGAAATCAATTTATTATAAATTTGCATAGCAAAAAAGACCCCATTATTAACTATTGTTAAAATTCAATTAAAAAATATTCCTGTTTCGGTTCTTAATCTACAATAACATGAAACGAAAATGATTCTGGTTTTAGTATCTGTTTTAAAACTGCAAAAGTTTACTACAGGGAACGCTGTGGTATCGTATCCATCACTGTTTTTTGTCATTTCTTCTTTTTAACAAATTCCCATTTTCCCTGTTATATTAAAATGAGTTTCGTATACAAGCAGGAACTAATTGCAGTCTAACGAACTTATTTTTTTTTTTTTTTTTTTTTTTTTTTTTTTTTTTTTTTTTTTGCTATAAAATCTTAAGTCAGTGTTACATAATTTTGTAATAAGTCAAGAATTAAAGACATCATCTTTCATGCTTGGCACCATTGATACTGTCTTATCTATTCCGCGAAGACTAAGGTTTCAAATTTAACTGTATAGTTTTATTTTATATTTCTTTAAACGTTATATAATATGCAGCTTATTTATTTACGGTTTTATGCTAGTATTCGAATATTTTAGAGACATTGTGGATTATTAATTTCTTATATTTTCTGTTTCTTTGTTTTTGTTGTTACACGGGCAATGATATATGTGTAGGCAGTCTTCATTATCATAGCTGTTTTGACTTGAAGGCACAATTCAAATCGGTGATTTTTCCCTTCGTCAACCCGGCTGCGCTTTTGCGAACATATCCATCTGTTCAAGCCCATTTGTTTTTTTTCAACACCCACTTAGCTGCGGTGTAAACCACGGGTTGGCTAAGGGAATGCTGCGGTATCGTATCCATCATAGGTTTTTTTATCATTTATTCTTTTTTCCACTAATTGCCAATTTCATTGAAATTTTAAAATCAATTTCATATATAAACAGGAAATAATTTAAAACTAAGAAAACTGCAAAAACTTCGTTTATTGCTAAAAAAAATCTTAAGTCAGTGTTACAAAATTTAGAAATAAGTTAAGAATTAAAGACCTCATCTTTTATGCTTGGCACCATTGATACTGTCTTATTATTCTGCGAAGACTAAGGTTTCAAATTATAGTATTCTAGATTTCTTTAAACGTCATGTCATACGCAGCTTTTTTATTTATGGTTTTATGCTAGTATTCGAATATTTTAGAGGAGACATTGGGGATTATTAATTTCCTTGATTGTTTTATGTTTTTTCTTATGAATTATTGACAGTGCTTCATTTATGACTATGTCTATTTAATCGCAATACTCGACTGACAGCAGTATCTCATCAATTTACATTTGAGCTGGCTAGATATGTAGTCGTAACTTCTATGCTAACAGTTTCTTATCTCGCACTTCTCGTTTGTGGAACTCTTTCTGTTCTCTGATTTACAATTACAAACCGTTATCCATTACACCACCCGATATTTCCCCGAATTCGCCCATCTGTGTACTGACCAGGCTTGACGTTGCTTAACTTCGATGATCATACGAGAATTGACGTTTCAATGTGATATGGCCGTAAGCCACAATTCAGTTGGATTCTCATTCAATCTTTATAGATATATTTTGATAATTTAATATGTGAGAAACACGGAGGAAGAGTGAAGATATCCCCTATACAGGGTTCTCTTCGCTGTCCTACCTTTGATAGCAGAGCGTTTTGTATATAATGAAAATAACACGCACATATTGTTGTAACAAACGGTACGGAAATCGAGATATAGTTCACCAACTGCTGACGATGTGCGCCAATTCTGAGATTATATATATATATATATATATATATATATATATATATATATATATATATAAGAATTACCCTTAGACACAGGCGCTAGCAATGTTGACGTAATTTCGATTGTCTTGTACTATAAAATTGCTAAAGAAAAATCTAAGCTGAGTAAATACTTAATTATATCGAAATCTTCCTGGAATAGAATCTTCTGTCAGGCTATTTCTAGTCATGGAAGAGATACGATAGATTATTTTGCATAATCTTGAACAACCACTTGGTTTTGAAACACGCACGCCATTCAGAAATCCGGTTTTTGACCAAAAGAATGTTCGTTAAAAAAGAGTGATTTTTGAGAGTTTCGGTACTTTTTTTTGTCATACTCAGTACAAAATTTGATGCCGGTTCTTTCGTCAAATTTTTCAATCATTGTAAAATTTCGAGGAGTCTTTTAGTCCTGACAGAACTGTAGGCAACTAGATAGTCGGCTAACCGACTTTGTGCAGACTCCGTGATCTGGAAACTTATGTTAAGGACTCATCTTTATCGAACAAAGCAATCACGGGCAATCATTTGTTATTAACCTATATACAAAGTGCGAAGGATAAATTGTCTAAATTACGTAAAAATGAAAATAACAATGAAATCTCATTTTAACAGATATTTACCAAAATTACACAAAAATATCATGAAATACTAACGAGTAAATTTATTCAATAAAATCTCCATTGACTCCAACTACGTTCTCCAGATGACTTCGGAAACTTCTGCAACTCTTTTGGGCGGTCTCTTTGTTTAAGTTAGTGAATGCTGCCATAATCCTTATCTTCAGTTCATATTTGGTGTTACAAGAAGTTTTGTTGGTCATTAGATCAACTGCACCGCCACACATAATGATCA
Source organism: Acanthosepion pharaonis (assembly GCA_903632075.3). Taxonomy (NCBI): domain Eukaryota; kingdom Metazoa; phylum Mollusca; class Cephalopoda; order Sepiida; family Sepiidae; genus Acanthosepion; species Acanthosepion pharaonis. The sequence goes on from CAHIKZ030000170.1 coordinate 350,836, forward strand.
AGAGAGTTGCAGTCTGGGGAGTAAGGTGGCAAGATGTAAGTGGCTATGTGGTCGCAGAAATTGTCTAACAGTCATTATTTGGTTTTCCTGCATGTGTGACAGGGTGCAGAGTCCTCTTGCCAGGTATAGGGTATTCCTTTTGACCCAGGGAAGCACTACCGCTTCAAGGTACTTGATGTAGGCCTCCGTGTGGAGTCTGAGCACCTGTGGGAAGATGAAGATGAGTCATGTTGCCATAATGTGATCACTCCAAACACGTCTGTAATCACCATCAAACTATTTCCAAATTCTCTTCACAGTCCTCACATTAACACCAAAACTCTTAAATATCCGTATTGGAACTTCCAGTGTAAATGCCAAGCAGTAAAGCATGCTGTTTCCAAATTTCTGGCGGAGTGAATTGTGTCATGGTGCTCGTTTTCTCACAGACGGTGCTTAACTGACTTTACTATACTGTGCAAACGACAAAATAAAAAACAATGCGCATGCGCGAAATTATACTATAAATTGGCGACAGTTTACCCATCACACTGAGTAGCTTGAGTGCATTGGAGGGTTAGGGTTAATAGACTTTGTAAAATTATAAGAACAAGGTGACCGTTGGGTTCTTTAATCGGATACTTTTTGTTATCAATGTAATAAAACAATCATATTAATAATCTTAGAGAGGATCCTCTGTCTTCGAAATTCGTGAATTGGCGCTAAAAACCTAAAAAAAAAAAAAAAAAAAGGAACTCTACTGAATGTTTCGTAGACTTTTTTTAATTCAAGCACAGTACTAGATTGGCGAAAGGTCTCCTCATTTTACAGTTGAAATGGCTCGGTGTAATCGTTCTATATTAAGTTATTTTTATCGCACTTCTCGCTTGTGGAACTCTTCCGGCTTCTTCCTTCTGTCAAAGTTGATCTTCAAAAATTTAAATGAAATATCAATCGTTATCTTCTGATTCTTGTTCTTCTATTGTTCTCTCTCCTTAATTGGTTTTGTCTCATATTCTTTAACATTCTGTAACCCCCCCCCTTTGCGTCTTAGTGGTTTTATTGCCTTCCTTGGTGTGACATGATTAAAAAAGCAGAAGCCACATGACTTTGACTTTCAACAGTGGCAACAACGAAAATGAATAGTATTTGTAACTCGGAAAATAAGAACATAATATTGACATTAAAAAGAAGATCCCTATCAATACTAGAAAGATCAATAATAGTTAATGAACTTGAGACACCTATTTTCAAAAAAACATTGTTTGAATCCAGATGTTCGTATTCCACACTATTTCAAATCAAAGGAATAAAAGAAACCCTTCCATCAATACTGGAAAGAGTGATAACAGCTATTGAGCTTGAGAAACCTATTTTCCTGAAAACTTTAAGAGAAATATTTCATTTGCTACTCAATCAATGAATGCAGAATGTTTCCTTTTAAGTAAAACTGCTAAATTTACTAATAAAGACCAGGGGAACAGATAATACACTTTGATCCCAGTTCGATAGCCAGGGATTGAAAAAAAGACGTAACTAGTGCAGTAATGGCGACTTGCTCAATTAATGCCGACCATTTCCTTATCAGGAAACGGCTGATATTAATATTACAATTCTTTGCTCCTCATCAGGCATATTTTGGGTGAACGAAGTAATCTTCTTTCTTCAAAAAAAATATCACAACTGAAAAGGGGGTCATTAATATCCTTACTAGCAGAAAGCTAGTGACTATATTGGCTGGAATAGTATTAACAGCAGCATAATACGAAATATTGAATGAAATTTCTGATCCTCATTGAGTAAGAGTGAAAATCATATTTTCGAGCAATGGATGTACAATGTGACTCTTGAAAAGTGAAATTTAATCCTTTTGCGAGTTGAGAACTCCAGTCAAAAGCAGCTTTGATGACTAAAGTTAAGGCTATATTAACTCTCATCCCTCCCTCTAAGCTTGTACCACCACGTTAAGTGCGCTAAGGAAAGACGTTGAATTACCGACGCTACGTTCATTTCAAGAAATCGGTCATCTGAGGACATGGATTTTACTCCACGTTCGAACTAGTTGCAGGCTTCAGATAAGAGCACAGAATTCAAGTTACAATTGAGACTTCGTGTTGAATGTTCTCGAAAGAACTTTCACTAGTTTTATTTGACTTCTTTCTGCGACACTTTTCTTTCTACTGTCGTTCTTCCTTTTAACTTGGTTGCCATTGCCTTTGCCTTTGAAAAATTCAAAGGTAGAACAGCGCCAAGAAGTCGATATCGATCCTGCCTCCGAAGAATAGAATATGATTGATATTTTAATATTACTGTATTTTTGTTCTTACCGGTCGATCTTTCCCTCATAGGAATGCAGAAGCTTATAAAAGTTAACCTTTCGGAAATGTAAACATTTCCGATTTTTTTTTTTTTAATGTAATGAAGCAAATTTTCTCTTCTAAGAATATAGGATATAAAATTAAAGAAATGTCCACAAGCAATTGTTTTTATTATTATTATTATTATTATTATTATTATTATTATTAATTTTTTTATTTTCTTTTTGTTTCTTTGCTGAGGTGTATATTTTGTATTTTAGACATTTCTTGTTATTGTTTTTTAAGTTATTGCATTTTTCTTACATTATTCGGACTGTTATCCTTATCTTTATAGCTATAATCACAACATTCCGGTCGTTGTACGCTCCGGCCTTGTTCAGGTTATTGGAATTTTGAACCAAGCCCTTTATTTCGCCCAGATTGTTCTAGTACAACGTGCCGTGAATCTTCCGGATGTTTCAGTTAAACTCAACTCTCTAAGTTTGATTCGCCACAGCCGTGGCCTGGTATTGAACTCGCAACTCTTAAGGTCTAGTCAGTGGATCTAACCGACGTCTTTATCCACATCTGTTTACGTAGGTACCTCCACGAAATCGCTAAAAAAAGAGCATAGCTTGATGAAAACGACGCCAACCTTGCCGAAAACAAAATTTTATTGTCTAAATGCTTATGTTATTATTAAGAGGAAAGACCAAAGTTTTTTTTAATTACTTTTAAAAAAATTTCCTTCTTTTTAGAACATTCTAAATTTTGATTAAAAAAACTTTTTCTATTTGTATCAGCGGAACTAGTAAATAACATAGACAATTTTAGCACGTTTTTTTGGTATGACACACATTAATTTGAAAATCGTGCAAAAATAGAAATAATTATCGGATGTTAATGAAACTTTCAGGAACTATTCAAAGATGATCGAAATTATTATAAATATGTTTTTTTTATGAAAGTCATGGTAGAAATATTTTTTAAAAATATTTATTACCCCCCCATAACTAATGAAAACGCTAGAATTTCGATCGCATCGGTTTTAGTGATTGCAATAATTAAAAGCACAGGGCTTTGAGGAATGCAAATCATGTTTTTTTTTGTTTTTAATTGGATACGCAGTACCTGAAAATCAGCTGTGAATTGTAACATACAAAACTCAATAAAACAAATATATTATTTAATTTCAAATGCTTTTATTTGCTTTTATGAATATGGACAATATTTTCGAAAAGCAAAAAAGTTTTTTGGATGAAAAATGAATTTTTAATACAATTATTTGTTATTTCATTAATTATAATAGATTTTACATTTAAGATGTTAAAATATTATAAAATTAGTTAAAAGCCGCATCGGCTTTCATAAGTGTCCTTATGAGATAGATCTTTTTTTAGCGCGTTGTAAATTGTATCATTTTGACGGATCAGAAGATCCCCAGTAATTAAGAAATGTAATTTTGTGCTTATAATCGAGCTGTAATTATAAAATACGGAAGACCAACCAGAATATAATTAAGTTGCGTTATTTGAGTTAAGCATTGTTCTCCGCTGTTAAGGCCTTTACTTTTGTGAAACACGTGTGGAGAAGTTAATTTGATTTTTCAATTTCAACTGAGAAGGGTACCTACAAGTATCAGTATCATCTTATGAAATTTATATGATCTTATTTTTATATTAATCTCAGTTACATTTTTCCATAAATGAAATATCAAAATTAATAATAAAATGAATGCAAATACAAATAACAGTAGAATGTAATAAATGTACATAAAATTATAGTATTTTATGTACAATTCTGATAAAATTTCATAAGAAAGGTACCTATAAATTAATTAGATACCTTTCTTAAGAAATATGAAATTTAATGTCACTCTTAACAGTTTTATTTTTCCCATAAAGCATCATAAACAACGTAAAGGTGAAAGCTAAGTACAAAAAAAAAAATTAGACCGCTGAAAGTTTTCGTTAAAAATAACGGGGTAAATAATTTGTTCACGTAAATGTAAATTATTTCACTTTTCTCCTTCCGTAGAACAAATTAGCCTCATGGAATTCGTAAATATATCATTCATCACATGTCAAGAGACGCGAAAGTTTATGACCTGCTTTGTCTTATTTTCAAATTACATCTTTTTGGCACAAAATCTAAGTTAAGTTTGGTTCAAAATATTTTAAATAAACATTATAATTTCTGATTTTCTTGAAATAAGTTTTGAAAAAATGATAATTGATATTTTAAAAAAATTTCAGTCAGATTTCCATTTTTTTTTAAAAATGGAAAAAAATGTTCAATTTTGCTTACTCAAAAAAAACTAGATTTTTAACGAAAATTTCGGACGTGCTAGGAACGATTAAAAAATGGAAAAAAATACCCCAAAAATACTTTGACCTTTCCTCTTAATAACAAACATTTAGACGATAAAATTTTGTTTTCGTCAAGTTTGGCGTCTTTTTCATCATGCTATGCTCTTTTTTTAGCGATCTCGTGGAGGTACCTACTGTTTACGGATTTGGGGGACTTATTTTTGTATTGTATTTTTTTTTATTTTGAATGCATATTTTGAGGGGTTTTCTTGGTTCTTTTGTTTTGCCGTTTTTCTTTCTACTGCATATTTAATGTCAGGATTTTTTCTAATTATAGCCTTTGAGTTCTGTACTGAGAAAGTGAAAAGCAATTTAAATAACCGTTTCATGGTGGGGGTGTATATGATCTTTTCTTTTATTAGATTGATTGAATTATTGTTATTGCTTTTGAGTCTACCGATTATTAGTGTAAGGATAAACATTTGAACAAATTGAAAATAATTTAATAATTTTGGTCGTTGTTTATTTCCGAAACGGTCTGTTATAATTTCTATTTACTATTCGAAAATCTTACCTTTGTTTCCCTTTATTCCAACGTTGATTCGAAAGCTACTTTCAGGACAGAAGGTGGAATTTTAATTGAATGGTTAAGCAATTTAAATAGAAAAGACATAAATACAACAACTGCTTATTTGTAAAGATCGTAATAAACCAGATCGAAAATGAATAACAAAATCCACTTATTTTTAATCCCTTCATTTCAAAAGCTATTTAGATTTCTTTTCTCTTAAAAACAAGAACTGATAATTTTAATGTTAAAATAACCGTTTCCATATAGAATAAATATTCAGGATTATTTAACCAAAGAGTTAGCATTATTCTCAGTTGAAATCTATAAAACCATAGTTTTTCAGGAAATTAAACTTCTAAAGTTCAAAGTTATCTTTCTTTTTCGTTTTGATAGAGTATCATTCTTAACTTGCTATTACTCTTGGGAAATGTATTAATCTGTTTGCTTCCCCCCCCCAACTATGGGTAAATAGTAGGATATATTGGGCCCTAGAGCTCTGGTTAGCAATGAAATTCCATCTCTCATTTTATTAGAAGCATGGTCAGGGTCAATCCCTGATATATAAGACGCCCCAAAAATTGTCTAACATGACTGAGCAATTTTTGATCCTGCCCACCCTGTATGCGTGGTGGAAAATGGGTGACCGTGAAGGCGATTGTATATCAAAATTGCCGTTATGCAAAGATAAGTGAAATAACAGTTTTTATTTTAATGTCACCGTTTTACGAATTTTTACGTAATAGTTTCACATTAGGAAAGACAAATTGTTTATGGTCTCAAACCGACGTACCCAACATTTGAGCATGTATATAATGTGTATAATATATAATCAAGCATGGGATGTGTGCCTATTTTTCGGGCAGACGGATATCTGTATTTTAGGGTGGTTTCTCTGAAGATCTCACTGAATTTCATTTGACAATTTTTTTTTTCCAACATTTTTTTTTTCTTCAAAGGCCCTCCTGTTGATTCAGGTATTGGCAACATTTCAAATGTTCGGAAAAAATGCCCAAAGTTGGTTATGGAACTAGTGAAGCATTGCCAAAAATCGTATTCTTCGAATATTTGTTTTTCTTTTATCAAATTCATATTTCATTTACGAAAAAATAACTGAACTTAGGAAAATTATTTTATAAAACGTCAAGGAAGAATCTCAGAACATTTCCAGAAAAAAAAAGTGTCCACATACGCAGTATTATATTTGCATGCGTGTCCCGAGGGCGGGATGCACGCGTGTTCATTTTATATATATATATATATATATATATATATATATATATATATATATATATATATATATATATAGTGTGTGTGGAAGGGTAGGTATATCTAAATAAGTAAAAAAAAAAAAAAAAAAGTTCACATAAAACATAGAGGAATTTTTCTATGAAAACGGAGAGAAGTTTCTGCGAAATATTCCGTTTCATAGATCAATGCTCTTTAATTTTCAAAGAATCGGCGCTGATTTTCATTACTCTTGAAAAGATGAAGCAGCATTCCTACCCATTACGTGAACGGTAACCTCAGTTAGCAATATATTTTTCTCATTATCTGACTGAATGAAATACGCTGTCCAAGAAATATATTGTCGAACATATTTATATCGGTACAAATTTTCGATAATGTACTTTTTCCGACTATTTCAATATTTTTCCCTTTTCCTAAGTTTATTTATATATTTGCATATGTACAATATTCTAAATTGTCAATATTTACTTGCTTGACTTAGTATGACAAAAGGCTAGCTTTTATGGGAAGTAGGAAGAATAACACAGCTGTTATATTTCATTATACCTGCAGAAAAATAATCAATATTTAAAATTTTGCTTTTTATTTTCGTACTATGAATACACAACTCTGTCACAGGGCATTGTTTTGTATTTACAGTATCATTTCTCTATATTACAGAGATGGGCTCTTATAATTATTTACAGTATTTACATCGTTCTGACTGTTGTCCTCATCTTTACTTGCTTTCCTGATAACTATACTTTTCTAAAATCTAAATATAATATCAATCGACATCTTCTGATGCCTTGATCCACGTTCTTTTTATCCTTTCCTCAAAGTTATTATAGCCCATCTCTGTAATATAGACAAATGATACTGTATAATACGGGTATATATCTATATAAAAAAGAAAGGTGTGTGTATATACATTGGGTAGCAAAAGTATTTAACGCATTGGATTTTCTTACATATTTTATTTATTGTTAATAAATGTTTCTCAAAACAGTGGTTTTAAATTTTCCTTCTATGTTTTGATTGACAATATTCGTTTAAATATTTCCTATAAGTTTCGTTGAAATTGATCTGTTATTTTTTGACATATGTAAGAAAACCAATGTGTTAAATACTTTTGCTACCCACTATATATATATATAGCATCAAAATTCAATATCCTAAAGTTAATAGTTCAACTTGATAAAGTGCAATGCCAGATAAACAGCGAGCAAAAAGAGTGAAATGATTGTATTACACCAGTATTCCAATAAGAATTCTTCTTCTTTTTCTTCTTCTTCTTCTTCTTCTTTTTTTTCTTCTTCTTTTTTCTTCTTTTCTTCTTTCTTCTTCTTTTTCTTCTTCTTCTTTTTCTTCTTTTCTTCTTCTTCTTCTTTTTCTTCTTTTCTTCTTCTTCTTTTCTTCTTCTTTTCTTCTTCTTTTCTTCTTTTTCTTCTTTTTTCTTCTTCTTTTCTTTTTTCTTTTCTTCTTTTCTTCTTTTTTCTTCTTCTTTTTCTTCTTCTTTTTTCTTCTTTTCTTTTTTCTTCTTCTTCTTTTCTTTTCTTCTTTTTTCTTTTCTTCTTTTCTTCTTTTTCTTATTATTAGATCGTGATTTTAACACTGTAAATACGTCGTTATCCCCTCTATCAAGTAGATTCAATTTCAGTTTTAATTTATCATTAAAAGATTGGCATAGGATTGAATTTAAACAAACCGCCAAGAAGGGATGTTTCGAATGTAATGCCAACTATTTATTACCAAGGAAGCTGCAATAGATACAGGTATCACAAACCAGGTTTTCAGCCAGAAAAGAAAAAAATTATATAGACGCCAGCATTGACGATATATGTTCGAGCTGCTCTTCATTTCATGGCTTAGCAAATGCGTAGGGTTTTTCAGAACAGGCTTAAACCGCATTACTCACTGTGCTCATGTCCTTTATTATTTGCAAGATCTGGTAAGCGTCTAGGAATACCGAAGAGACGCACTTTTATACGTTCTTTCATATCGGGTGCCGTTTATCAAACTTTTTTTTTTATCAACGAAAATAACAAATGTGTTATTTAGTAGGAAATTCAACGTCTACTGTCGTATTATCAATATTCGTCACTAATACCGTTAGCCTACTCAAAGGTCGAATAGAGGGAAAGAGAGACAAGAGAAAGCAACGTATGACATACCTAGCGGGCTTAAGCTAGCAGATGACAGAACATGGCCTAGCAAATGGACAAAACAGTGAAAGCTATAATAGATAGAGAGAAGTAGAGAGCCATGATCGCTTACGTCCTGAAGGCCCACAGCGCATAAAAAGAAAGAATATAATTAAATAGGAGGCATTATTTTCGGAACAACCCACTTCTATCAGTTTCATGAAAATCGAATCCAAAGAAAACAATTACACGTTAATTAAAAGGTCACTGATTGCAAATACGATCACATTTTTTTAATAGTAAGTTTCACCTTGTACAAAGCCCAGGAGCCACTCGAGGTAATTACGTTAAGAGGCAATTTGTATGGATAAGAGTGGAAGATAAGTTGACCGTAGAGATGAATATGTTAAGATTGTAGTGATCGAGGAAGCATCCTCTTGGTAGTCAGTTTCACAGGACAGTGGTTGCCGCGAAGAAGCTCTTCAAGTGGAACTTACTTCTCACCGATGGGATAAGCAACTAATGATAAAAGGTTAATTGGCAGTAAATATCAAATAATGTCACAATACATGATGCGACCTTATGGATTAACCAGTGTCTTGAGATCGATCATTGTTGAATTGATCTGCTGTAATTTAGTTGTGGCCATAATTGATTGGCTGAAAACCGAAATTATTAATCTCAACTGCAAGGTACTAAATTACCTGAAGAATTATTGATCAAGAAGCCGTTTAATCTTGAGGACCAGAGACAATGTATTGACTTCAGAAAGATTACTCATTTATTTGACATAGTTATTGATCAATACTTACTGGAATCGGAAATCGTTATTGTGCGACTCTTGTAGTGTAGACCGGGATCTTTATCCTTGGTTGTAGACTGGGATCTTTATCCTTGGTTGGCAAGCTTGATATATTTCATCAGTTTGTTTTTCTATTTAAAATATTAAGATAGAACTTTTTTTTAAATTCAGAAATTAACGATATTTTGTACGATTACTTGCGACCATATCACGTGGAAACACCGGTTCTTGTCAGATCACCGAAGTGACCGCTTAGAAATAACAAGGGATGTACGTTCGAATGTGCGGGTGGTGTAATGAATGACGGATCAGAATGAAAAATTGGAGAGCCTAGTTCATATTCTGTTTGGGTTCGTTACATTAACTTGCACTAAAATTATCCTTGGGCGATCATGAATCGAAAAGAATCCTAGCATCACGTATTAGGCCAGCGCGTATCACAGTAGACCGCACAAAGTAGTGATAGCAGACAGGTAAGAGAAATTACAAAACCATCTACAGAAAGTAGCGAAGGAGAGCGAAAAGAAGGGGCTAAGCATAAACTACAAGACAGAATGTATGGTCATCAGTAAAAGGATGAGCCTGAAATACGATTTGCAGGCTGGGGATACTAAAATCAAACAGTCACGGAAGGTCAAATACCTGGGAAGTGTTTTAAACAGAGGACTGTAAGTGCAACACTGAGATCGATAGATGTATTGGGATGGCCAAGGATGCATTCCAAAAGCTAGGCAGAGTATTGCGAGACAGGAAGATTTCTTTGGTAACAAAGAAAAGAATTTTAAGCTGTTACGTGACATCTATCCTCCTTTACGGCAGTGAATGTTGGACGGTCTCCTCAAAGATGAAGACACTCAAGGCGATGGAGATATGGTTCTACAGAAGGATGCTGAGGGTATCATGGACTGAGCGTGTGAGCAACAATGTGGTCTTGAAAGTATTCAAACGAGGAAGAGTCTTATACTTAACATCAGGGAGAAGCAGCTGAAGTTTCTGTGACACGTAATGAGAAAGGAGGGCCTGGAGAATCTGATACTCACAGCTCGAATAGAGTGAAACAGAGACAAGGGAAAGTAACGTGTGACATACCTGGAGGACTTGAGCAAGGGATTGATAGATTGGGAGAGGTGGCAGGAGGACAAAACTTACTGAGAACTACAAGGGATAGGGGGAGTGGAGAGCCATGATCGCCTACGTCCTGAAAGGACACGGCACATGAAAAGAAAGTAGCGTATTGGTTTAGAGAAACTCTACATCCAACAAAGGATCCTCACAGGCTAAGAAGCAGGGTTTACAGCCACACCCCGTTGAAACGACGGTTCTCGTATAATAATATAAGTTAAGCAAAATTGAGCCTGGTCTGTGCCTAGACGGGTGACTGCTTGGGAATACCAGGGGTTTTAAGCTTAAATGTGCGCGTGGTGTAATGGATAATGGCTTGTTCATCGGAGAGCGGGGTTCCAATTTCAGTTGGGTTTGTTATATTCACTTACGCGGGAAAGGTATGAATCCATCTCTTCTTCACCCAGCTATGGGTTAATTAGTTACACTTGTATCACTAAGTTGTCATCTCCCTCTATTTTTTCTGGATTTAAATAACCTGAAAAGAATTGATAAGCCGTAGAAAACGAATCAACCAAACTAAGACAGTATTGGAGTGGTTTTCTGTTGCCTTTTTCAGTGATGACATTCATACATCCCCTAATTCGTTTCTTTGTTGTCTCAAGTTTTTTCGCACTTTAATAAGTCTTGTGTTCTACAGTGTTCCCACAGAGAGAATCCAGTCTAATTACCGACTGTCTGTCTAAAAGGAAAGTTAAAACATTGTTTTTACTCTTGAGGTATTTTACCAAAATAATAATTCTTATTTACTCAACCCCTTCATAAAAGTGCATTACCCAATGAAGATCGAACTCACTAATTTTAAGATTATTTTTCGTGCCCTCTGAAAAAGCTTTTCATTAACTTCGATATATATAATGTTTCAATTAGTAAAAAATAAATACTAGATAGCATAAATCAAATCTTGAACATAGACAAATTAGTTTTATATATTCCTTCTAGAAAATTATCGACTGACTGGAACTGAATTATATGTGACTGGATTATGTGTCTGTTCGAATTTCAACCAGAAAATATTTGAATAAGACATTCTATGAACCAATTGATGTTTTGATACATTTAAAACTCTAAACTGAAACAACTATACAAGTGTTTATATTATTATACACATATCTTTCTAAGATTCTTCCCTGATGATAACCGATAATATGGTCAAAGGTACTGGGATTCTGCCTGCCTCAACTATGATTTTCAACAATGAACCGATCCTTTACAGATCGTTATCTAATGGTTAGAAGGAAGAATATATGATTACAAAACGTAAATTTCATTGTTACATTCGACAATACATGCAAAGAAAAGCTTACTGCTTAAATATACGTTATTAAAATTATTTATGAAGCTGAACTCCTCAAAAAGGATGTGCGAGTAGTGTAAGGGATGTTACAGCAGTGTTCAGTGTAGTGTTCAGCATATGAATTGGGAGAACAGAGATCGAATTCCATGGAGTTCATTACATTCATATACGCGCAAATATTACTGGAAAAGGCATGAATCCATCTAGTCGTCCCATAGGTTTATATAGTAGTGTAGATAAGGATCTTCAGCTTTCATTGGCAACCAGCCTAAGAGGACGACAGCTTTGAATTCAAAAATGATTGAACGTGGATATAGCACACCCCTCCTGTAAAAACCTACCAGCTACAGAGACTACATCAGTAAAACTTAGTGTGTTGAGAGGTATGACCCTAGACTCTACGCTGGAGTCTATGGGACACGAGCCAGTGAACGAACAATACTTTTTTTTTCTAAACGGTTTAATCAAACTACAAATTGTAATGATGCAACGCTGCTTAAATTCAACGAGTAGTCCTGGGTATGACGATTAACTACATCCGGCAGCAAAACCTCTGATCAGGAGGCTTTGAGTAGCGGGAACCCACATCTTAATTTCTGTTATTCCCAGTTCCACCGTGACCCGGGGTGGTAGCATCTGTTAGTGTCCCAGCTATGAGTAAATAGTGACCCCCACCTCCCAAACAGAATTCTATGAAAGTATAAAAAATTACAGGTTTATAGTAAAATTACCAATAATACGCACATACTAACAAATTCTATCGACTTCACATAAATCCATTGAAAATACTACCAAACAAGAATCACGAATCTACTTTCATGATATTAACCAATATAATATCCTATAAGTTCTTAAATTAATCTGTATTCCAAAATATAACGCCAACAAAGGCACAACATAAAACATCACCGTCTTTAGTAATTATGTCCAAACACACATGTATATCCACAAAAGCTGAGTAACCTCTACCATGTATTCAACTGTGAAAATAGAATAACATTTTTATTACTTCCAGACTCCCAAGAAAATTATATTTCGACATTAAATGACTCATGAGGAGTTGACATGCCATTAAACAGGCAAATCAAATCAATCAACTTCGACGAGAACAAATTTCATTCTCATTATAAGAATGGTGATTGTTAATGAAAAAGTCACTTTCGATTTCAAAACTTAAATGTCTTTTTTTATTTAATTAAAATTTAATTAGGTTCCCTTTCTTCGATACATTCGGACGGTGAAAATGGAATATAACATCCCGTAAGCAGAATAATTATTTTAAAAGCACTTTGAACAACTATGTCCTTCCTTAGGTCGTGTATTTCATCCTTAATGATGTAAGATCAATCTCTAATGTATATTAAAAATCTGTAAGTGTAAGAATTACATTATAATTAATAAAGTGATTTAAGTTTTCAAAGGAAAAGTATTTTTTCCGCCGCACTGTAGCAGTAACAATTAAACTTTAGTGTGTGGATAAAATAGTTGCCAGAGATCAGGGTTCGAGATCAGATAAAATGCCAATATTTCGAAAATTGATTTTCGATATGAAAACTCTGTCCCCACTTCAAAAATCGATTACCTGATCTTCTTGCATTCTTTCTTTTTGTTTCACTTGGTATTAGAGGAAGCTAAGCTAATTTCAAAATTGTAAATGTAGCTTGCCACAGCCTCGTAGCTGAAGTAGTTGCATCTTTCAGTCGAGGTGAAAAGGTTGATATTGTAATATGGGTGAAAAACTGCGGTTTGGAATTCTGATTTTCAAGGCAAGCAAGCATTACCGTTTTCGATGCAACACAATCTTTCTATTTTCAATTTGGTTCCTGTCAGACTAATTTCTACTAAGGAAATGTTTACTGGCCTGTTTGGCAAGTCATTTGCGTGTCCCTAACCAGAAAGAGGATCAGTTGTTGAAGATCAATTAAAAGCCACTATTTACATTATTCAGACTATTTCCCTCATCTTTGTCGCCATATTTATTACAACGTTTCGGCCGTTGTACGCTCCGGTCTTCTTCAGGTAGTTGGCATGTCGAACTGAACCCTTTATTTCGCTCGCTGGGGTAGACTGTTCTAGTTCCACGTACCATGTCTAATGGATGTCAGTTATAAGTTCTGTTAATTCCCCTTCTCCAAGTTCTCCACCGCCTTAACCTGGAATTGATTTCACACTCTTCGGGTCCTGTGGCAGGACCCAAATAATGTGAGTTCAATACATGGCACGTGGAACTAGAACAGTCTACACCAGTGAGCGAAATAAAGGGTTCAGTTCGCTATTCCAACCACCTGAAGAAGGCCGGAGCGTTGTAATAAATATGGCGACAAAGATGAGGACAAAAGTCCGAATAATGTAAATAGTATACATAATCAGAAATATAGACACATACTCAAGTAAAAGCCATTCTTTAGAATGCTGTTTTTCAAGGCAAACAGGTCCCACACGACTGGAAGAGTACTATATCATCATTTACATATTTACGTTCTTTTGTTTGTCGTTTGAGATAGAACTGAGAAAATGGCTGAAAACTTCTGATTTCCTCCTCTTTGGATTTACAATCAACTTGGCTAAGCTTTGTAAATATCAATAGTAATTTTGAATTTTAAAATTGCTTTAGAAGTTATAGAAGTAAAACACTGTTAGAACGTTATAGCTATGTGTCCAGCAGGTTGGCGTAACACAATCTTATCTTTTATTTAAACTTAATACGATAGCTTCGTATGATAAATGAAATCGACTCCGTTTCGTCTCCTGATTCTTCTTCTGGTTTGACTTATGGCCAGATATCAATGTCTCGAGTCGCCTATTCTTTGTCGAAGTAATTCTGATAATGGATATTAATGATATTTCAGCTCGATTAACTCTGCCTCGAGCCGTACTTTCATTCTCACTTTGTCGGAATTTTGTATCTTCTTACACGTGATCAGAGATCTAATGTCCACTATAAGAAGGTTAAGACGATCGTCTTGGGAGAACGAATTTTACTGATCTCGCCCAGCGAGTTTTATGACACAATATATGTTATTTCTCTCGGGGTATTATGCCATTACATTGTGAATAATTTCGAATTGTCTGAGCGACCAAATTGTCTATTTTGTCTTTCGTTACAAAGACCTGCCAAAAACTGTTCATATTTCTTATGGTGGTCCGATAATCTGAAATGATTTTGGATACGACATTTGTTCTTTAAGCTAACTCTAGGTGTATGAGGGGATATTTAGCAGTGCCCATTTCTTCCGGAACTACCACTATGCCACTCCTTACTTTCAAAACTTGCGCGAACTTCCAGGAATGATTTGACTTCTACTAGCAGCTTCTTTCCTAGAGACGAATCGTCTCCAGTCTATCGCTTTTCGATGGCCAATGTTCAGACTAGCTTCACTCTTTAACGCTACCAGTGTTGTATACTCTGCCTTGTTGGAGATGGTTGTTGATTCTTTTTATCTCATCTCGCCTGGCCGGTGATCGCTGGTCCTTTTAGTTCAATCCGCCTCCTCTTTTTGTCGTTGTCACGAAATGTTCTTCGGGTTCAGAGACAAAAAGCATCAATAAACAACTTTTAACTTTACTATTCTTATTATTCTTTATTAACTTACCACGTCGAAAAATACATCTATCAAGTGGTGGGGAGTTACAACACCCAGTATTCGGGATTCGTTTCCAAACACAAAAATCTCATACGTCCATTTCCTTTCACGTGTAACAACCAACACTCGAAAGTCCCTTCCCTACTGGGGAGAAGGGCTCTGCATAAACGCAATGTAACACGTTTAGTTAGCTGGACGTCCGGACAGCAACTCTATAACTCATTCCCACGTTCGGTTCAACCACTCAAAATTGACATTCTTATTTTGTATACCATCTGCCCTCAAATATCAGCCTCAGAATGTCTGAGTAAAAATACACTATCACTAAAAAAAAAAAAGTCTGAAACTATTATTTAACACCAGTTCAAACATTTTCAGCGAAAATCCGCTTTGCTACGTCCACAGCGTTCAAACAAACTCAATCACGATGGAGTCAATTTGGTCAAAAGGATTTTTCAATCGGAGCATTTTTCCAAAGAACCGCTGCTTCTATGTGGAAACGACATCTGCTTGTGTTGTTCTTCGAACACTGCATTCTTAACTTCTGTAAGTTTTCGGTATACTGTTATTTTGCATACTTGCTCTCATAATCATCACTTCCAATTTTCTACACCTTTATGTTACACACTTAAAGGAAAGGTCGAGATTGAGGTCAACACCGTGTGGCGACAGTCTGTTTCATGCTTGAAAGAAGTCTTCATGTTATCAAATATCCTACTGACCAATCGATGGCCTAAAGACAGTATTTCAAACATGAAACACTTGGTGTTGACTCCAATGTCCACTAATAGATATATTCAAAAATTATAACATACGCATGTTATAACATTACTACAAATATAACCGTTTCAATATATCTGATGTCTGCAGACACCAAATTAGACGCCAGAAGTGTTGAAAGAAAATGGCTATTTTTGTAGTGATGGCATAACATGCATATGTTACAATTTTTTTAATAAATATTATTTTCTCTACTCTGTATTGAGCACTTTTTAAGAATGTTTTTGGTTAAAGGGAATGTTATTCCATCTGTACCAACCCTATACCTATATATATATATATATATATATATATATATATATATATATGGGTGTGTGTGCGCATCCTTTATTTATTAATCAGACCAATTTTTATCACTTTAAACTTTATTTTTAGTGGATACACATATTGAGTAGACGATCCTTTTATTTTTTTAAATCTTTAAAAAAATAAATTGGGCATCTACTCAAATGTGGGTATCAACTACAAAATAGTTCCAAAGATTCGCTAAAAAATGAGTTTACATGGTGAAATAATATCCCAAATTTAATAAATATATATATATATTATGAAAGGGACAAAGTCCGACAATTATTTTAAGACATTTTTATGTTTATACATTCTTAATGTGTGACGTCATTTGTTTACATTTGGATACGCTTTGAGCAGATCTGAATGTACGTTAGAGATTCATGGAAGATTGATGTTTAAAAGCAGTGACATCGACCTTGCCAATCGAACAATTCTCCGTGGCTCGATAGTTTAAAGCACGTCAGGCTAAATGACGGTTCCGGATAGGATACAGGTTCGATTCCTGTCGGAAAAAGAATATTTTCTATGAAAATTTCTCGGACATTCAGACCGGTAAATGTTATTAATACTGTTTATTATAAAAACAGAGCATTTACTTAAATATTTGTATCTATAAAAAGAATGTATAAACATAAAAATGTTTTTAAAAAAATTATATATATATATATATATTCTTTTTTTTGTAAAATGTTTAGGAAATGGATTGTCTTTTGATGTAGCTAGAAAGAGATATTGCCAAATTTTTCACTCCTTGTGATATACAGGTGGCGTACCTAAACTCCAACACGAGGATTTAATACAAGCTTTTCTGAACTTTTTACGTAGCAGTATATATCGGCAACATAACATACAAGAAATCCGAGACATGATAAAATTCATACTCCGCGATAATAATTTCAATGTCCCCCAGCTATACTAACATATTTGTGGACACCCCGGAAGAAAATATATTAAGTAGATACCACCTAGAACCTCACTACGACGACAGATAAATAGACGATATATTTTTATATGGAAGCATAAGAAATCTCTCCATGACCTCAAACAATACATCAATAATTTTCACAGCACCATCAAATTCACAATGGTATTTTCGTTTCGGGATGTACTTGGTCTGTCTAAATGCCAAACACATTTCCCCGTCACAATACACTAAATCTACAGATTAACACTGCTGCTGAAAGTTTAACATTTTTGTCACACTATCAGCCTAAAAAAATCGAGCCGTAGCCAATGTTTACGCATAAAACGTATCTGTTCTGACAATAGGTATTGCAAAAACACATAGGACAACTAGTCACTTAACTTTCCAATATAAACTATCCCACTAAATCTAACCCTAAGAAAAATTCCCTAATTTCCTTCATTTTGATTTCAATTACAACATTCAAACTCATATCTTACTAAGTTATACCCAACGCATAAACTTGGCCGAACAATTCAGTTATTTAGTGAGACCTCACTTAACCCGACAATCTCCGAATCTACATGCACTTATATCATCTCAATTACAAAAATCGCCCACTTACCAATATAACATGTAATAAACCCTTGTGCCAAGTTTGCAAAAATATTAACACAGTATTTTTACGCCATTTGGTGATCACAGAGTAATCCGACCTCCTCCTTTGACTTGTAACAGTTCAAATATAATTGATTTACTTATTTGCAGCAAATGTAAAAAAGAAAAGTATATCGGTGAAATATGTACAGAACTATAAAACAAAATCTCAATTTCACTGTAGCTGCACATTTTAACCAACCGGAGCATAGCCTTGATAACGTTAGATGAGTTCATTTCGCCTCTTCATTTATATGCCAAGACCGGCGAGAGTCAGACCGATATTTAAAAAAAAAAAAAATTAAAATAAATTCACACATTCTAGTTTTAAACAGTAATTTCAGCATACTCAAAGAATACATTTTTGGCAAAAAGCCTTCTAAAACCCTAATCGTGGCAAGCTAGCCCAACATATTAGGTCTCTTCACTAATATAATACATTCAGCAGAGTCCCACATATTTTCCTTCTCGTCTTGTTGAGAAATGACATGGCGTTTCCAAAAATTCAGATTTTGAAACGTCTTTCTCGTCGTGATTCCATTTTTTTCAAAATTCCTACTAATATAACATAGATATTATTAGTATTACTATCAATAGTATTTTGTTTTTTTTTATCCCTCGAGTTTCATTCATCGGCCTATTATATCTACATATTATAAGAAGCACACGTGCACAATCTTTCTTTACTCTCTCTCACATACACAAGGTGTCCATAACGTTCGTGTGCACTTTAAAAAATTTATAACTTTATTTGCGATAGAAATAATCTGTAAAAAATGTTATAAAGTTTAATGTACCTCGTTTTAAGTATAGCTAAAATAACTAATGTGATTTCAGGCATTACTGTAAATCAATTGGCAAATGTTTTCCGTGAACTGCAAAATCGTATTACCCTTTGTATTGCTAATGATGAAGGACATGTGGAAACTTAAATAAAATTTCAATATAACCTTAAGTAAAAGATAGATTTACTTCTTTCTAATCCTTTTTACAAATTATTTCTATCGCAGATACAAATAAAGTTATAATTTTTTAAAGTGCATACGAACTTTATGGACACTCTGTGTGTGTGTGTGTGTGTATATATATATATATATATATATATATATATATATAACACACACAACTCTGATGGACGCTCCTTGTCGTGGTGGAGGGACTTGTGCTGTCCAATGACACTGAGAGCGATGGCGTCGGGAGTTCTAAACTCCTAGTAGAACAAGCCTTGGTGGCATGATCGAAGACGAGGACTCAAACTAGGCGCGACCAACCCCAAAGACAACAACGGTTGAACCAGAGGCTGAAGAGTACTACGCATGGCAGACATGTTACAGGAGGCGCCACTAGAAATTATAACAGTCAGCGGTAGTCCGTTGCAGTTTCATAACTGGATTCCGCATGTCTCATTCCATATGGGCCGCAGAGGAAGTTCAAAAAATCAAGTGTGTGGGCCAAGCAGAGGTCCACCTTTATCAAATTCACGCCATCGGAAATTTCTTCTACTGTGAATTCCTTCAACCAATACTTTCAACGACAAACGACGATAGGGTATTGATGACGGGCGCAGATTTTGGTGAAACTGGAAGCTTTTAGTCTCGTTGGCGACGAATTGAGTCATCATCGTCATCATAAAGAAAGCGAACAGCAAAAGAAAAATACATAAAGCCGACGAGGTATCTCATGGAAGCCAGCTGTTGTGAAAAATCTCTAATCTGTCTTAATATTTGAGTACATCTAGGTGTAATTGCCATTTCTTGGCTGATCCCCAAATAAAACGAGACGGAAACTGCATGCTTACATTGTATCAGGCACGAGGAGAATATCAGACTTGACTGAACTACAATGTGAAAAACAAGCCGTTCATGCTAATGAGAACAACGTGTGACCAATTATAAAGCGTAGCTTTCTGTTTTCTCAGAATGTTGATAAGTGTTGGCATTTTGCTTTCAGGAATATAATTTAACACCGTTGGTTTATCGAATGATCGGAAAAGGTCATTAGGATGCCTGCTGGATTGACCTGCTATGGTCTACCATTTTCACAGCAATCAGCCGTCAAGGAGAGCGGTTTAGGAAATAATATGCAGCTGGTAGTAAGAGTTTATATAATATCACGAATATGAAAGTTTCCTCAACATGACGGCGAGAGCTTTTCTACACTGAGTTTCAGCAAAGGTAGTATCACTATTAAACTGTTATAGTGAAAGAATTATATATATATATATATATATATATATATATATATATATATATATATATATATATATATATAAATAAATTTTTTTTTTTTTTTTTTTTTTTTTTCGGCGAATACGTTTTCTGAATTGTTAATAAATATTGATCGAGGTTCCCATAAAAGAAATACAGATTTTGTCGGGTTTCTACCCTTAACTGAGGTTTCAGTTCTACGCGATCAACCTAAAAACTGAAAGATTAAAAAATAATGATTCCAATTCGTAAGATTCGTGATCCTAACAAATTGAGTTGCCAAAGAAAATCCGTAAAATACTTCATTTAATATCTGTCTATATTTCTGAGATGAGCTATTAAGTACCGAATTTACATTATTCGGACTATTTTCCTCATCTTTGTCGCCATAATTATCACAACGTTTCGGCCGTTGTACGCTCCGGCCTTCTTCAGAAAACTGGAGAACTTTCAGAGGGTAATTAACAGGAGATAACTGATAACTGACATCCATTAAACATGGCACGTGAAA
Source organism: Acanthosepion pharaonis (assembly GCA_903632075.3). Taxonomy (NCBI): domain Eukaryota; kingdom Metazoa; phylum Mollusca; class Cephalopoda; order Sepiida; family Sepiidae; genus Acanthosepion; species Acanthosepion pharaonis. The sequence goes on from CAHIKZ030000170.1 coordinate 371,518, forward strand.
TAAAACAGTCTACCCCAGTGAGCAAAATAAATGGTTCAGTTCGACATTCCAACCACCTGAAGAAGGCCGGAGCGTACAACGGTCGAAACGTAATAAATATGGCGACAAAGATGAGGACAATAGTCCGAATAATGTAAATAATATGCTTCTTTTAAGTAAACACGTTGAATGTCCTCGACTTAACAGAAGAAGAAATTGCACTGACGTTGCTAAGATCTGTAGTAAGAACGCATTCTTTTTGACAAATTATTTTAATTAAAGTACATTATTTCAGTTACTAGACGACATTGCTTACTGTTGATCATCTATTATTTTGTGGAATTTATAAATTAAACTTTGTCATAGATACTTATGAGAAACGTATGCGCAGGAAAATATATAATTCAGTATTATTCGTATACATTTTTGAAGCATTCCCTCACCCAAATAAAGCTGTGACGCTAATAAGACACAAAATGGTGAGTGATTGAATAAAAATGAAGAAACTTTAGTAATGACAAAATAAAATAACGGAACAGGATTCCGAAAGGCATTGATTGATGATGCATTTAAATTTTGAAGATCGTAATTGACAGGAAAGCAAGAAGTAAGAGAGAAAAAAATGAAAACGGCCCAGAGGATTTCAAAACAGTAAATTCTATTCTAATGAAGCAATCAGTTATGTGCCATACGTGATACACGCTTAGGCGATCATGTATCTTTTGACACATGACTGACGAGGCAGATTTTTCCTGCGGTAGGTTGCCATTTCTTTCTGCGGTAGACCAGTTGCCATTCAAAGCTATAGAACACGGTCTGTCCTGCTATTTACCCATAGCAGGGGGGAGATGAGGATTCATACGTTTCCGAGGGGTATTAGCATGTAAGTGAATGTAATGAATTCGAATGGAATTAGAACTCGGCTCTCTGATTCCTCAATCCGAGCCGCTATCCATTACTCCACCTCTATTCTAATGAATAGAACTTACTGTTTCTGAATCCTCACGGGTCATTGGTACCACTATCTTCCACAAATAAAGGGAGATTTTCAACATTTTTTTTTTTTTTTTAAATCAATTGATTTAAATGGTTTGAAGTGAAAAGACATGTTAATAGAATAAAAGATCCTAGTGAATCAATACAATTTTTCATTGATCGGGAAGATATGGACATTTACTAAGCTTCAATTAGTTTTGCAGGCACAGCAGTCAGACGTCTCAAGGCAATTGAAGTCATTACATTGGCAAATGGCCTGTAGCCTTCCTAACCTTCACTCCATTGTTTGCGTCCCTAAACAAAGATTTCTAAAGTATTTGTCAAAAGAGTTTACTATAGAACCGTGTATTGGCAAACCTGTCTTTTGAGCAATTAACGTAAGAATTTATGTCTTCTATCTATATATAAAATCCTGTTACATCCATTAGTCTGACCGTCTATCCTTCACACCCTCTAAAATAGCCATACATTGATCGATAAGAACAAAATTTTGCAAACCGGTAATGTTGGTTTTACTAGGGTGCGTAGCTTAATACAATGAATTTTCATTATTTTATTTTATTTTTATTTTATTTTATTTTATTTTTATTTATTTTTTTTTTTTTGGCAGCATTAAAAGTTTTATTTAACAGATAAAATACTCCCACTATTTCAAATACAATTTAATGATTAAAATAACACTTATTTAATAAAAATCCAATATAATTTTTGAATGCTTATAAGTTTTTATATACAAGTATGCAGTTTCCACTTCGCTCCGCGTTTGCAAGAACTATAAACAATTCACAAGGTCAAGCGATTAAAAAAGTTGGAATTTCGTCTCGTAAAGAAATATTTACGCATGAGTAATTGCATGCTCAAGCGTAAGAAATACCTTTTTCGTTGTTAAAAAGGAAAAACAATTTTTCTTAAATATTGTTTACCATGAAGTCGCATAAAATTAAAGAAATTATTAAACCGCGAAGTGGGATTTTTGCCAAAATATTTTTCCCAAAAAATCAGCTTATTCAAATTTCATCGATTGTTTTGCAAAAAATGTTAGCGATAACTTCAACAATACTAAATACTGTGAAAATTTCAACACGCGTCTCGATCTCGGTATGACGATAAATTAGATCCGACAGCAAGGCCTCTGATCAGGAGGTTTTGAGGAACGTGAAATCATCTCTTAATTGTTGGTTTTCCCAGGTCCACCCTAGCCTGGGGTGGTAGCACCTGTTAGGGTCTCGACTATGAGCAAATAGTTAACCCCAGAATGGGGTCAAAAGACTATGAAAGTGTAAAAATAGGTTTTAATACCAGCAATACATTTTTGTAAAAAAAAGAATTGCCAGCAATACATTTTTGCAGAAAAAATGCTATATATTCGCAGCAATTCATTTTTGAAAAAATCATCAGAAATAAAATCTTCTTGGCATTAAATAACCCATTAAGGTTGATATGCCGAAAAACAAACAAACAAATCAACACGCACCAAAGTGATGCAAAAGAATTCTAGTATTAAAATATTTTTCTTTTATATTATTGTTTCAGTCAAACAGTCAGTTTTGTTTCATACTAGCCATCCGTTTATTACGCGAGATAATGGCAGTAACCTGTTTGTTTAAAATTCAGTCCTGTTGTGACTAGCGTCAGATTGTGGGTTGGTAGTCCCTATTCTGCATGTCACTCTTGCTAAAGCTGGAATTTGGAACGAACGTCAGATTGTTTCCGCTGATTAATGCAGTTTCACTTACCCTTCAGCTGTTTTCTCGCCCTTCAGGATTCCTCCTTGAACAGTATGGCGCCAGCTACCTTGGTCGATACTTGTGAGTTTCAAATCCCTCTTGCAGACGCCCTTAAAACAGCTTTATTCGCTTGTCATAAAGTCACCACAGCTAGAACCAAACTCGTTCAAATGACCCTTAAGGTTAACTTACTAATCCCCCTGGATCAAAATAATCAAAACGTGCATGTTGCAATGTTTGATCCAAGAATATTTTCCGAATAATCTATTATGAAACGAACTCGTATTAATGCAGGTGTTCACGGAGCACTATCAGTGGACCTAAGTTTTCCTAATATTCATCAAATATGTCATCAATTGTCATCTCTGTATCTATGTCGTAGATACAACTATTTACTCTTATCTTTATTGCAAGTCTGATCGATTCAATAAGGTCAAAGTGTTAACTGGAGCAAGAAATGGCTTGTTAATTTTAATGCCTATGAAACGAAAGTGCTCTCTATTTACATTATTCGGACTATTGTCCTCATCTTTGTTGCCATATTTATCACAACGTTTCGGCCGTTGTACGCTACGGCCTTCATGGTTGTTGGAATGTCGAAGTGAACCCTTTGTTTCGCTCGCTGGGGTAAACTGTTTTAGTTACACGTGCCATGTCTAATGTGTGTCAGTTATCAGTTATCTCTTGTTAATTCCCCTCTCTAAGTTCTCCACCGCCTTAACTAGGTATTGAACTCACACTCTTTGGGTCCTGTCGCTGGATCTAACTAACGCCTTTATCC
>CAHIKZ030000170.1:380000-462500 GCA_903632075.3 Acanthosepion pharaonis
CTCCTTTTCATTTTTCAAACAGTCTTATCTATTAAACATATTAAAATATCTCGCGCTATAAACTCCCAAGAACTCTATTAAAAGCATAAATTGATTGGAATGCCTGTTATCGGATGTCAGAAGTATTAATTGACGTAGGATATTTTTTTTTCTTCGGCTTTTGTTCTTTTATCTTTCTCTTTTTTTATGTCGAAGGTTCTATGCATTTTTTGTTGTTTTTAAGGAAGATTACGTATATATAATCTCGTGTAAATATAGGACACGAATTTGGCATTCCATCATTGTTGAAAAGGGAATTTAATCTATGGTGAAAATAGCGGCTTTTTTTATTTTAGAGTCCTTTTCTCTTCAGAACATTCTATCTTGTTCTAAATAACCTTTGACCATTTGCCCTTCTTCTCTGTCCTATTTTGCTGCCTATTCATAATAATTTCTTCAGTAGCATACTTTTCGTTTGCTCCTCTCTGCCTCACTTGCCTTCAGTCTGTCCAGTTACTTAAATTCTCTAGTTTCTTCTTCCAGAAATTTCTGTAAGTATACCTTTGTTCTTCCTATTTACATATATAGTCCTGTTGTTGCTTACAATTAACAGACCAGTATTATCTCCCCGGTCCATGATATCCTCAGCTTCATCATTAACCGATCGTGTGAGCAACGATGAGTTCTTGGAGAGGATATAAACAGGATGGAGTCTTATACTTAACACCAGTAATAATCTACTGAAGTTTCTGGGACACGTAGTGAGAAAGGAGAGCCTGGAAAATCTGATACTCACAGGTCGAATAGAAGGAAAGAGAGAGACAAGGGGAAAGTAACTAATGGCGGGCTTGGGCATGTGGATGACAAAAGTTGGTCTGGGGGAGATAGCAGAAGGACGAAATTTATTGAGAGCTACAAGGGATAGGAGGAAATGGAGAGCCATGACCGCCTACGTCCTGAAAAGACACAGCACATAAAAAAACAAAATCTCCCGTACCACCCTGTTAACACGAAACGTTCTTACAACGCTGTAGATACGCTCTGGGGATATGTGATGTTAATGTAACGTGACAAGTAAATAAATTCTCCACACTATATTGATCCTCAGCTTTGTAGCATTAGGGTAAAGTTGCAAAGTGATATAGATTAATAATTTCACACCGGTTAAATAACTGGATATTTTCCTTCACTTAGTGTTATACCATAATACCTATTCTATTGTAATAGACTCGCCCACAGATAAGTAGTAGTAACAGTGGCCAGTTGGGCTCAGTGGTGTTGAGCGAGTGAGTCTGTCGGACATTGAAGTATCAACCATCACAACTAGATTGCTGCGTCGTTAACTCTTACTTCAAGTTCCTAACGTTTTGTACATCGAACCTAATTTAGGACGACTTATTGAAATACAAGCCTCCACTGTGAAAACTACTCTACAACACTTAGCTATGTATAAATGTTATAAAATGTCTTTTCATATTTTTGTTCTAATTCAGAATCTCTAAATTAGTTATGCGTTCTAATATCTTGGAATTTATTTGTCTGTTAATATGACCTTGCAAGGCAAAGTATTTGCACTATTACAAGGTAACGTTACAGGCACCTTGTGGTAAGTCTACGAAAAAACGTTTTTGCTCCTTCAATGTAACGTTGTCGAAACGTCATTGTATTTTATTTTCCAAGTCCGAGAACTGCGAGGCGACTCTCTGCGCGCAATCCAAATTTTTATTTTAACGATATTCTAATAAAAACCCACACTGGTAAGAGCAATTATTTCGGGTTGGCATAGAGCTGTTGCTTTAAAAAAAAAAAAAAAAAAACTAAGATTATGCGTATTTTCTGTGATTTCTGAAAATCTAAGTTTGTCACTCAGTTTTTCATCTTTGATGTGACATTCATCGATTTCTTTTTTTTTTCTTTTTCTGATAATCATTTTAAGCAGCGAAAAAGACTCCTCCGAAAATTGATCAAACGAGTGAACCTCAGCATCACGGAAATTGGATTTTAACATTCAGCTCGACTACTTTCGAACGATTTTTTGCCAATGCATTATAAAAATGATGAAAGATTTGATTTTCAGAAAACAAATGTCACTGTTTAGATAAGCGGGAATTTTTATCAAATACCAGTAAATTCTGATTGGAGTAAATTCTTTGTTACTCTAAGATAAATACGAAATTCTTTCAACAAATAAAAATGGAATGGGTTAGTTGTAAGACTTGCATACACCGTAACCTAGGTGACCTTCTTTTCCCGCTATTATTAGAAATTTCTTAAATTTGTGAATTAATTCAGTTCCAGTAACATTATCCTGATATATCTGTGGCAAGGGGCTATATTACATTAAAAAACGAGTAAAATTTAAGCTCTACCCGTAGACGAATTTCCTTGTGTCTGTCTATTCTCAGTGTGGTTTACAAAAAGACAACTACTGTACGACAATAATTCGCTGGTTTAGTGAATTTGATTTTCAATGGCTGCCCAAATGCTGCAGATTTCTACTACGCGGCAATTCAAAACTCTTATATATCGCTGAATTACTTGGCCATTACATACAGTTGTTTAAAAATAGGTAGTGTTTTTTTTTTCTCATTTAACTTTCTCCGCGCCATATGATATTCAACCTCATTGTTTCTTCTCATCAAGCGTTTTTATACTGTCGTTCAAAAAATAAAAGGCCCAAGAGTCACTCAAGGGAGTGTAACTGAAGAATCGTTTGTAAGAGCTTAGAGGGAGGAAGAGAGAAATACATGTCAATTGATTATATAAGATAGATAACAATTGACTCTAGACCTAAAGAGGTTTAAAGCGTAGTGATCAGGAAAGCATCTTTTCGGCACTTTGTAGGATAAAGTTATGGAAAAGAATGTCGGGACTTCGTCCTTACAAATGGAATACGAAGAGAATATGGATCTTACCCGGCATAAGTTGCATCGTGAAACGTATGAACTGGTGGAAGTAAGGAATAGAGCTCATTTGAACATTTGTCGTGGAAATATAGTAGTAAGTGACTTGCAACATTTCGTCTGCGGGGAAAGTGGCTGCAGGGTGGAAAATAATTCATCACCCATGGGGCCGCATAACTTAATCTCTCAGCGCTAGAGAGTGAGAAACTCGTAACTTTACTCTGTCAAATGTGGACAGTGAAGATTAGACAGCTCCACTCCTGATACAGCAGCTATACTCCATTCTGACTCTTGTATAGAGAGCATCGTAGATGCTGTTGTATATACCTGCACAGGCACACTATGCCTTCAACAACCTCAAAATCGATCTGCTGTTTATATTGAAGTTATGCTACAAGTTACAAGTTGTTGGAGAGAGCGTTAGTAGCTAAAGACACTCAGCCATGAAAACTCGTGACTTCATGCCAGCACAACAATTTTGAGCAATTCTCTCTGCTCAATTTCACTCCCAAGACTAGGGTCAGCCAGCGGATATGGAAGCTGTATTCCAACCTGACTCTTGTAAAAAGAGCATCGCAATTTAAACCCCGTTAGTAATCTTTCAGGGATACGGAAAGCTAATTCAATTTTCGTTCGTAGCCACTTTATTTGGCATCTATACTGTTGCTTAACTACCTCAAAATATAAAAAACACTTTATTTTTACGATAAAAACCATCACAAGAATATAATACTCTTGTTTTAATTTTCTCAGGTTTCATGTTTTGTCATATCGTTTATCAGATAGCAAATATTAATTTTTTTATGAATGACTTGCGATGTTATTCGATGAATGAATTTTCTATGTGTGATTATCGATAATCTTTTACCTGCTTAATTATGTTTTTATTTTTCAACAGCTTTTCAGGAGACTGTAAGCAATGCAGTGTTACAGGTACACTCTCCGGAGGATAGTTTTATTGGTCTGATGGCAATGGGGAGAATAGTCGTTCGGAATGTTAACAACCATCTGGAAGCAGCTTCTCTGGAAGGACTCGTTGCGGAACTTATTGAGGCAAGTATAAAATATACTAAACTTGTCCCATAATGCATTTGCATATTTTTCTTTTTTGCTTATATGTAAGTTCGAAGATAATTACTTGATAGAATGGAAAAGCTTTGGAGATTCCTTAAAAAAAAAAAAAAAAGGAATCCGTAAAAATGAAGAAACAATTACGTACAATGACAGACAACATTTAATTGCCTGAGCAAAAACAAAGAAAATTTAAAAGGGTTTGTAAGAATGAAAAGAGTGATTATCTCCCTTTGGAAAAGATTAATACACGAGTCACGTGACTGCCGATGATTGACGTCAATTCGCAGTATAACAAACTCCAATTGCTATATAGATCCCTGAGTAAACATATCACAAGGCCTACAGCGGTAAGACAATATAAGACTGTTTGCCGTATTAATATTATAATTTACCTGTTGGGGAGGGTTCATATTGAGAGGAGTATAACTATATTTGAAACAAAAGCATTTAGTGTATGAAAAAAAGGTTTTCAGAGGAAATGATATCCAGAAAGAACTTATGGCTAAACAAGAGACGTGGAGGGATTTCGCATTCGGGCCAGATACTTGTGACTTAAAAGTATAAAAAAAAATCTCTTTGAGAGCAATGCATTTGTCATTCATTTCCTTTGGCTATTTTATTTTGTTTGTTTGTTTGGGTTTTTTTTTTTTTTGGTGGGGGGTGTTTTTTTTTGTTTGGTTTTTTTGTTTGTTGTTGTTGTGTTTTTTTCGGTGTTTTGTTTTTGGGGGGGTCTTTTTAAGCATTTCACCCCAACCAATGCGGGATTGCCACTAGCACGCAAGGGATTACAGAGAGTGAAGAGGAGTGTTTGAGGGGGGTGATAAAGAAGAACGGGGATCAAGATAAAAGCATCAGAAGATGTCGATTGATATTACATTTGAATATTTGAAGATTATAGTTAACAGGAAAGCAAGTAAGAGTGTTCCAGTGTTGAGAAGTGCGAGAGAAGAATCTGTTGGAATAGAAGAGGCGGTTACATTTAACTGTTTTAACAGTGAAAAGGTGGGACCGACATGCCAACCGAGTAGCACGCTTAAATCCATGCAGTTGAGGCATCAGTGAAAATAGCTCGTCAGTGCCGTTGCCATGAAGACATTTGTAGAAAAGACTGAGGGAAACCACATCAAGTCTTTGAGAAGGTGTTAGTGCATCACAAATGTTCTAATGCCTGTAAAAGGGACTGAAAACAAGAATTCTCTCTTTCCTAGTACATCCATTAGACTGAATGAAGGTGCATATGAAGATATGTCTTCATAATATGTACTTGTGTGTGGAGTTCAGATGAGATATTGGGAGACTTGAGAAGAAATTTTTCATATATTGATTTAGCAGAATCGTCAGATACGCCTGTACAGTTACGTAAGCAAGCTAAGAGTATTGTATGCAATGTACTATTCTGTGCTTATATCTGACATGACATTTATGCAATCCATCTTGAAGGATAAGCATTTGTGCACTCTTAGCATACTGCCTTGTCAACGCCATCTATCAGTCGGTTGGTAGACAAGAGAGGATAATCCTGCAAGCAACACTTACTAAACATGAATGCGTATGTCCAATAGACGATTTTATTTTGTCTGAATTTCTGAGGGGAAAATTAAAGCAATCGTTCGTGAATTTGATGGTGGAGTAATTGTGAGTTCACTCCCTGGGTCGGGTTGTAACGACTCAGACACGGTAGGAACTAGGATAGCAATCACGGAGCAAAACTAAAAAAAGAATCAGATGAGATATCACTGGACATGGACAAGCGGAACGAGATCCCTGTAGCATCGTTAGAATAAATGTTTCAATATCCAAATTCTATGAAGATTACCCGGATTGACAGACATCTGAAGATGGGAAGAGAGCATAACGACCGAAACGTTAGGGTAACAAAAAAAATGAGAATATTATTTTGATTTTAAACAATGTAAATAATTTCGTGTTGTCAGGTTTAAAACTGGTAGTATTAACTTTTGAAAGAAAATGTTTAGTATTTGTCTATATTCACAACGTTTCGGCCGTTGTACACTCCGGCATTCTTCAGGAACTGTCTATATTTATGAAATGAGTTATTCTATTTACATTGTTCGGACTGTTGCCCTCATCTTTATTGTCATATTCACAACGTTTCGGCCGTTGTACACTCCGGCATACTACTGGATCTATCTATATTTCTGAGATGAGGTATTGTAACTATTTACACTATTTACATTCTTGGGATTGTTGTTCTTATCTTTGTTGTCATATTCACAATTATTCGGCGGTTGGATGCTCTGGCATTCTTCAGGTGATTTAGTCCACCGAGGTAGATTCTTCTAGTTCCACGTGCCATGCCTCTTCGGAATATCTTAGTTTCAGTCATTTCACTTTAGTGACTCAACTCTCCAAGTTTTTGTTCACCTGCTGTGGCCAGGTATTGGATACCTTCAACCAACGCTTTTATCCACTAACAGTTTGGTGTCTGAAAGCAAACTATTCAAAAGTAAGAAATTTTTTGAAAAATTAAAACACCCGCACTGCGGATGGAACTTGAACATCTAAATCAGAACTGAAATGACGAATTGATAATCGAAATGTTGTATTATAATTATTAAACCATTCTAAATTTTGGTAAAACTAAATCGTCAAAATTGGCGACTAACCAGTATTAAATTTAACCTAGGCAATTTGTTAATTCTAAAAATATATTTAAATTCTAATTAATTTTTTTTCTTAGAATTAATTTTCAAGCAATAGATTAAACTCTTCCATTTCATTAATTAATACTGCGTTACAAAAATAGGATTTCTTCGAGCGACCCAAAAACTAAAAATGCATATATTAAATGTTTCTCAAAATGAATGGTTCTAAGTAGTTGTTCGTTTTTATGTAATAACTCTTGTGGGAAAGAGGGAGTAATATCTTTAGGTCGATCGTTATAAGAACAACAACATAACACAGGGTAATGAGACCTTTCATTCGGCTGGTGATGATCTTCGTCTAACTGTAGGAAATCATAGTTGGACTCCTTATGTGTTCGTTGTTTAGTTTTGGCTGCTTTTGAAATATTGGTTGTAAGAAGAACGTGATATTGAACATTAAGGAACAAGATTTTTTCCTTCAGCCAAATCAGGAAACTATTTCGTCTGACCGCAGGAACCAAGTGGAATCTCATTTCTCTTGCTTCCGTTTACTGGCGCTGTTCTTTGATGCTATGGCGAATTGGAAGGAATATATATATATATATATATATATATATATATATATATATATATATATATATATATGTGTGTATGAGAGAGATTAGGCCGTGTAATTATGTGTATTCATAAATTCTGTGACCTGATGATGTACTTTTATTCGATCAAGTTCACAACGATGATATAAAAGCAAGCCGCGCTGTTAAATTAGAAAAATCATTCTCAGAGTAAACCTTTTAACTTTTAATTTTGAAACCTAGGAAATGGAATTTTTATGACGATTCTTTAAAAGCCTTCGAGGGTTGGGTGAAGTATCTGGTGTGAATGCATTTATTTTGCCATTGTAGCAGAACAAATTCTTTTTCGGTATCAATTCCTTCGACAGTATATTATTTTTATTTTATTTTTCTGTTATTTTTTCTTTGCTTTCTTTCGTTTTCCTTTTCCCTTTTTCCTAAATTTTCTGTATTGTTTTTGTTTACATCTGTTTTTTGTGTTTTCTTCTTGTTTTTGTGTGTGTTTTTGTTTTCATCTGTTTTTTCTTTCATCTGTTTTTTCTTTGTGTGTTTTCTTCTGTTTTTTTGCTTTGTTTTCTTCTGTTTTTTTGTTTTTTTTTTCTTTTTTTTTTTTGTTTTTTCGGTTTTTTTTTTTGTTTTTTTGTTTTTTTGCTTTGTTTTCTGTTTTTTTTTGTTTTGTTTTTCTTCGGTTTTTTTTGTTTTGTTTTTCTTCGGTTTTTTTTGTTTTGTTTTTCTTCGGTTTTTTTTTTTTTTTTTCTTCGGTTTTTTTTTTTGTTTTGTTTTTCTTCGGTTTTTTTTTTGTTTTGTTTTTCTTCGGTTTTTTTTTTTTTTTTTTTTTTCTTCGGTTTTTTTTTTGTTTTGTTTTTCTTCGGTTTTTTTTGTTTTGTTTTTTTCTTTTTTTTTTTTTTTTTGTTTTTCTTCGGTTTTTTTTTTTTTTTTTTTCTTCGGTTTTTTTTGTTTTTTTTTTGTCTTTTTTTGTCTCTCTCTTTTTTTTTGTCTTTTTTTGTCTCTCTCTTTTTTTTTGTCTTTTTGTCTCTCTCTTTTTTTTTGTCTTTTTTTGTCTCTCTCTTTTTTTTGTCTTTTTTTGTCTCTCTCTTTTTTGTCTTTTTTCTCTCTTTTTTTGTCTTTTTTTTGTCTCTCTTTTTTTGTCTTTTTTGTCTCTCTTTTTTTTGTCTTTTTTGTCTCTCTTTTTTTTGTCTTTTGTCTCTCTTTTTTTTTTGTCTTTTTTGTCTCTCTTTTTTTGTCTTTTTGTCTCTCTTTTTTTGTCTTTTTTGTCTCTCTTTTTTTTCTCTCTTTTTTTCTTTTCTCTTTTTTTTTGTCTTTTTTTGTCTCTCTCTTTTTTTTTGTCTCTCTTTTTTTTGTCTTTTTTCTCTCTCTTTTTTTTGTCTTTTTTTGTCTCTCTCTTTTTTTGTCTCTCTCTTTTTTTTTGTCTTTTTTTGTCTCTCTCTTTTTTTTTGTCTTTTTTTGTCTCTCTTTTTTTTTTTGTCTCTTTCTCTTTTGTCTTCTTTTTACACGAAACATTTTTCGTTCGATGCGACATAATAATATTCAGAACTAACTTTGGTGTTACAGAATATGCGGCTTCGGTAGAGAATGTATCCCTTTCTATCATGGCAAGGGTGGTTACTTGTTAATGACCATCTGCTTAAGTAGCATGTGACATATTGCATGATACCAACAGAATGGAATGATAAACGAATTGATCTTTTATTGAATGTCTTTGATAAGCAGTTTTTACTATGCTAGATTATTTCACTTGCCTTACTATTTATTTCTATCTGATAAGGGAAGAATGGATTCATGTTTTTGCAAAGGAAATGAGTGCGAAATGAATTTTGAGTGTGGCTGAATTCGCTTCCCGCAAATCTTCTCGGTCTAACTTGAAAAAGAATGACCTCGATTCATGGGACTTATTAATGTGATAATGTGGTTGTACCGGCTAATAATTCAAACATTTTTAAATCTCACATCCGTAACATTACATTTTAGTCAATTTCTGTTTCTTTCAATTATTATAGTCAAGTCTTTGTGTACTGCAACGGGCGCTCATCCGAACGTGGACCTTACATCCTCGTGTGAGATGTCAGGGAGACTGCACTTTTCCTCTGTCAGTTTTGTGTATATATATTTACTTGTCATAGGATTTTTCGTATGGGCGTTCCTAGAGTTTAATTAGGCCCGTCACGTTGGGTGTTCAGCGTGACAGCCGAATGGATAGAACCTGAGAGCCAAGGGAACGATAGCTAGATGAATTTTGGGAAAAATCCTGTTTAGACCATTTATCTAGTCACTCCATCTGACTATTTCATATTTACAAACTTTAAAGTTTGAAATAAAAAACGACTGCCAATTGCTGATATTGATGCTCCAACCGAACCGCAGTGAATCTTTGCTGTTACACCAACTCTGTTCTTTCATTTATACTTGGTTCCGTATTTGGCAAGCCTTGACCCTTTTTTTTAAATATTCTTGCTCATACGACTTATTCAGATCTTTTATTTACCTGACTCAAGCATTATTTTGATAAAAAAGAACTTTCGAATAATTCAGGTGATAGTCGCATGTGAGCAGTAACATGTTTTAAGAATTAGATTAACTGAAGACTCGATATGATAGTTGTGTGGAAATACGGTTTGGATATGTGTAATAGTCTGTTCCTGACTTCAGATGATACCAGAATAGACCTTGCAGTCAATTTCACACCAGACCTAGAAGCCAGATGGAGAGTTGATCTGACTTGTCCTCCTAGCCGCCGAGATTTGGTGTCTAGAATAAATTGCCTAAGCCATTGTTTTTTTTTTTTTTTTTTTTTTTTTTTTTTTTTTTTGGTGGGGGTGCGATGGCCTTCGATAAGATTCCGCCAGACGAACATCCATAGCGATACCTATAAACCTGGTGTATTGAGACCTGTAGTTATCGACAGTCTGTCTGGCTGGCGTGTGGCGCGTCCTGTCTAGTAAGATCAAAACAAACTTTTGTACGTCTAACTTGAGCTACAAAATAAAACAAAACCAAGTGTTCGTTTATAAATCTTATATCTTGTATAATTAATTCTTATATTAATTCTTATTTCGTAAAATCTTATTCTTTGTAAAGCGTAGATGTTTCTGAAGCGTAATGTACTTCCATTTTGTTAGGTAGATTCTGTAAAAATAAAATACTTTCTTCGAATGCTACCCTGCTGCACCCGTCTTTCTTTGCCGTTCTTAAATCTTTTCATAACAAAATTTGGGAATCCCAGTTCTATTCACTCAGATTCAAGTTCTTCTAAATGACATACCAACGCTATGAGCAAGCGCATAGTTCCGCACGATGACATCTTCAGCAATTTACTTTATCTTGAGGGTCATGGCGAAGACCACTCTTCTACAAAATCACAAATATAAGCAGAACACTCTACCTCAGTGAGCGAAATAAAGGGTTCAGTTCGACATTCCAATCACCTGAAGAAGGTCGGATGGTACAACGGCCGAAACGTTGTAATAAACATGTCGACAAAAATGAGGACAATAGTCCGAATTATGTAAATAGTTTTACATAATACCTCATCTCAGAAATATAGACAGATACTAAAAAATTAGTAACAATACATTTTTATAGCAAAATGACCAGCATTACATTTTTTATAATAAAATAACCAACAATACATTTTTTAAAAAATTGAAACCTGGCATCCATTGCCAAATAATTTAATAAAATAAGATTTGCTATGATTAATCTCCTTTCTTGTAAGGTGAATCAAGTTTTCACTTCTCTTTGGATTTTGTAAGATTATTTGATAAAAAAAAAATAATTATAATTTAATCATCAAATAATATCATTCTCTTGAATAAAGTATACAAATTGAATTTTCATATTTAGATTTTGACATTAAATGGCCCATAGATGTGTTGATATGCTGCAAAACAAAAACAGCCAAACCATTAAGAAAGCTTCTTCCCATGAAACCGACTCCCACTAGGATACTTCCTCGAACACAAAAATGTTAACCTTCATATCTAGGGTCAATTATCATTTTTTTTTTTTTTTTTTTTTTTTTTTTAGTGTATTCTTGTAATTTGCACTTCCAACTCCCTCCCCTTACGTTCATCTCCCACAACTACCTCGAGTAATAACCCTCTACCTTGAGGGGCTTTTGGGTCTTGAATTCGTGTCAAAAATTAACTTATTCAAAGAACATTAAATAACCTTCAGTTTACTGAAATAAAATAAATACTGTATATGTAAACAGAAAAGGCATAATTGTCCCACAATGATAGAGCTGGAATGATGGCCCAAGTTCGATGCTGAGCAATAAATTGCCAAGATCAATAGAGCGATTTGAACAGTAACTTTCAGGTCGACCTAATAAATTGAAAAGACGCTAATGTAAGTGGTTCCAGGAGGATACTTATAAAGCATCCAATTAGATATTGCTGACAAAATAGATTTACCGGAATCCAGACTTAGGCGTGAATTCAGGCTAAGCGAATTTAAGTAATCACATGCATATGGTCATATATTAATGGGCTTTGCTACTTGCATTCGCTAATACCTAGTGGCACGCATGCGCTAAAATCTGGCCGGCAAATCCGTGATGGGAGATAATAGCAGGTATTCTTATCGGCCTTAGGTTGGTATAAAAAGTCGATGGAGAAGTAGAAAGATCAGCTTCATTCTCTATTAATCTATGAGGTGACAGTCTTTGATGCGTGTTCCTTCTAAATAAACGACAGTTGGCTGGTTGATTATAAATGGCAATGTTGAGGAAATTATGTATGAAGTGAAAGGGAAAGAAAATATAGTTTTGGAAAGAAATCGAGAATCTAAAAGAAAAAGAGGGTTAGAAAAATTGGTGATGAGAAAAAGAAAGAAAATCTTAAATGGAAAAAAAGAGAGGGATGGAAAGAGAAAAATAGTTGAGAAAATTTAAAGTAATAAACAAAGGCAAACGAAAGAGGGGGAAAAATGTAAATTAGGACTGAAGAAACTGCAAAGGAAGAAAGAAAGAAAGAGAGAAAGGAAGCACAGAATAGATGAAGAGGAAAAAAGTCAAATAGAGAGGGGAAGGTAGAAAAGTTCGAATAAAAAAAAGGAAGAGAAAGGACTCGATAAGAAATGAGTAGACGAGAAATTCTAAATAAAGGAAGTCAAAAATTAATGAATAGAAAGAAAACAGTGACCATTTTTCCCAGACAAGCTTTATGGAAGTAAACTAGCAAGAAAGTTTTTCTGTGTGAATATCTGGGATAAACTTATTTACATGCGGACTATTGTCCTCATCTCTTATCAAAACAATTCGGTCGGTATACCCTCCGACCTTTATCAGGTGTAGGTTGATTCGAGTAACCTACAGAAAATTCTAAACTAAACCCCTATATTATTTACACTATTTATATTCGCTGTATTGTCCACATCTTTTTCACAACGTTCCAGTCGCTGTGCCTTCCGACCTCCCTTACGTGTATATCGATCTCGGTAACCTACAGGGAATTCTGAACTGAACCCTTTATGTAATTTCAAAGTCTAAATCTCGCCACATACGTGAATTCGTATGGCTGAAAGAACAGAAATGAAACGGCAACGAGGCTCACCACTGTTCGGTAAGAGTTGAATGCCTCCGAAGAATAAGTGCTAAATAAGAGTCTCAACTTCGCCAGCACTATCAGGCAAGTTTCATACCTAGATATGATAGCTCCAGTGGGGGAGATGGCCTTGAAGATACCAAATGCCCAGGTAGATGAAGTCAAATGTAAAGTGAGACAATCACTAGAAAAGGCCAATCCGTCTAAAACAAATATAACAAGGGAAGAAAGTCTGGCAAGCAAAACCTTACAGAGTGACGGTGCTATTAAAGGAAATGCTTCGGTGGTGATGGACAAGTTGAAATACTTCGGAAAACTAGAAAGGCTACTTGGGTCTGGCAGCTATAGAAAAGTGAAATAGTATCCTACTCTAAAAACTAAGAGGAAGCTGCCACAAATCCTAAATAAGAACTTCGCGCTGATAAGAATGAAGAGCTGACAAAACTTTACGTCAAACCGTCATACATGTATAGTCTCGGCAAGATTCACAAAGTTGATATGCCATTCAGACCTATAGTCATTTTCTAGGGTTCAGCATGCAACCCGTTAAACAGATTCCTAGTGGGTATAGTCAACCCACTAACAGGGAAGTCATCATCTTGTGATAGAAATTCAGAAGACTTAGTGAAACTGATACAAGAGGCTCCCATCCATAACAATCGGCAGGTAAGCTTGGATATATATTAAGCTTGTCCATGAGAATTCCTACAGTGACTCGAAACCGATTGGCTTCTGTCGCCTCCGTGGTAAAACGGAGTAACATTCTAATAGGTAATCTGATGGAAAGGCTAACGTTATGTGGACATTCTTCCAACTAGAGTCTGACATATATCAACAGGAGGTTCGCCGTTTTGACCAATGATGGCAAACATATACATGGTATACTTTGAGGAAACGCACCACTAAAGTCTAAAACATGGCTGAGATCCGTAGATGACACCTTCATATTCTGGCCACAACAGGAAACTGTAAAAATACTGATGGACCATAAGAATTCAATAGGATGTTCCTCGAGTTCACAATGGAAGAAGATAATAATCAGCAAGTCTTCCTAGGTGTACTAACAACTCGTACAGAGAATGGGTTCAAAACATCCCTATGTCACAGGCCAACCTTTACCGCAACTTTAATTCCCACGATCCATACAGTGTGAAGCAAGGGATCGTTCGATGCCTACAGCACTGGAAAAAATCAAGTGGCAACCCAGACATATATGGAAATGATCAATTGTGGTCTTCAAAATAATAACTGTCCAGCAAAACATGACATAAGCGTCTACAGAAGGGACAAGTAGGATGACCAGAAAATTGCCACGGTTAGTCCACCTTACGTCAAGGGCTTATCGGAAATGATTCAGAAGATCTGTAGTCCATACAACATCAGGACAATATTCAGGAGTTTCACTCTACAGAGATATTTCTACCGTGAAAAGCCTATCACAGATGAGAATATGACCTAGGATTGTGTGTACTTGGTATCTTGCAGCTGTAGTAGAGGATATAAAGGTGAAACAAGTCACCCTCTAAAAGCAAGACTGAAGGAATATTGAAAAACCATAGTGAGAGGTGAAACTATAATCCGTCATGGCTGATCATGTAAAGTGGAGAAAGAAGTAGTCGTCAAACCCTGTAGAATTAAGTGAAACTACTGGACAAGGAAGAACACTAAAGAGTGTGATCTTTTGAAAGAATCAGCGTTTATGCTAGTCTATGAGGATCTCTTTAGTAGGCCTGGCATAGAAATAAATACAATATGGTAGCCGTTAATAAATAAATACAAATGACAACGATTTTTCAACCGCAGTAACAGCAGTTGCAACCTAATCGTCATCAAGGTTGAGTTTAAAGCTCGCTGCCGAACAACGGCAATGGTTTCCAACCGATTTGGAGCCATGACCCTCTTTATTTCTTAAATTCTCGTGCACCCCTGTAATATTTTATTCTCACATATTCAAAATTTTACTGCAATTCACGTAAAGGAAGCAAACTAAATGCTCACGCGCTGATTGGCCGGCGAAACATTGGCTCTCCCAGCCATATGCATCACACCCTCTCCTTTGTTAACCGAGACACGGAAATACCCTTTATACGAATTACACATGTACGTATATACACACAAAATATTTTTTTATGTGTACATACTGTATATGCATCGTATGCATTAACACGCACTCTCAATCACACACTAGAAAACAATTCACTGTTAATAACTCATTCCCGAATTGCCCCCTTATTCTGTTGGTATAGTAAACCGAAGGATGCACGTCCTACGCATGCCCCACCAAAATATTACCATTCCCAAGCGGTGGGGCATGCGCGCCACGTTAGGAATCATTGGCCTAGTGGGAAAAAAAGCTTTAGGGTGTTTTTTTTTTTGTTTGTTTATTTTTGTTTCGTTTTTTTTTTTTAAATTTGGTGACTTAATGGTTGTGAGTTCAATCTGTGGATCGGGCGAGCAATAACTGCACAGTGCTAAATAAAAAAAAACAGGACTAGACGATATACCTAGACATAAGAAGTAGAACGATAACAGTCTACCCCCGTAAATTCAATAAAGGATTCGTTTCAGAATTCCCACATCCCAGAAATTCAGACACAGAGGTTAGATTGTTATTATTCTACTGCCTGTTTTTAGGTAAATCTCGTAGCCTAGTGAATTAAAGCGTCGATTCGTGAATTTGGTGATATAGTCATAATGGGTTCAATCTCTGGTCTTTGAATGTTGTTGAAACTGAGAGAACAATAACTGAGAAGTACTAAAAGACCTGGTCAAGATTTACGAAGTCAAGATTAAATAAAGGGTTCAGTACAAAATTCCCTGTAGGTTATCTGGATAGATACACCCAAGATGAAAGCCAGGGAGCTCAATTGCCGAAATGATAATCCTCTGCATGTAAATACGTACATTTTTCATGCAATATTGTTTTCATACTTCCGTATATAATTCCCTACATTTCAATGTATGGTAGCACATAAGGATAAATATGAAATATCAAAAGACAGAACGTCTAATCCAAATAGCAGATTTTTTTCGAGATTTAATTTTTAAAAGTTAAGCATTTATTTTATTATTCGTGTTTCTTTCCATTCGTAAAATATTTTCTCCTATCTAGAAATATTTATACAAATTTCTAGTAGGTAAATTTTGATAAATAAAACGAAATAAAAGCATTTCTTAAATCCCCACTGGACACCAGCATTTTTAATGACCGGTTAATTACTTGACATCATTTCTGAAACCAGGTACTTGAAAAAAAAAAGATACAAAAGATCAAAGACCCTGTACCAAAGCGAAGGTCACTACTGTGGCACTCACCGCACAATACGACTTCAATATAAACTTAGGCAAAGGGGTCATCGGAGTCAGTTCTCTTTCGCCAGAAAGGTTCTGGCTGGTGCACGTCAAGCCAATAAAATCTAATCAGAGACCACTGTCTGCTTCAGAGAAGAATGACTTTCTCTCCCTCTCAACACACCACGAGCTACAAACTCTACCGCAAACGAAGGTTACTATTTGTATTCATA
This sequence comes from Acanthosepion pharaonis, assembly GCA_903632075.3. Taxonomy (NCBI): domain Eukaryota; kingdom Metazoa; phylum Mollusca; class Cephalopoda; order Sepiida; family Sepiidae; genus Acanthosepion; species Acanthosepion pharaonis. The sequence continues at coordinate 396,226 of CAHIKZ030000170.1, forward strand.
AAAACGAAAATCAATCTTGCAAAAGAATGTTCGCTCAATATAAAATCATTTTGAATGTGAAAGTCAACATTCTGCACCAACCTCCACAAGGTCATTAAATGTTTTTTTTTTCTTTGCCAGCTATCTAGAACAGAAGTTGAGAATAAAAATAGTACAATGCGCTGTTGCGAAAGACAAAAACATATTTCCCTTTAACTGTACCATTCAAAACCTAACAATAGACATATAGATAATCACGAGAATATAAATACCGTCACGAGAACTGCACGAGAGATCGTTAGGCGCGAAAGTCAAACATTCTCATTAGTTCCTGGCAGTCAAAGTAGAAAGACGTACATATTCAGACTCGTGATGATCAACATAAGATAAGTACAAACATATTTTGTTTCAGATATCTAATTGTTTTCAGAGAAATACATTTACACCTTGTATGAACATTTCACACACGCACACATTATATATATATATATATATATCCAAGTATTTTATATAAAGATTCTTGTTGCTTGTTTGAACCTTTTTTTATATATTTAGGTTGTATAGCTATTCGCTTTGAAAATGAAACCAATATATTCACGCACAACATATTTGGTGAGCCTGACGAACATAAAAAGAAAAACATACATTAATGGCCACCGCATTTAAAATACACACACACACACACACACACACACACACACACACACAGAATGTAACGAGAGCTCCACGAGGCGACTGTTCAACAGATAACTATCAATACACCGGAATTTATGCAAGCCAACATAACCAGTTGGTTTGCAATCATTGAATCCCAATTTTATCTGATAAAAAGATATAATCCCAAACTACAAAATTTTACGTCACTGCATCGCTACCTGCAAAAATAGTGGCTAAGATTTGACAGTCTTTAGTACTCACGACTATGATGAGCTGAAAGAAACCCTAATATAATCACACGAGCAAACGAAGCTAGAACTGCTAGACAATGTTCACCTTTATTATTACAAGTTGACAGTCTGTTTTTTTCTTCAAGAAATGTTGTCAATTGCAATGAGATTAAAACTCAGCAACGAAATTGTGTTGCACAAGTTTTTTCCGACGTTGTGGGTTTCGGTAAGTCCTGTGTTAGCTACACAAAAAGACTTACGCTCGACCAAACTAGGACAGTTGGCGGATGAGTTAATGTCTTTAATAAAAGGCACGGCTAGAACAAGCATGTGCACCCACATCCAGACTAAAAGATTGCCTACTAAAACTTCAACAACAGTACCGTATGGTCTCGAACCCTTTCAAAAGGGACAACTTATAGTGGGTCAGCCAATTTGTATTGGTTATAAATAGAAATAAAAACTGACCCTCTACAATTTTTACAATATCAAATGTAACAAAAACAACAAGAGAAATAATCAAGTAGAAGAAATTATGAATTTATTCAACAATTAATATTTTTTATAAACACAACAAATACATAGTGCAAAAGTTGATAAACACAATAGAGTTCTTTGGTGTGCGTTACTGAAAGAACTTGAGTTACTGTACATGTGAAAATGAGAACGTGTAGTTAGCTATATTTGTAGTTATAGGAAAATTAAACAGTTGTTTTTGTTTTTTTTTTTTTTTGTATTAAATAGAAAAAAGTATTGTTCTTGACTCAGTGATTGTTATAGAGTTATCGCTCTTTAACCGGAGATTCTTGTTGTGCAATAGAATATTTTGTGGGAGTGAGCGTTAAGCCTGGAGATGGTTGACAAGGTTTGTTGTGGTGTTGAAGATAAAGTTCGTCTCCTTTGCTGTGTTGATTTCCAATGAAGTCAAGTGAATTGGTTCAATATTTAAGTGCCCACTGACCAAGTCGCGTCGAAGTTTCGTTTTTATTAGTTCTCTAGGTCACGTGGGGAGGCTCGTGAACATGTTTACATTTTATGGCGTCAACTGGAGGTCAAAATTTGGGTCGGTACCTTCGGACGTAGTTGACACCTAATTAATATTTTACAACCAATCAAAATGTATCAGTTGTTATATTTGGTTGGGGGCCTCTGTGTTTAACTTGCACAAAATTTAAGATTTTTAAAAAAAATGTAAGAATCTGATTCTACAAACTACAGAAGATATGTAGAGAACGCATTTTCTATGCGGATGTAGTGCGCACATGTAAACACTGGTGCAAATGGCCGAACAAGAAAAGAGATTTAATACAACAACCTAGTTCGCGTCCATCTTCGCCAGCTCCAAGTAAAGCGGGAAAGTAAGTAGGCGGACAACGACACAGCACCACCCTCACCACACCCTGAGCCCGCCATTATTACGGATACCAGCAATGTTTGGGACAAACAAATTCTCATTCGTGATAGATACCGGCGCCAGCTTATCTATCATTTCACATGGCCACGTTAAGAGTTTATCAACGGATTCAACACCAGACACTCTGACAACGGCTACTGGGCCTGGAATACGCTGCTACGGGCAGCTTAAAGCCGAAATAAGCTTACCGACCCTTCAACGATCTTTGAGCGTTTATAGTAGCGGACATTCAATACCTCCTACTAGGATTCGACAAATAATTTCGGATTACTAATAGATTGCCAACAGAAAACGATCGTCGACCCCACAACAGTGTGTCCAAAGAAACTGAAAATATATAAATACTGAATCAACTTGGTCGTAAATCATATGCCTGAAAGGCTTGATAAAAAAAAAGTGTCTCAACATTGTATCTCCACATACCAAACCAGCAAGCACGGATGTAGGAGTATACCACAGAATCGATACAGGCAGTCATACTCTTACTTTTGCTAAGACCAGACGGCTATAAGAGAAAACCATGGCAGTGAAGGAATTTTCGAAACTACAAAACAATACACCTTCTGGCAGTAGATAGGCCGGCCCCCTACACGTTGTTAAAAAGTTTGATTGAAGCTTCAGATGCTGTGGGGATTACTGCATGTTAAACAGCATCACAAAAAGTGATATATACCCTATCTCGAACATTAACTCAATTGCTAATAAATTAGCCAACAAAACTAGATTAGCTCCTCTTTCATTCCTTAATTGTTCACTAGCGGTTGCTCTCCCTATACTATAAATACTGGGCGACTTTTTGCCTCGTTCTTTTTTTACTATGCATTTCAGCGGACACATTTAAAATGTGATCTCTTCCAGAGATCCGTGTTTTTGCCCACTTGTGGGAAAACGCCATGAAACTCACATACACGTACGTACGAACATTCACCAAAATACAAACTTTTTACGTTCACACACAAACACAAATGTTAATGTCTTTGTCACTTGTAAATTTGTTGTTTAATACATATATTTATTGAGATATATAATATATGTCTTTTTTGTTTTCTTTTCATCTTCGGTTGGACTCAACTTGAGTTCGCCATGTTCTAGTAGTTGGACCTTCTAGCAGGAATAAACAGCACGTGTTTCTAATTCAACAACTCGCAAACACGTAAACACCCACGGTCCTCTACAGATACAACAAAATTGACCTGGTATCATCATACCAACAAATCAAAATGCACCCAGATTATATAAAAAATGCAGCATCCACCTTCCAAAAATACATGGACAAGATTTTTCGACATGTTGACGGTGTATTTATATACTTTGACAATATTCTAATTTCCAGCGATGATACGTCATCACACATAAGACATTGAAACATTTGTAAAAATGTTACATGACAAGAATTATAAAATTTCATTAGCAAAGTCAACTTTTGATACAACTTGAGTCGATTTTTCAGTATATAACATTAGCTCGGATGGTATTAGACCTACACTAAATAATATTAGAGCATTACAATTTTTTGCCCCTCTTTAAGGCAGTAAGAATCATAGTCGTTTCTTAGGGATTAATTTTCTATAAAGATTTACTATGCCGAACTTCGCAGACATAATCATGCTATTAACAGAAAATATGCGTGTGCAGTAACCCTACGTTTACACTAAATAACTTAGAATTACACTCATTTAACAATGTTAAAAACAGAATTAGTGAATTTCCATCCCTAGCTCACCAACGGTCTGAGTATGCAGAATATCAATTAATTACTGAAAGCGGTAATTATGCCATTGGTGCATCCCTACATCAACTAATAGAAGGAACGCCAATTCCAGCAGGCTTCTTCTCGAAGAAGTTGACGCAAACTCAAACGAGGTACTTAACTTTTGATAAGGAACTTTCTGCAGCCTTTTCAGTTACCTTATATTTCAAGCACATTATTGAAGGTAAACCAGTTTTACTTTTAACTGACCATAAGACTTTGTGGTGCATTCCTTAGCCTAAATCCTGTTAAGTCAGATAGCAGCTTCAATTAGCAACTAATTGAATATATTGCAGATATAGGCCACGTAAAGGGAGATCAAAACGTTATAGCTGATTGCTTTTCGAGACCTGCCGTAGCAGTTATGGTAGATCTGTGTGCCTTGCCAGCTATAGCTGCTGCGCAACCTAAGGACCTAAGGAGTTAAAAAAAAAAAAAAAAATCAATTTTAGTACTGGCAATAATAGTCCTATCTACTGTGATAATATTACTGGTGTTCCGAGACCATATATACCCGGTGAATTAAGAAAATCTATTTTCGATAGTATTCACACAATATCCCACCTTGGAATTAAAACCAAATGTAAAATCATTAAAACAAGATTTTTTTTTGTCTTGTATGGATAAAACAATAAGACATGTGTAATGAATGTTAAACTTGCCAGAAAAGTAAAATTCAGACATACTAGATCTGCAATTCACCCTATAGAATTGCTTACTATTTGCTTCAATACGATTCACTTAGAGTTAATCTGTCCTCTTTCTGTGACTAGGAGATGTCATGAAACATGTAATGCTCATTACAGATACGTGTTAATCTGTATTGACCGCACTACTAAATAGATAGACATAACTACTGCCGGATATCACAGCACGATCTGTTGCCAATATATTTGTTCTCGCGTAGATCACACGTTGGGGTGTTCCTCTTTAAGTAATAAATAATCATGGTACTTCAGTTTGAGAGCGAATTATTTTCAAAAATAGCCTCAATAGTCGGCTTCTATAGATTAAGCACAAGTAGTTACCATCCGCAAAATAACGGAATGATTGAACGTGCACTTAGAACAATGATTTCAACAACAATGACTAGAAAGGAATCATGGCTTGACGCTCTTCCGATACTATTAATGGATGTCCGGGCAGCGGCTACTTCTTCCAATATTTCAACCTTCTTTGAAGTTGCTAGTAGATGATAAAGAGAATAAGAAGTTTGCTAAGGAATTACAACGTACCTTATGTTCCTTACAATCAAGACAAATATTTTAGGTCTGTAAATAAATCCCCTGAATACATGCCGGACAAGCTTAAGACGTGTAAAAGTGTAAAGCTAAGAGTAGACAGAGTTCGCAAGCCTTTAGAAACACATTACACCGGTCACTTTCAAATGTTACGTAGGACTGACAAGTATTCTGTAAAAAAAAATGTACAATAAAATACAGTCAACGGTATCAATAGATAGGTTGAACCTAAAACTAAGAAGCAAGTAATAACTGAAAAATAACCCCGTAGCGACAATATAATAATCGATACAGAAAACATAGAAATGATAAGCTAAGTCATACTAAAGTAGGTCGAAATGTTTCTTGGTAAGGAGACAACCAATATCACTATACTCCGCTACTAGGCAGGGAAGTTTGTTGCTAGAGATTAAGTTATTTCCCCTTGACTATCACTTTCAAATAATATATAATCACGGGAATAAAATACCGTCACGAGAACTGCACGAGAGATCGTTACGCGTAAGTCAAACATTCTCTTTAGTACCTGACAGTCAAACTAAAAAGACATACGTATGCAGACACATGACAATCAACATAAGTACAAACATAATATTTTGTTTCAGATATCTAATCATTTACAGAGAAATACATGCACACATAGTATGAGCATTTCATATATATATATATATATATATATATATAGAGAGAGAGAGAGATATTCAAGCGTTTTTATATGAAGACTCTTGTGGTTTATTTGAACCTTTTATTATATGTTTATGCTATATAGCTATTCGCTTTTTAAATGAAACCAATAGTATATATTCACGCACAACGAAAATAAGTTGGAATTGTGAAACAATTGTTTTGAATCACTTTCAATTTACACTATTTACATTATTCGGGCTATTGTCCGAATAGTGTAAATTGAAAATGATTCTATCCTCATTTTTTCTTGCCATATTAATCACACCGTTTCTGTCGTTGTATGCTCCTGCCTTCTTCAGGAGCTCTTCAATGGAATATCGAACTGAACCCTTTATTTCGCTAACTGGGGTAGACTGTTCTAGTTCCACGTGCTATGTCTAATGGATGTCAGTTATCTCCTGTTAATCCCCCCTCTCCAAATTCTCCACCGTCTTAACCAGATATTGAACTTACACTCTCTGGGTCCTGTCACTGGATTTACGTAACGCCTATATCTACTGTGCCATGTGTCCTTGAGGGCATCTGTGTATGAATTTCTGGGTATTATAAACCTAATGTCTTGAGCAACCTTTTTTTTTACCAGTGCTCATATTGCAATTTTTGCTGTTATCGTTTGCCATAGCTCATATTGCAATTTTCCTTGTTATTATCGCTTTTCTCTGACACTCCTTATTACTGGTTCCCATATTGTATTCATTTCTGTGGTTGGTCGGCTCAGGAGATTTTTGTGACCTAGCATATGTGCTGATTCCTTAAATTTACCAATTTTTAAATGATATTGGTAAACTTAAGGAATCAGCACATATGCTAGGCCACAACGATCTCCTTGAGGGCACCTGGCACAGCGGATAAAGGCGTTAGTTAGATCCAGTGACAGAACTCCAAGAGTATAAGTTCAATATCTGGTTAAGACGGTGGAGAATTTGGAGAGGGGAATTAACTTTTTTACCGTATGTTGTGATAAAATACATCTATCCCATCTCCCCTCATGCTTGTAATCATCCACTATAATAAAATAAACGTTTTCAGCGCTAAAGTCACTTAGATTTATTACTATATTACACCGTATAAGACACGCATTGTTTATTGTTTACAATAATTCTTAAAAACCGCAAGCGTCCTCCCTGAGGAAGGTCAAGATGTCATTGAGGTTCTCCAAATCATTTTATTTAAGCAATCCAAGCAACTTGAGTATATATGGCATATTTGCCAGAACTCGAATAGTGTGCATTCTATATTTTGGTGCTCCTTACTTGATATAAAATAGGCTATTTGTTTTTTTGTTTTTTTTCTCTTATTTTTAATCGGATTTCTAATCCTATCGAGTTTTTTTTTCTCTTTATATGGTAGACTTTGATAAAAAAAACTTCTACTACCACTAATAAATATAGCCGATGAAGTTTATTCTTACTGGCTACTGACATTAGAACGACAAACGAATTTAGACGGCATCGGCTTCAGTCATGCAAAACTACGATTTAAAATAAAAAAAAAAAATAATGTTTAACTGTCAATAGACATTTTCGTCTGCCTGCGAGATCTGTGCTCAACCAATATTTTTAACTCTCTCTTAAAGGATTCCCGCAACAAAGTTTTCTTGACAGTCTTATCTGTAAAATCGAGGGGACATCTACATGTGTCTTCATTTATTACTATTGTTAATCTCAACACTGATTTTTCTTTTTAAATTCTGGTTAACTTTTAAACTTTCTTAGCAGTGGTTTTTGCATTTAGTACGTTAAAATTCACTGTATTGAATAGTGATGTTGCTATTTCAACAGACAGCTTCATTGTATTTAAGATCAGTTGATAATGAAGAGCAGGAAACAAAAACAAAATAAACAGTGTCCATTGTGAGACTTGGGTAAACGATTTGGCAAATATGTTCTATGTTTTTTAGAGTCTCGTCTTTGTTTTACGTGTTTGTGTACCAAACTCAATCGAAAGCAAAATCCTTTATTGTCAAACCATCATAATGTTCCTTAGCAGAGATTATTCTCTTAGCTTTTGACAAGTCCTAATCAAAGCTTCTTTTATTTTTTTTTTTTTTTTTTTTGCGACAAAGCAAACGCGATCTTACTACATTAAAAAATATGTTCCGTGTATATATTTAATAATTCAAAAGAAACTCTGTATTCATATCTAAACGGACAGTTTCAAATCTGTATAGCACTTTATGGCTAAACTTGAAGATGAGAGACCAAAAGACATGTTTGAATGTATGACAATAAGGATGACGTCTACTTTGACATGATTCCTCTATGAACTAGTGTTTACAAAAATGCATTATATATACATTAACGAAGGAAAAGTGATTTTCGTTGAGGTAATGAAACCTTCACGTTTATTTTAACTGTATCATTATAGACATTAGATTTAAATCAATTTCAACTGTGTTCTTATTAGGATTCATTTTTTTTTTAATAAAATAATAAAAACGGAGCTGAATTTAGTTAAAATCGAATTTCTATAACTCTACAGTTAAAGACAAATTTAATCGATCATCAGTGAAACATGTGAATGTGGTTTTCCAGACTATCTATAATATTTACTATTATTCCTCGTCTAAATAAATAGATCCCAGTTTACTTTATTTTATCCATAGATCGGGGGGAAAGAAGATTAGTTCGTATCATAAGAGCCTCGGCCGAAATTTAAACTCTGTAGTTTCCATTTTTAGTAGATGTGTATATCCTATCAGGTGTATGGATAAAACTATTCCCTCCAGTTTTATTTTTCTGAAACCTGAGAGCCATTTACCTATCGTTGATTGAATCTTATAATTAGATTTTGAACCACATGTTGCTTGCCACCTTTTTCTTTATACGTTCTTTTATTTCTTTTGCAGGAAGCAGTGAAGGAAGAATCGGACTACCGGCAGCCACCAGCCATTCATTTATCAAGCTCTGTGCAAAGCTTGTGCGGTATTATAGAACCTGCAGCGACCACTAGTTCTGGACAGATCGTATCGCCACTGATTTCTCCGACATCATCTGTATCTTTTTTGGTGGAAGCAGGTAACAAGACGTTCCGGGAGTTCTTACTCTCCGCACTTCCTATGCTAATACACCCGGTCATTATTTTACGGCTCCTTGCTCACAAACTTTTTGGTAACATGGTCAAGCGGAAAAACCTTCCGTCCGACTGCAAGCTAAAACCACCTAAAGTGCTTCCCATGGAAATATGTCCACCACGGGACAGCCTTCGGGAGGGCACCGCCGGAAGTAACGCAGCCGGAGGTATAGATGGTGGTGGAGTAGGTACCGGTGTTGTTGTTGGTGGTGGTGGTGGAGGAGGAATTCCAGGGAGCGGGGTTGGTGGCGGCAGCAGCGGAGCAGGGGGAGGGATCGGTGGAGGGAGTGCTGGTGGGGGAGGTGGCGGCGGAAGTGTTGAAAACAATGGGGGAGACGGTGGCAAGGAGTCGCTGCCGAAGCGTCGTAAGATCAATTTGCACGTGCAAATAACCAATTCACCGGAAGAGAACAACATCGCCAATAACTCACTCAAGGCTTGCGAACGCGACCTGTCGCGACCAAACACACTACAAATTAAAAACGGGACGACGAAGTCGGCCTTGAGAGTGATTAGCGAGAGTTTAGTTACACCGTTGGATCTAAATATCACAGCTTCACCCTGCAGCCTGGATAGTAACCAAGGTACCCCCGAGGGCGAATCGGCCCGCTCGACGCGAAAACTGTTTCGCTGGTCAAGTAAAAAGCGCTTGTCCAAATCGAACGTCAATGTGTCCACTTTACACAGAGATAGTGTGTGCAGTCAAGTTAGCCAGATCAGCTCTAAAGCGTCCCCGGTTTCATCATCACAAGATATTTTGGCTTTTCAGCGAGAGTTGATCAACCTACCTACTTTTGAACTGGACACAACTATGTACGACATATCACCGGTGTTTTCAAGATCTAGCTCCGTACCGGAGAACCTTTCAAGTCGCGTGACTAGTAGCTCGTCCGTCGAAGACACGTTGCATTCGATAACTATGGAAAATTTCGCTTCGGACAACACGCTTTGTAACAAGGGTCAAGTAGCACCTCAGACGCCGGACTCGCTGTGCAAGTCCAATTCGGCAGTGACTATCCGGGCAACGAACATGGAAACAAATCTGATCAATAACACAGACGATGAATTCGCCAATACATCACTTACGAACATTGTGGTTCGATTCGAACCTCCGTCGTCACCGCTCGGATCTAACTCGAGCCAAAGCCCGCAGACATTCTGTGATTTCTTCTCGTCCACGACACCAGCTTCGAGCAAGGACGACTCTCTGATCATGCCCAGCCAGTCTCTAACGGACAGCAGTGTAGCTGTAGTGGAGAGATTTATCGGACAAACTAGCAACAGCCCCGAGTCGGACGTGATGCCGGTGTTCATGAACGCAAATGGGGTATCTCAGGTGACAAGTCCGCTAGCGAACATGCTTAGCGACATCCCGTATGACCACCGAGGGGTGTTGAAAGTTATGGATACATGGGTTAGTGTCTGTAAATCAGACTTGGAAAACAGTTCTCTTGTTATTCACGAGATGAGAGATTTTTTAAATAAACTTTCTGTGTTGGGACATGAGTATAAAGCCTGGTGTCATCAGATTAGCGCTCTGCTCCAACTTGAGGTAAGTGCTTTGACACAAATATTTATTTTCCGTCTATATCTCTTACATGAGTTATTATGATTATTTGCATTATTTACAATATTCGAACTGTTATTTTCATCTATATTGCCATATTCACGGCATTTCGGCCATTGTACGCTCCGGCCTTCTTCAGTGACTAGACACAAAAAGTTGTGAGTTCAATACCTGACCACAGAAGTAGTGAACCAAAACTTGAATTGAGTTAAAGGGAAATAACTGAGACATGGCATGTGGAACTAGAAAAATATATCCCGGTGTATGAAATAAAGGGTTCGGTTCGAAATTCGAATTACCTGAAGAAGACCGGTGCGTACAACGGCCGAAACGTTGTGAATATGGCAATGAAGATGAGGATATCAAGTAAATATTTATTATTTTTAAATTTTGTTCTCGAAGGTTTCAAAACAAATGCCAGTTATGTATATTTCAATTCAATACGCGATTTAAAAAAAAAAACATTCCACGGGATTGTGTGCAATTTCCAAAACCCTTGCTTCAAATAAAGTTAGCGTATTACCCGAAGAAAGTCATAGATTGGAGTAGGTCACCAGCTTTAATTGCTTTATTTCTTCTTCGCAAAATCCTCTTGGGCAACTCTGATCACTGTAGTATCTATTGATATCCCGTTCCAATTATCAGAAACCTTCTATTCATAAAACCTCTTTCCTTTACCAGTATGCTGATTGGGATTCACTTCGTAACTTTCTTCAACACGCCCCTTCGACTGTTATTTTTAATCTCCCTATTGAGAATTGCACCACTGAGGTTTCTCTTGGGTCAAAGCCGGTATATATGCTTTCATTCCTTCTCAGAAATGTCAGTTGAAAGCTCAATCTGGAAATCTACTCCAAACTATTACCGTTGCTTTGAATTATTCTTTATGATTATTCTTTTTCTTTTATTTTAAACACTTGATAAACTTTTTTTACGTGATTTCATAATGATAATTCTATTTCTTGTTTCTTCTATTTGTAAAAAAAATCGGATGATCTTGGTTTCAGGTTGGCTAAAAATGCGGAGATTTACTGCTATCTGATTTTTATATATATATATATATATATATATATATATATATATATATATATATATATAAGACATACATATATATATATATTCTAATATAAATAAATGAGTATTTATCTACTTAGCTTCATCTTGGCTGCTCGTTTCCGAACTTGCCCATCTCATCGGTCCCATTTGTGTTTCTTTAACCTCAACAGAGCCAACCTGTGGCTTATACTCAACTCTGCTTAGCGGGCCTTTGAAGCTACGAATACTCGGAAAGAAAAATATATTTACTACATATTTCTTTCGGTATACTTCATATTTTCCATCGTATTGTTTATAAAATCCTCCAGAGAATGATATATCAAGAATGTCGTGGTTTGTGGTCGTTGTACGATTTAAAGTATCTGGTACATTCCGCCCTACAGTTCATTTGAATATACATTGCCTAAAGATTCCTCAGTTTTCATTGTAACATAGCGGAGGAAACGAATTAAGGATTTTTTCCTTTTTTTTTTTTTTCTTTTTTTTTTTTTACTAAATCTTAGGAACTGGTTATACAACATTTATAACGTTGCGAAAGATTGGTGTTTTAGCCTATGTAAAAACCAGTACTTCGACAGTTGATATCCGATGAGGTGTCTCTCCTTTGATACAAGACAATCTTCCTATTATTATTTTTGCCATTTTCATCTATTTTCGTCTTGTGCCGAAACACAATAAGATTTATCTACTTCTCACGATCTGATTGCTGTAGGAGTTCCAAAATGAATCTAACCTAATAACCGGGAATCCTTCTCTTAGTTTGAATGTACGCGTGGGTGTGGTGGTGGATAGCAGCCGGGAATTAGAAATCGGTAGAACAGAGTTCGAATTTCAGACGGGTTCGTTACACTCACGCGAAAATACCCTTGAAAATGAATTAATCCTTCTCTCCTCCCTATCTCAGCTATGGGTTAAATAGTATTACTTGTACCTGAGAATTCATTATCTCAAAAAAATTGTCAATGCAATATCCATTAACGAAGAAAAAGAATTATTCTTAGAATCCAAAATATTTCGGTTGTACATAATATACAGGGTGTTGCAGCAAAATCCGACACTTGATAAAAAGAAAACGAAATAGGTAATAAAAACAAAAGTTGCATACGCAGAGACCCGACAGTTTATTTAGCAACAACTAGTTACATACTACATTATTTTTCAATGTAACCGCCTACGCCGGCGACGACCATCTCATGGCGGGCGCGAAATGAGACACACGGTTTGGCGACCATGGCGACGAACGCCTACACGATGGAAACCTTCAGAGAGTCGAGCGTGTTGTGGGCGTGCTTAGTGGTCTTGGCCTCGATCACTCCCCCAGAAAAAATAGTCAAGGGGGTTGCAGTCAGGTGAGGAGGGCAGCCACAAGTCCGGCGACCAGTGGTGAGGAACATTGTTGAGCGGCCACGCCTGGGTCGTCTTGGTTTTGTGTTCAGGAGCGGAGTCGTGCTGGAAGACGTAGGGGATTCCGGCGGCGATCTTGTCCATCCAGGGCTTCACCATGCTTCTCAGCGCCTCCTCATAGATATCAGCGGTGACTCTCAGGCCCTTTTGAAAGAAGAACGGAGGCATGACGTCCTTCTCGCTGCACACAAGGCCAAGACGCCGATATGGACATGGTCGCAAAACGTGTGATTCATTTCGCGCCCGCCTTGAGATGGTCATCGCCGCCAGCGGCGGTTACATTGAAAAATAATGTAGTATGTAACTCTAACTGTTGATAAATAAACTGTCAGGTATCTGCATATACAACCTTTGTTTTTATTACCTATTTCATTTTCTTTTTTTCAAGTGTCGGATTTTGCTGCAACACCCTGTACAAATGCCATAAAAACAAAATCATAAACCGTAAAAACCGGATCAGTCGATCAATTTTCTCAGTTTGAGTTTTCCTGTTGATCTAGAACATAGACTAGATTAATTTTCTGTGGTCTCCTCTATAGTCCCCTATAATCCCCTATAGTCCCCTATAGACCGAAGAAACACATTACAAAAATAATCTATTATATTCAGTTTCATTAAATTACCAACCTTGTTATTTTATGAATATCAAACGAATATTTTATGCCTGGAAAATCGGCACTCAAGGTCCTGTTTTCGAACATCGAGAACGTGTGAAGAAATAAGAAACTTAAATTTTGAGGTTGCTACTGTTTTGCAAAATGGCAGAAAACCTATAACAAATAAAAAAAAAAACTCAGGATAATAACAAAATGAATATAAAACACAAAGAATAAAAAAGAACTCATGATTCACTTGATATTACTTGATTTGCTCAATCCTCGCTTTCCCGTATTGATAGATTTCACAATCGTTTATGTCGTCTGATGATTTCTTTTCCACAGTCCAATTGTTGCAAACCTACAATTACTTTGTCAGTATTTCCATGACAAATCATTAGACGAAATCCACCCTTTAGTTCCATCAGTTCTGACATTTATTTCTATGACTCGGTATGCTACTATCACGAAGACAAATCCTCTATATTTCATCCATATTCCATTTGTAAGGAGTAAATTCCACTCAAACAGATTTTTTTTTTTTTTTCGAGAACTACTACTTTTTTCATCAAACCCAGGTGTGCATTCTTCTGTGAATGTTAACGTATTTTAATTATCAATATTTTCTTTTATACTCATAATTTTCACTTCCTTCGACCTCATATCACATAACTGTTTTCAGTAACATACTACCTTGAGTGGCTCTTGAGCTTTGTAACCGATGAATCTTGCGTTCAATCACGTAAATCAGAGTTTGATGTTCTTGCCTCCACGTCCGATCCGACTGTTTGTGTGTACCCTTTAAGAATATGCTATTAAGTGCATGGATACCATAGAATAAAAAAAAACAGAGAAATAGCTTTTGTTTGTACTTTTATTTCGTCAATTGTTAGGCATTTGATGCGACTGAAGAGTATGGATCTTTTCAACAAGCAAATCGTTTCAAGAGAAACGTTTTGGGACGACAAACATAAATTTCAATTCAGCTTTACACGAAGTTTAGTTTTGAAAAGACACGTCGCTGATAGAAAAAATAAGAAAAAAAAACTTCACACCCAAAGCTAAGTGGATGAGAACAGAAAAAGATTTGCCGCACATTTGTTAGATAGAAATGTTTACAATTTCTTAATCGGAAACTAAAACACATTATCAATCTCGAAATACTGTTACATTTGACGACATATATACACGCATTTAGCAAATAAAATCGCAGTGCCCTTAACGTGCTTAAATTTCAAAATAAGACGGTCAGGTTATATAGGAATATTACTGTAAATTATCGATTATCTTCGTTTTCTATGGGCCGTGTCTCTTCAGAATGTTGGCGATCATGGTTCTCCACAACTTCCAGTCCTTTGTAACTCATAGCAGTTTTTGTATTTTTGCTATCTCTCCTAACCCCTGCTCTGCCAACCATTTACACAAGCTCATGAGATTGTTATTTAGTCTCCTTTGCGTTCAGCATGTCCTGTGAGTGTTAAATCTTCCAAGCCCTCTTTCTTCACTATGTGCCTTAGACATTTCAATTGGCTCTCTCTGATTCTAAGTATAATTGTCCTTTTCGTTTTTCCTGAAAACATCCTCATTGTTCACATGTTCAGTCTATGGTATTCTCAGCATCCATTTACGGGATCGCATCTTCATTTTCTCAAGTCGTTTCTTCATCTGTAAGTAGAATGTCAAATATTCAATGTCATATAAGATGACTAATAGTGCAGTACACTTTTCTTTGCTGCTAACGAAATTTTCTTGTTTCTTAATACTTTGCTTAGCTTATGGAAGGCATCTTTTGCTATTCATGGTTCGCACCTTCAGTTGTTCCTTTTGCTAACAACCATACATTCTGTCTTCTTACAATTGATCGTTAGTCCTTTATTCATTCTTTCCTCTTCTCCTTTCTGTGGGAGTTCCCGTAGTTTCCGTGTTTGCTACCAAAAAGATCAATAAATTCATGGAATGCAAAAGAAGTGAAAAGTATTCATGCTCCATATTAATAGATTTGTATCCTTCTTTAGCCGTGGTCAGTATACTTCCATAAATACAATCATAAAAATGGTATCTTCATGTGTCTTGAAAGTACCAACATCTACGAGTCCCAACAATTAATATACGACTAGGATATTTCAGTTTATCGCCTTTCTTTATTAAATTGAGAATAAACCAATGTGAGTTACATAAATAATTAAGTAATAACTGAGTTGAAATTAATTAGACACTTGTTTACATAACAATAGTCAAAACCGAGCGCTCAGCTGCTTAATGGGAATCACGTTTTGTCTAGGTAATGGGGAGTGGGTTCTATGGATTTTTTTTATGACTGGTTCAAAAATGAAACCTGTTGAATATATGTCATTACTCGTCTGCATATACTCTTACTCACACACACATATATATATATATATACTCTCGACTCTCCCGTCGAATTCGACGTATGAGGAGGGTCAAGCAGATCAGTTCCGACGCCAGCACATGAGATTTGATTATAGTGGTGAAGGTTTCGTGCAGGACAATCCACACTTTTTGAAGGGCCGAATACAGAGACCTGGTGCATTACGTGCCACAGGGTCCCCAAACGACCCTTCGCAGGTTCTGAATTCAGAGTTGTCCTTCTCCTAAACCAGTTGCCATCCAAGGCTATAGATCCCAGTCTGTCCTGCTATTTACCCAGGGAGAAGAGGATTCACACATTTACCAAGAGTATTAGTACATAAGTAAATGTAATGGATTCGTCTGGAATTCGAACTCGGCTCTCCGATTCCTCAATCAAAGTCTCTATCAATTACTCACCTCTCTCTCATATATATATATATATATATATATATATATATATATATATATATATATATATATATACACACACACACAAATTCATCACACAAAGAAGTAATGCATTTTTCTATTAATTCAACAGGTTTTATTATTTAAACGTTTAAAGTACGTCGGATCAAATGACGGTTCTTACTTTCAAAATATATGTATGTGTGTTTTCTTAAATTGAAATATGGTTTGTCTTTCCAAAGTTTCGAAAAATCTGTTACATATCCAGCTAAAACTGTGGATAGACTCTTGTTCATGTATTTTCGACATTTTCTGTTATTAATTAGAACTATATTTTGTTCGTAGCAAATTTAAACCTTGTGTAAATAGCAACTGAAAAACTGATTCACAGAAGTTGATTTTACACAATGCTGAATATATTAAGAATTCTATCTCTATTATTATTAAATTATACGCATAGAATAATGTCATCTGTTGTGGTTAAAGATACATTTTTGTTTAATAATAGTTTCGACTGTTTTGTTTTACGGCATATCAACCTCATTTTCGTCATTTAATATTTCTTGTAATTCATCCGATGATTCTGTTATTAGCAAAATTTTATCAGCAGATCATAAATGATTCAACTCCCTTCCATTTCTTCCTGTCAGTGAATAATTTGTCAAATTGTAACTCCTTTTCCATTCTATTTCCGTTTGGCTTTTCGTATATTCTAATTAACACATTACTTTTATCAACTAGCTTCTCAACATTTTTATATAATTCTCCTTAAAACTCTGCTCTTGTAGTGAGTTAAAGACTGCCAAGTGTTTTGTTGATTCAAATGCATTTTTATGGTCAACTAAAGACAAATTGAGTTATATATATATATATATATATATATATATATATATATATATTATTTTTTTTATAAAAAAATCATTTGGTCCATTGTTGGTAGCTTGTCGATTTAGTAACCCTCTTCTAAAACTGTGCATGATTAATTTTCGTTTAGGGTGTTGCCGTAAGTAATTGGAAAATAGCGTTCCGTTTAGTGTCGTCACTAGCTTCATCACTTAGGTTTCCAACGCCACTTCATGGATCGTAGCAATGTCAGTTTCTTTTTCTTATTCGTTTTATTATAGATCGACAAACGTGGTAACATCGAGGCAACGGGAGAAAGAACCTCAGGGCAACGTATGTCCGATCGTTGGCTTATCGTCCCTCCATGTGCGGCCATAGACTGTCTATAGAAGCTGGACGTGGGAAGCGAATCAACGCTTCAAAATTTCTACGGTCCTCTGCTTAGCGCCGTTTTCTTCCTGTATCCCAAACTTTGACGAAGCATAATATACAACATTTACATTGATAACATCCATTAGTGGACGACACACATTGGTAATGAAGTATTCCTTTTGTCTTTATTCATATGTATACAATAAATACACACACACGCACATATATATATATATATATATATATATATTCTCCCGTCGGGTTCGACCAGATCAGTTTCCAGGGAACTGACAGCCCGACACCGGCACATGAGATTCGATTATAGTGGTGAAGGCTTCGTGCAGGACCATCCACACTTTTTGATGGGCCGGATACAGAGATATAAAGGGTTGTTTGGGGACCTTGTGGCAAACAACCCTTCTCCTAGACCAGTTGCCACCTAAGGCTATAGAACCCAAGTCTGTCCTGCTATTTAACCCCTAGCTGGAGGGAGAAGAGGATTCACACCTTTCCCAAGGGTATTAGCACATAAGTGAATGTAATTGATTCAACCTGGATTCGAACTCGGCTCTGCGATTCCACAATGCAAGCCGATATCCATTACCCCAACGTGCTATATATATAAAAAGCCGAAAATACAATCTAAATCCAGTTCCATGAGGTGGAGAGCTGTCAAAAGGCTACCTGATGTCTGTTATCTTAAAACGATGAGGGCATTTTTTTTTTTTTTACTAAGACCTCATGTATACGTGGGATCCTCACTTTAAACATGGCCTTGAAACCTTTTTTCAGAGTGAATATCCTACCTCCGCACCATCAATCATAAAGTCTGTCATAATCGTTGCTCTCTTGGCTATCAACATTTGGAAGTCTTGACAATTTTATATATATATATATATATATATATATATATATATATACACAATCTGAAAAAAGAAACTCAATTGATTTAGCGGGGTTTTTTAGGTAGCAAACATTCTGTGGAATAGACATTTATCCTGTGGAATCGTGCATGGATTCCACCTTTTTGCGCACGCGCGTATTGCACCCCTTCCTTTCACTTTCGGCTAGACATAGCAGTAAACCGGACTGATTGTTGCCGACAAGGTTGCTGGGTGCTCCTGATACCGTCTAGAACGGAATTTGAAGTTTTCCCGCGCATTTCTCTGACGTCACTGACAAACTTCGCTTTTCAAGTTAGTCGTAACCTGATTATCAAGCTAGAAGGTCGACTCATTTATTCCGTGCCCCTAACCCATACGCGGGCCGGAATATCTTAACTAACCAAAATTTCAACATGTCGTGTGATTACAACTTTTCTTCAAACAACTTGTTTGAACTTACCTCCGTTTTTCTACTAGAAAACCCTTTTTCCTCACTAAGGATCACACATTTATTATTTTTAATTTAGTTAGTGGATCCGGTAGTCGTAAGTAGTGTCTGGCACAAGGCCACCTTTTCGTAGACCAGCACTGCATGCTACCGGGTTCTCAACAATCCCATGCCGTTACACGATTTGGACAGTTTTGCTGTTACACCCGGCATATATATATATATATATATATATATGCCGGGTGTAATGTCTATCCCGCAAAATGTTTAATAACTAAAAACCGCTAAACTAATTGGGTTTCTTTTTTCAGGTTTTTACATAAGATGTTTAACTATCCTGACACCATTTGTAGTCAGAACCACTGAAAAACCCTTTGAGTTATTCAGCTAGAAAGAGAACAGGTTAAAATCGTTTTAAAATCTTCCCAACTGAGCAATGATAAGAGGGAAAAGATCATTCAGGCCTTCAGTAATGGTGTGAACATTCATACTCTTGCTTTCGTCTTCAAAGTCTATTCAAGAACCATCAAGAGAACGGTGAATAAGTTTAAAAAAGGAGTAGTAGAGAAGAAAACTGGATTAAGAGGTCACAACATCAAGAGGGATCATCATTTCAACTTAGAACTAAATACATACTTATTGTTCAAAGTAGAGTCCAATAGTGTTATAAAATCCACGGAGAATTCCAGTAAGATATCTTTAATCATTTCTAAGATACAAGTGTTCAAACAGTTGGACAATTTTACTTTTACACCATATATATATATATATATATATATATATATATATATATATGTGTGTGTGTGTGCTTTTCACAATAGCACAGCAAAAGTTCTTAAAAAGGACGAATAGCTTAACCAAAAGTGTTCAGAATGAACAATCATTTGGGTCTTTTTCTACACTCACTATATTTCAAAAAAAGGAACTTTTTGTTCGCAAACAAGAAAAATAAAATAAAACACAAGAATCTTGTCCATTTATTTAAAATTATGTAATATCTCCACATTGACAGACCTTATTTCTGGTATGGCAGCTGATACAATACGATCAAAAGCGGCCATTTTTAACATAGATTAAAATCTTCTTATGCCAAGGAATAACATACTTTTACACAATCTTCTATTGAGCTAAACTTAATGTTAATACCACAAGCATTCGAGATCACCTTGTTTTGCTATAAAAGTTCTCTAGAATGTTTCCGTTGAAGGGAATTCATACTTCACTGGTTATGCTACTTTTGTAGCTACACTTAAACGCCACCAATCTGGAGGCTTCAATATTAGGAGTCAGCATCGGAAGAAAATAGCAAACCTGTGTATGAAATTACTTCCTGGCTATTAGCGGTACCCGTTAGAAAACAGAGTTAACTATATCGTGATGGCTGCTGTATTTTTAGGACAGGATCGGCCCCAAAATACGTTGCGCTGTTGTCGTTGTGTGTGCAATTAAAGCACATAAATTACTGCCCTTAGCATTCAGTCTGACATTAAGAAAACGAGATACGGTATTGGTTGGCATGAGTTGGGAAAGGAAGATGGCTGCCACTGACTTATCCTCTGTTAACTCTACGATGTAGCTTGGTTGAAGTGTTCAAATATATAACCAAACTATAATTAAGAGCGACACTAAATATATACCTTGCAGTCATTCCTGCTTGTTTTGTCTATGTTGGGAAAGCGGTAGGCATAGATAGATACTAGATAATCAAGGTTGCAATAAGGTCACTGAGGTAATCAGCGTAAGAGTAAACTGATATGGGATGTGATCTGTCGTCATAATGATAGAAATGACTTCCATTTACCTAGTATTTTTTTATCCTTGTGGATCATCGTATTTCATTTGATTTTAGTGCATTCGCGTGA
The DNA here is from genome assembly GCA_903632075.3 of Acanthosepion pharaonis. Classification (NCBI taxonomy): domain Eukaryota; kingdom Metazoa; phylum Mollusca; class Cephalopoda; order Sepiida; family Sepiidae; genus Acanthosepion; species Acanthosepion pharaonis. The sequence goes on from CAHIKZ030000170.1 coordinate 417,066, forward strand.
TGATTTTATTTTTGTATTTTGTTTTTATGTATGTGTTTGGCGGTTATCTTTACGTGTATTATTTGTGTCTTTTCGTAATGATTTAGGGTCTTTTCAGATGTATGTTGTGTTTTTTCTTTGCGGTGGGGGGGTTGTCTTTTCGGAGGGTTGTGCATATGTGTTTTGTCTTTTTGGTTTGGTTTGTTTTACAGCATATCAACCACAATTTAATGCCGACATTTTTTATTGCTGGTAATATTTTTCTTCATAAATATATTGCTGGTATTTTTTTACCTTCAAAAATCTATTTCAGGTAATATTTTTCAAAAATGTATTACTTGTAATAATTCATTGTTGGTAAAAATTTTTTTTTTCAGAAATGTGTTGCTGGTAATAGTTTTATCCTTCAAATATCTATTGCTGGTTAAATTTTTCTTTGACTTCAAAAAGGTATAGCTAGTAATATATTTTTTCCAAAAATGTATTGCTGGTAATATTTTTTAACAAAATATTTCTGGTATTAAAATCTATTTTTACACATTGATAATGTTTTAGGGGGTTAACTATTTGCCCATGGCTGGGAACCTAACAGGTGCAACCTCTCAGGGCCAAGGTGGAACTGCGAACACCAGCAATTAAGAGGTGGTTCCACGATGATCAGAGACCTTGCTGTTGGACGTCGTTTATCGTCTTACCCAGGACGCGGATGTAATTTATTGTCAGAACCAGGACGGTGTCTTTTCGGGGTTTCGTGTTTTGTCTTGTGTGTGTGTGTGTGTGTGTGTGTGTGTGTGTGTTTTGTCCGTTCGTGTGTGTGTGTGTGTGTGTGTGTTTTGTCCGTTCGTGTGTGTGTGTGTGTGTTTTGTCCGTTCGTGTGTGTGTGTGTGTTTTGTCCGTTCGTGTGTGTGTGTGTGTTTTGTCCGTTCGTGTGTGTGTGTGTGTTTTGTCCGTTCGTGTGTGTGTGTGTGTTTTGTCCGTTCGTGTGTGTGTGTGTGTGTTTTGTCCGTTCGTGTGTGGTTGTGTGTGTTTTGTCCGTTCGTGTGTGTGTGTGTTTTGTCCGTTCGTGTGTGTGTGTGTGTGTGTGTTTTGTCCGTTCGTGTGTGTGTGTGTGTGTGTGTTTTGTCCGTTCGTGTGTGTGTGTGTGTGTGTTTTGTCCGTTCGTGTGTGTGTGTGTGTGTGTTTTGTCCGTTCGTGTGTGTGTGTGTGTGTGTGTTTTGTCCGTTCGTGTGTGTGTGTGTGTGTGTTTTGTCCGTTCGTGTGTGTGTGTGTGTGTGTGTTTGTCCGTTTGTCTGTGTGTGTGTGTGTGTGTGTTTTGTCCGTTCGTGTGTGTGTGTGTGTGTGTTTTGTCCGTTCGTGTGTGTGTGTGTGTGTGTGTTTTGTCCGTTCGTGTGTGTGTGTGTGTGTGTTTTGTCTGTTCGTGTGTGTGTGTGTGTGTTTGTTTTGTCTGTTCGTGTGTGTGTGTGTGTATGTTTTGTCTGTTCGTGTGTGTGTGTATGTTTTGTCTGTTCGTGTGTGTGTGTGTGTGTGTGTTTTGTCCGTTCGTGTGTGTGTTTTGTCCGTTCGTGTGTGTGTTTTGTCCGTTCGTGTGTGTTTTTGTCCGTTCGTGTGTGTGTGTGTGTGTTTTGTCCGTTCGTGTGTGTGTGTGTGTGTGTTTTGTCCGTTCGTGTGTGTGTGTTTTGTCCGTTCGTGTGTGTGTGTGGGTTTTGTCTATTCGCCAGTGTGTGTGGGTTTTGTCTATTCGCCAGTGTGTGTGGGTTTTGTCTATTCGCCAGTGTGTGTGTGATTTCTGCACATGGCTTGTGTAGAATAGTAAAGTTTCATTAACCTGTAAGGCTAACACAGTGCCAATACGAGGAAGCTTTATAGATCTACATAACTCCAACTCTCGGTTCTTTTTGACCATAGATACAGTAAATGGATCCGTATTTACTTCATTACAGTTGTCCATGCCAGATTTTGAACTCGATTCTCCGCGTCCTTTCTTCCGACCACGAATCATAGGATCCCTGCCATATTCGCTGCTATCTTGGCTATCAACATTCAGAAGCCTTGAACATTTTATATATATATATATATATATATATAATATATATATAATTTCATTCGGTGTTCATTTAGATATGGACTTTAAATGTTGGATTTTAGTTTTCTTTAGGATTATTTACTGACTGGTATTGGTTGGCTTCACAATGTACTTTTTCTGCCTTTCGACGAGCTTTATAATTAGAATCAAGATTGTCCTGTAAAAGATGCTAGTTGAAGCGAATGTGTAGTTTGAGAATCTCATGTTCTGAGCAGAGAGTAATTTAGTTTACAGGTTGCATAAGTATGAATTTGCCCTAGGAGTCGTAATTATTTTGTCGCAAACCTTCATGTTTAAGGATAGTCATTTGTATACAAGGAATATTGCTAACGACAGAGAATCAACCAAAACATGTCGACTAGAACGGGGTGTAGGGTCAGTCTACAATTGATTGAATAAACCTGTTCAAAATGAATAATACAAACAGATTTTCTCACAAGAATATTTTTCTTTATCTGTTCTCATATTTTTTTTAATGTTTTCCGATTTTCTTTCAATTAATTCTTTATTTGCTTCTATTTTATTTTAGCTTTGTCACATATAAAAACGAAATTTTCCTTTTAACTTCTTAAGGTTTGGTGGGGTTGTATTTTTTGCATTTTGCTTTGTCATTGTTTTCAGTGTTGTTGATCTTTCGAATGTTTTTCCTTTGGTCTGTTCATTTATTTATTTTCTATTTCGTTCATTTTTAAAAAATTATTTTATCCGTTTGTATTATGGTTTCTTACCCATAATTCCCTCCTGTATCTCTCAATTTCGGTCCACACTTTTGCTAATGTACCTCTCACACTTGCTCCTCCCTTTTTCTCCCGTACCTATCTCATTTGCTGTTAACTTTTGCTCCTGTACATCTCACTTACACTTTTCTCTTTTTGCCCCCTTATCTCTCGCTCTCGGACTTTTTACCTTCCGTCAGTATCTCTTGCTCCAGCCTCCCCTCTCTCTTTCTTTCGCTCCCGCCACCCCTCTCTCTTTCTTTCGCTCCCGCCACCCCTCTCTCTTTCTTTCGCTCCCGCCACCCCTCTCTCTTTCTTTCGCTCCCGCCACCCCTCTCTCTTTCTGTCGCTCCCGCCACCCCTCTCTCTTTCTTTCGCTCCCGCCACCCCTCTCTCTTTCTTTCGCTCCCGCCACCCCTCTCTCTTTCTTTCGCTCCCGCATCTCCCGCCCGCTTTTTCTTCACGTTTCTCTTAGTTTATTCTCATCTTTCATCTGTTTTTCTCTTTCAACATCTTCCCAAGTTTTCATTATTTCTCTAACCTTTCATGTTTGTATTAGGAAATAATACATTCTGTTAGATTTCTCGCAGAAATTTGTCATAAGATTGAAATTATATCATTTAATTAATTTGCAAGGAATATTTACTTCATTTTAATACAGCTATTTTTCAAACGTCTTTAAAACATTTTTTTTCCTTTTGAAACCTAGTCTTTACCCAAAGATAAGAGTAGGCCTGCTAAACTCTAGACATGCGCAGTACACTTTTATTGACCGGGCATACATACGCTTCTCTTCTTTTTTTTTATTCTCCAAAGAATCCAAGGACAAATATATTGACCGGAAAATGCGTAGATATCCATGTATTTCTTGCATTACACCAAGAGTATTTTTTTTTTCTTTCGTTAGTATTTAATATGCAAATCTATTAGTGATTAGTTTTTACCATTTTTTCGAATGCGTTATTGGATATGTTTCTTAAATGAAGAAAGTGTTTTTTTTTTTAATTTGTAATAGTAATATTTTCAGTATATATCAGGTTCAACCCATTTGATCCCCCTACTAGTACTGGGTAAGACGATAAACTACACACAACAGCAAGGCCTCTGATCAGGTTTTGAAGAGCGTGGAACCACCTCTTAATTGATGGTATTCCCATATTCACCCTGACTCTGGTTAGTAGCAGCTGTTAGGATCCCAGCTATGGGTAAATGTTTAAATCCCAAACTGAGGTCAAAACATTATGAAAGTGTAAAAATAGGTTTTAATAACAGAAATACTTTGTGAAAATTTATTACCAGCAATAATTTTTTGTGGAAAAAAAAATATTACCAGCCATATATTTTTAAAAAAAAATACCAGCTATAAATTAAAAAAAAATATTCCAGCAAAACAAACAAACCAAATTTTACATTTCTGAGAAAAAAAAATACAGCAATACATATTTGAAAAAAAAATATTACTAGCAATATAAATCTTGTCGGCATTAAGTAACCCATAAAGGTTGATATGCCGTAAAACAAACCAAACCAATCAAGCTCACTAGATAAGATATACGTTGTTTTTCTTACTTTTGCCTTCTTTCTAAGCCTCCTTTCGTTATGCACCTTAGAAAGTTCAGCTCTCTCTTTCTGATGTTAAATATAAGACTCCATTTTGTTTCCATACGGAACTGAAAAATGTTTGTGTTCCTCATTGGCGCCAGAGATTAGTGTTCAAGCCTACGTAAAAAGTAAATATTTTCAGAATGTCTGTTTCTAAGTCGGTGAGATTTTGATGTAGGAAAATCGGCACAAAACCATTTTCCTTTCTTGCATTTCAACTTAATTTGATCTTGTACAAGATTGCTATTAAGATGTTCATTTTCCATAAGGTCATAATCAGGGATGTGTGGGGTACTTCTGGCTTACATTCTTACCGTGTCCACCTTTTATTGTAGGTATGTTTAAAAAGTGGCAAAGTTTAGTAAATATCAGTTACAAATAATTTGACTACAAATGGATTGTATACTTTGTGTGGGTTTCGAGGTATTTTTTTTTTTTTTTGTTTAATATTTTTTTTACCTGTGTGTTTGTGTGTCAGTGTGTTTTTGGCTTATATATATGTGTGTTTTTATGTGTGTTAAATCGTTGTTTTGTATGTTTTCTAACCATCATTTTTTCGTCTTTGCTGTTTAGTGATTTCAGTGTCACGATTTATTCTACATTTTCTTCATAAAGAGTTTTTTCTACTTGGCTAACTCAAACAATACGTCAAATTATTAAACTTAATTTAATTTAGTCTCTTGCAGATCTATTTTTTAAGAATTAGATTTTATTGACATCGACTTCATAATATTGGGTTTTTTTTGTGAAGCAGGGGCTTCCATAGTAAAATCTGACATGCATTGTGAGTGCGCGTTTACATACGTATTTTTTATATATATATATATATATATATATATATATATATATATATATATATATATATTTTAATCGGTATCACCCCAAGCAAAGCAGTACAGCCACTAGCATGCAATGGATTACAGGATGTGTGGGAATTAGGAACGAAAACATTAGTACTGACCAGAAAGAAAAGAACAATAAGGAGGGAAATAGATAGTGACTGACATTGCATTTAAATTATGGCAGATTAAAGTCGGTCGGAAAGCATGGAGCCGTGAGAGAGTTCCACAAGCAAGAAGTGCGAGATAAGAAACTGTTAGCATAGAAGTTACGGCTACATGTAGCTAGCTCAACTGTAAATTGATGAGATGTCGCCGCAGTTCTCGTTTTGCGCTTAAATTCATACAGTCTAAGTACCATAGCGAAGAGCTTATCCGAACAATTACCATTAAAGTATTTATAAAAAAAAAAAAGGCACAGAGAGTGAAGTAACTGAAGTTGATTCGCCACAAGAGGATCAATAATATTGCTGATTCTTCTATGGATATTATCAAGTTGTTCCAGGAAAATAACAGAGGTACTGAAGCATATATGGCAGCAATGTTCTAATCAAAGATGAATGTCAGACTTATAGATATGCAAGATAGATTCCGGAGAAAAACAAACTGTCTCGCCTGGCAGAGTGAACCGAATTTCTTAACATTTGATCTACGATGGATTCACATGTAATCTTTCCATTTCATATCAGCTGAAAACTTTCGCCCGAGAAGTCGCAATGGAAGATAGCATCAGTCATTCTCATAGAAAGCAGAGAGGATTCTCAGATGATTAACTGAGAAGTTTAGTTTTGAAGGCATTAAAACTGACAAGCCATATTTTGACCCAGTTAACGACGGTCTTGTGGTCGTTTTGTACATCAGCTGCAATTTTGACATCGTCTGACTGATCAGCCTTACTAGTAAATGGTAGTATCGTTAGCGTAAATGCCAAGTTGAGAGCTGATGTCATCGTGTGGGGGTCGTTAATGAAGATTTTAAACATCGTAGGACCAAGGATGGAGCCCTGAAGGACACCCGCGTTTGTACAAAAGGATGTAGACGAGTGGCTGTTCAGGGCAATTTTCATTTCACGATTTGATAGGAACGAATGGATCAGTTCACAAACCTGCCCGGAGATGAGATACGGTAGCTTTTCAGCTTGTGGAAACTGGATTTTATCCTCCTTGGGTCTACCCATACGGATTACCTAGTTTTTCATAAACTCTCTCTCTCTCTCTCTCTCTATATATATATATATATATATATATATATATATATATATATATATATATATATATATATATATATAGTGTGTGTGTTTTCAGTTGTATGGATATGTGTTGTGACCTGGGTTTCGCGGTTTTGCGATCATCAAACTGGTTTATTTTTTAAAATTGGATTTATTTATCTTGTTTGACTATGTTTGGTGGTGAGAGGGGCAATTTACTTCTATGTCTGTTTGGGGTGAGACTCTCATACGCATAGACACACATAGATACAGATGTACCCGTTTAGTTCACACAAATACATCCATATAGACAATCCGGTTCTAGACGTAGATACATATCCATGCGTTCGGGTATACATACAATTACAACTGCGTATGTATGTATTTCGGGTTCATCACAAAACCGTGAAACCTTTGGTCACAAATTCATATCCATACAACCGAATATGTTAGCTCTATCACTGACATTGAGCACTTTCCGCTAAGTAGTGCACATATAAAATAATAATTATATGTGTGTGTGTATCTGTGTGTATAAGTTGTGTTTGGTTGCATACACTGGCGGATTAGACCTAAAAATATTGGTTGCCAGGAGACGAAGAGGTCCACTCAAAACTAATGTTATCATTTAATTTTCATAACAGATACTATGAAATGGACCAAATCCGAAAATTATTTTAATATATTTTATTGTTATAGGTTATTTATATAAGCCCAAATATTTAAGTAAAAGCTCCGTTTATAATAAACAGTATTAAAAAAAAAAAACATTTACCGGCCTGAATGTCCGAGAATTTTCATATAAAATATGCTTCCTCTGTATCTTACACAGAACCGTCATATAGCCTGACGTGCTATACCAGTTTAGCTACGAAGGAAGCGTCTAGTTAGCAGAGGACGCATATATTTTCTATGAAATTTCTAACATTCAGGCAAGTAAATGTTTTTAATACTGTCTATTATAAACAGAGCATTTACTTAAATATTTGTGTCTATATAAATAACATATAACAATAAAATATATTAAAATAACGTACATATGAAAAAATGTGTATTTCTTAGTAATTACAGTGTACATGTACTGTACATCTTACTGGCAGTAGATGTCAAATATAAATATAGAATGATATAATTGACTTCCTTATTTATTAATTGTAAATAATTTGTTGGCATTTTTAAATAGATTACCTTACAATTTACATATTATCAGATAAATACAGCACAATAGAAGATTGCATGCAGTTCACTATATTAAGAGCAATCGTTTGTGCTCACGAGGTGCTTGTGCGAAACTGGCAATAATTGCTTCTGCAGACAAATCCCCTAATAATTCATTTTCAATGCATAGCAATATGTATGATATCAAAATCTCCTCAGACAACGAATTTCTTAACCTTGTTTTTATATTATATTACTAAAACAGTTGTCTGTGTTTTTCTTTATTGCATTTTTCGCTATCTGTCACAGTGACGCCCTAACCAGTCTTATTGTTTGCATATTCTTGTGTGTATCTATACATATTAGTACATTCTATTAGGTTGGTGTATGGCAGTAGATGTTGTCTCTTCCTTCCAATAGCTCCCTTTGTTTTTAGTCATTACAGATAATTCCTGCCATAAAATCGTGTATAAAGGTGTGTCAATGAATGTCCATTGACAACCTAACGCTTTCAGAACAGTAACGATCGCTGAGCAATTCATGTGAAACCAGTTAGGAGGTAGATAATGCATTTCAGATGTGGCGATATCGACTTGTATCTCAGCTGTCAACCAACAAAATAAAGAAAGCCTCGAAAAGGCCTAGTCAATGATGATGATTATATATGAAAAAAAAACAGTGTCCCTCCACCTTAAATCTTGTACTGTCGTTGTCTTTTCCTGTACTTTCCATGGCAAAAACTAGGAGGCATTGCTTTTGGAGAAACTCTTTTACTTATAAACAGGCACTCACTCAATATATGAATAAATATGTTTGGTGTGCCAGGTACTTGAGTACAGTTGCGTTAAATTTATATTCCACAGAAGGTATTTCAGCATAAAACATACACACATTTTATTTATACATTCATGTTCTTCCTTATATAGGAGAGGTCAATTTAAATATTTATGAAAAGAGCTTTCCTTTCTGACACATTCTTTTTGAAAAACGGAAACAAAAGGATAGATTTCGAGAGACAATTTCTACCACAACGTCACCCATTACATTTGGCCACCAAAGTCTCCAGACAGCAACACCTGAATTATTATGCGTCCAACCAAACTCCTTATAACACCAAAGATGAACAGAAGGCAAGGATTATGGCAGCATTCACCAACTTATACAAGGAAACCGTCCAGATGAGTTGCAGGAGATTCTGAAGTCGTCTGGAGGCTGTGGTTGAAGTCTATGGCGATTTTATTGGAAAGATTTACTCTTTAGCATTTAAAGACATTTTTTTTTTGTAATTTTGGTAAATATATCGGCTGAAATATATTCCGAATTGCCCATTTTGGTATAATATATGACCTGACAATAGCGTTTTATCATAAAATACACTTTTTCAAAGCCCGCTTTAATATTTAGATATACTCTATCACTGAAAATGAGCACTTTAAACCCTAGAGAGAAATACTGAAATATTTTCGCAGGAGTACAAAATGTTCAGTATTTGGAATCACTATATATTAAGTCATATCAACCCTCTTTTATGTAAGCAGGAATGGTTGGTAGGCTTAAATGTAATAATCCATTAATGGGTTTTTTTTTAATTCCGTCTTTGTTTTTTACGGATAATATTACTTTTGTATATATATATATATATATATATATATATATATATATATATATATATATATATATATATATATATATATATATATATATATATATATATCAGATTCCGTTCAGCACATTTCTTGCCCTCAATTTTTTCAGATGTTTTTTAAACCATTTTTTATGTTTTTTTAATAGTTTTATTTTATTAATCATATATATATATATATATATATATATGGAATAGGCAAGGTCCGACAATTATTTTAATATCATTTTTATACGTTATTTTTTATAGATATAAACAGAACATTTACTTAAATATTTGTATTTATAAAAATAACGTATAAACAAAATATACAATATATGTGTGTGTGTGATATTGTACTGAGTATTAATTCTTGAAGTCAGTTTGCCAGACCCAGAGATGTTTTAAAAGCAAGCTCTGAAAATGTAACAATGATCAGATGGTGCATAACGATTTTTATAATCAGTATACCGCTTCATCGTGAACTCCGCTTTAGAGATAATATGATAGTGATTCTCCAATCTCTTAAGAAGAAACGAATTTTCTTTCCTCGGAGTTTTGCTTTCTCAACTACTTTTTTTTTTTTTTTTTCAGCCCTGGGCAACTCTGCAGTCATGTCGGTAGATCAAGTCGATTATCGACGAAAAGCTTTCTTCGTATACAATTCGCATAGCAAAAATAAATTCTCGGCTCAAATGACTCTTGATTCAAGAGGAATTTTATGCGGGAAAATTAATCAGCATTACTATCAGATCTTGAGCTGTTGTTTGTTTTGTTTTTTTTTCTGTCACGATGAAAGGTTGCATTATCTATGAGGCTCAGTGCTTGGAACATTTATTGAGTTCCACTTTTACTACAGGTATCAAGTAAAACGTATTTCTGAAGTTGCTGGTAAAAAAGGTTATCTCGTTCTCTCGTTCCAGACTAGTGTATTTTAGCTTTTTAATTTCAGAGCGCACTCGTAAAGTAACTAAAACTCTGGTATGTCCTTTAAATTTTAATAAGGAGATTTATTTAAAGGTATTTATGAATTGATTTATCAAGTTAAAAATCTATTTGTTTTTCGAGAAGCCGATAATGACTGATTTAAATTTCTTGAGGAAAGCAAAAAGATTATTCATTCCTTAAAGATTGAATAATTTAGCATCCAGTTTCAAATATCAAATAAGACTTCACTTAGACATGGAAGGCATGCGTTTGGTTTTTAAATAAACATTCTTTGAAATATAAAAGTAATTTATAAAATTCTGTTACACACTATTTACATTGCTCGGACTGACATCCTCATCTTTATTGCCACATTTATCACAACGTTTCGGCCGTTGTACGGTCGGGCTTCTTTGGGGTCTGGACCCTATCACTGGATCTAACCAACGCCTTTATCCACTGTGCCATGTGTCCTTTAAGGTGTTGGTTAGATGCAGTGATAGGACCCAAAGAGTGTGAGTTCAATACCCAGTTAAGGTAGAGGAGAACTTGGAGAGGGGAATTAACAGGAGATAACTGATAACTGGCATCCATTAAACATGGCCCGTGGAACTAGAACAGTCTACCCCAGTGAGCGAAATAAAGGGTTCAGTTCGACATTCCAACCACCTGAAGAAGGCCGGAGCGTGCAACGGCCGAAACGTTGTAATAAATATGGCGACAAAGATGAGGTCAATAGTCCGAATAATGTAAATAGTGTAGAAGAAATGATAAATGAAAGAAAAACTCTGTCCGATTCAAGTCAGTGGATTTGTCTTGAAATAATATTAACTTTCCCGAAATAGAACCTTGACTTTCCGTGCCAGTAGCGATTGCATATGTTACTCACCCACCAAACAGACCTACACAAACTGATAAATGCTTATCAGTGTTTAATAAGCAGTGTTTATTTTACAAAGCCACAAATGTGGGGCACTCAGTGAGGATCAAACTCAGGTTAGTCGGAACGGTCTACTCGTTATGGTTGCTACCCATTACATGAAATCGAGGCGACCCACTCTAAATGCTTCATTTTCTGTGTATCGCCATTGTTTTGATCGTCACTCTCACACCGGTAATCAGATTTCAAATTCACACACAGCCACATAAAAAGGGAGTCGATTTTGTATTAACGATACGTTTCCCCAGATCCACCTCCAGTCTGTCCATTGGGGGGGAAAAACGCAATTGTATAGTAGCAGATACCAATATAATGAAACCTAGACAGCAATAAAAAGATTTCCAAAACGTAAAGAGTAAAGTTGTAGCGATAGTCGTCATGAAAGATCGATCACTCAGTGTCTTGTTTTTCTTTCTTTTATCGATCTATCCTTCCATCTCCCTATCAAAGAATCTGTTAGTCGATGTTTGGATCAATTTTTCTTTCAGTCTGAATGAAGAAAATTTTTCTCATCTTTCAACTCTTACTTTTGGTACATTCAAAATCAAACGCCGATATCTTCAGAACAGTGGAATAGCCAAATTCAATGGGAAAGGACACGACGAACTCTTGGAAGGACAGTTAAAAAAAAACAAATAATGTCCACATTTTTATCTTTCATCTCGGAAGAAAGGCGGAGTTGGCTTTTAGCCTAATTTGTTTCTTTACTTTCGAAATGACTGTTGTGTATAAATAGACATTTTAATTAGACAGAAACTGGTGCATACTTCTGTAAAAGAAGTTTAGGAATAAGTTGAATTGCATATAAGACGAGAGGGTCGTGCGTGTGTGTGTATAAATGCAGACATGAATATGACGAAATTTTTTTCAATTTACAAGATAAAAAAGGAAACGCATCTCAATATCTTTTGTGTGTGTGTGTGCGCGTTTCTAATTATATATATATATATATATATATATATATATATATATATATATATATATATATATATATATATATTCATTCAGTTGTATGGATATAAATTTGTGATCCGGGTTTCACACTTTTGCGATCATCAGACAGTTTTTTTTATTTTTGTTCTTTTTTAAACTGGATCTATTTATGCTTGTCTACGTTTGGTGGTGGAATTTTCTTCCTTGTTTGTTTGGGATGACACTCTTACACACATAGACACACCCTACATACAGGGTAACACATTTTAGTTCACACAAACACACCCATATAAACAACTCGACGTTAGACACTGTTACGCACTCATGCATATGCAATTGTAATTCTATTTCGGTGTCGATGCTGTAGCGTGTATTATATGTAGCGATGTTCTTTCAACAAGAAGCAGCTGGTTGTGTTATTGATGCTTTTCAGATCAGCCGCCTGCTTGAAATCAGGGTCACAAACTCCTATCCATACAACTGAATATGTTAGCTCTATTATTGGTATTGAGCTCTTTCCACTAAGTACTGCATATATATATATATATATATATATTTATAGAGAGAGAGTGTAAAAATACACTGGAATTTGAGCTCTGTTATGCTTAAGGAGGAATTTTTTTAAATGGTCAGTTTAAGCAAATATGATACTAACTTATTTGTGTGGAGATTTAATGGAAATTAAGTATAAGTGACTCACACACACACACACACACACACACCCCCAAGTAATGGATTTTTAATCCGATTGTATTTTTTATTTTATATTTAGTCGGTACACCTGTTTGCGTAGGCATCCAGTGAAATCAATGTCTACCTGTCGAGAAATTTAAAACCTCTACAAGAGAAGATATGCCTCCCAACAGAGATCTAACAATATATTCCTTCTTTTTTTTTTTTTGCATCGACAAGATATTTTTTAATATGGCAATTTAGCCTTGCTTTGCAACGACAGCTTTACGTGTCCTGATGGTAAGGCATACTTAGCTTAAAAGTGGTCTTCGTGTCTAAAAAGAGAATACTTGTTCGTTTCCCTTCGAGATGCATATTTTTCTTTCGTAGGACCTCTCGACTGAGCGCACTTTATTTTCACAGTTAAAAAAAAACAAGGATGCTGGAACATGTACTCCCATTTAATTAACTTTTATCGTAATAAATCATATGTCTTTGACTCAAGAACGTGGATTCAGAAGATCGTTATATGACTGTCACCTCTGATTCACCTAAAATAAGGACATATTTTACCTTCTTAGTTACAAGAAGAGTTATACTGACAACTGATATAACTGCTCACCAATCATTAAGCGATTAAATAAAGTGTATATGTGTGTGCGTTAACAGAAAGACACCAGGAAGGTGAAAATAGTTTGAATAAATTATTTGCAGATTTCAGCAACTAATTAACTCGCTAAGTTTTGCATCTGAATATCCTTACTGCTGTGAGGCATTTAAGAAGTAAAGGTAAACAAGCAAACGAACCATGAGAGACGAGAAATACATTTCTAATTCATTTTTAACGAAACGGCTTACTGTCAAATCCCGTTCGAAATAACAAATTAGAACGGCACTGTGTGAAATCTTCTTAACTGGAATTAACATGTTTCTTTATCACTGGATTTAGTCGCTGACAAATTTTGTTTCTAACAAGGAATGTGAAAAGTAGTGGGAAACTCAAGTATTCTTCATTTGTTAGAATTATATGAAGAATCATATGAAAATATTGTTACCCAGTTAGTTAGCATGTGCATTACGCCCTGTAATTACTTCATTAGCCCGGCCAACGCTTAACTTATACGTGTAGCCCGCGCAACGCTTGACGTGTCCTTGTAGCCCGTCCAACACACACACAGATATATATATATATATATATATATATATATATATATATATATGTATGCATGTGTGTATACCTAGGCAGCAAGAATTCATTCAAAAATTATTATTAAAATCGACGGAAAATATTTTTTCGACTCCCCCCACAACCACTTTGTATATAAACTATCGCGCATCCAGATTAAATTCGTCTAAACTGAAGAGACTTGATCAATTTCAATAAAATGTTTACATACAGAGATAAATGAAAATTGGCTAGATTAACCTTTTTGGAGGCCGTGTATTGTTGTGCTGTCACAAGTCATCGTGACAAATGGTTTCTATGTATTGGCCTTGTTTAAATACTGATCACGCCAGATTATACACTCTCTTCCAGAAACTAATAATATGGTTAACTTATAATATTAACCATAGTTTTATTCTGCGCGTGTTTAATAAACACAAATTTACCTGAACAGGCGTAAGTCACAGCGAATAGCTCGGCCTCTTAAGAAACAGCTATACCTAGTAACTAGCATCCAGAAGTAGATATATAAAAATGAAATTTGTAAAAAAACAGTTGGTTTTTTCATTTTTTATTTTATTTTTTGTTAACCTTTCGCTCTAAAAGAGCACCCTCTAAATATTTGTGTTTTTTCTAGGACTTTCGTACTGAGCAAAACGTCGACAACATCGAGCTGATTTTTTAAAATTCCATGGTATATATTTTGTTCGGATATTTTATATCAGTTAATTTACCATGTAAAAAAAAAATGCATTTCTGTGAAGATTTTCCTTCTGATGATTACTTAGCAAATTGAATAGCATACAAGATCCTCTCCCATTTGCATTTAACGTTTCACTCCTATGGAATTAGGATAAGTGCAAGTAATGCTAATTTATCGTGTCTGGCCTACTAAATATGTCAGTTTCGCATAAGAGACCTTAGAAGTATTTTCTGAGTTATTTGGTCGGAAGAGGACTGTATTGGATGCCATTAAATATGGTACAAAATGACACGGCACATTCTGATAATAGATGGAAATTTTTTTTTAAAAATGTACTTTTTATATTTTCGCATGAACATTTGAAGTCTGTATAGACAGAAGATTTGGTTTTCCCATAATACATTTATTGCTCTAAGCATTTTGATGCAAACTTATCTTGCTAGATAACTTACGACTGGGTAGAGTGATTGATTCTCACTAGGTGCTCCTTTCATTCGGCCTTGTGCTACAACTAGGCTTCGTTTAATAAACTTGGGCATTTCGATGTGATGTAATGGTTAACAAGCTTGTCTTCTTTGATCATTTACCACTGCATAGAGAGTTCGATTCTTATTGAGTTAACCTTACTTTCATCCTTTTGCCACAACTGAGCTACGTTTCGTAAATTACTAATAAATTTACTACTCTTCCATTTTTTTCCTATTTCCATTTAGTCTTTCTTATGTTGGTACTAAATACTAGATACTAAATATGTTACGTATTTTCTGAATAACATCTGAATCTGGAAGCTTATATTTCTTTTGCTTTTTTTTTTTTTTTTTTTTTTTTTTTGCAAATTTTAGCAATTGATCTCCATGCTGCGTGTTGACTTCATGCAAGAAAGGAATTGTATGTTGTTTGCAATTAAGGCAACCATTCTTATTATTCTATGTGCCGTGTTTCTTCGGAACGTGAGTGATCATGGCTCTCCACAACTAGATAGATCTGCGCAGTGTTTTTCTTTTTACTACATCAACACACTCCCCCATCTGCTATTCATTTACATAAACATAATAGGTATGATTTCTTCTGTTCCTTTTATCTTCAATATGTCCTGTGAGTACCAAATTCTCCGGGCCATTTTTTTCTAATGTCCCCAAAATTTCAATTGTCTCCTCCTCCTTTGATTTTTGTTTCCATTTTCTTTAAAATTCTCGCGTTAATCACATGTTCTGTACCGAGTCTTCTTGGCATTATTATGTAGAACCATATCTCTTCTATTCATCTGTGTAGAAATTGTCCAACCATCGCCGCTATATAGGATTGATATTACGTAGCAGTTCAGAACTTATTTGTTTCTAATGCAATTTTACTGTTTCTTGATTATTTTAGCTTTATGAAAAGTTCTTTCGTTATTCCAGTGCAATTCCGTATTTTGGTATCACGTTTTTTCTTCATTAAAACACTTCTCAGATATTTCTGTAAATGCTTGATTTTGTCATCTCCAATTCGTAGGTCTTTTCTTCGGTTTGTTCCTCCTGCTGACAACCATACATACAGTCTTCGGATTGAATTGATATTTCATCCGTTCTTCTCTCTTTGTCTTGGACACCCTTCCATTTTCTTTCTGTGTCGTCTATCGACACCTCTTCGTCTGCGTATGTTACATTGTACCCGCCATTAATCAAGCCTGGTAAGACTTTTAGTTCTCTTAGGATCGCCTTGCTATAAAGGGTGAATAAATTTGGTGCGAAGACACATCTTCGTTTTTTATCCTCTTTCTATACACGTTATATCTTTTCGGTTCACATTCTATTTCTATATTATCTACTCCTAAATTCATTGCGAGATATGGAAAGAGAATTTCCAGTCATCTTCACTGCTGTATAATGTCGGGTGATTATCATTTAATGATACCACGTGACTTGAATCTTAAGTAATTAACATTTTATTCCCTTCAGATACTCTCATACAGTCAGTGGTATACAAACACTATCATTGACTTCCATTATTCACAATGATCCCTACACTCTCCGTCTGCGGTGAGGATGAGAGACTTTCTGGGGCTAGTATTTATATATCCAACTATTAAAAATTCACGTTTCTTGTCATTGCAATACAGGATGTAGGTGTGAGGTGACATACTTCCGTATTTGTAGGCGAAGATTGATCTGCGGTTAACCCTCTGATTCACCTGTCTTTCTTTGACGGTCTGATGTTAAATTTTCGTGCAATGTTTATTCCGGCATAATATCATACTGTATGGGGACAATATTTAGTAACTTTTTGTTCTTTTAGTATGTTCGGTTGATTGATTATACGATGTCAACCCATATTGTATCATTTAATATCAAATTATGTACGGTTTGGTTTGGTTTGTTTTACAACATATCAACCTCAATGGGTTGACAACATTTTTATTGCTGGTAATTTTCTTTTCTTTTTTTTTCAAAAAAGCATTGTTGGTAATATATTTTTTTCCTAAAAATGTATTGTTGGCAATAGATTTTATTTATCAAAAAATGTATTGCTGGTATTCAAGCCTATTAGTTTCAGTCTGAAGTCGGACGACCGGCTGAACTCTCTGCCTTCGGGTGGGGAGGAACCGACCCTGAACCCATTTATACGGGTTCAAAGGGCATATTTTTGGCAGAGCCCACGGGCTCGGAGATCCCACGTTAAACCGGCCTTGTGCCACATGATGCCCTCGTGGTGGGGGTGACTAAATACTATTCAAGCCTATTATTACATTTTCATAGTGTTTTGGCCCCAGTTTTTGTGTTAACTATTAGCCCATAGCTGGGACCCTGACAGGTGTTACCACCCCGGGTAAGGGTGACCTGGGAACACGAGCAATTAAGTGGCGGTTCCATGCTCTTCAAAACCTCCTGATCAGCCTTACTGTTGGAAGTAGTTTATCGTCATACCCAGAACGGGAATTATGTATGGAGGCACTCTGAGGATTGAACTCGCTACTACTCAGTAATAAAGGTCAGACAAAACTCGCTAATCATTGTTGCACTCAAGGAACCTTTTTTTTTCTTTTTTTAGTACAATGTTTGTTTTACAATCAGTTTCAGTTCTTGAATTTGTTATAACATGTCTTATGAACATAAATAAACAAGTAACGTGTATTATGAACATAAATAAACAAGTACTGTTCGGTGGGTTTATCGAAGATTAACTCTTAAATCTATTGGGAATGATTTAGTTTGGTGCAGTTTGTAAAGGTTACCAGGAACTTTCTGGTGAAATGACAACCTTAAAGGCCATCTTATTTTCTTCTGTTTAGTATTTAGGATTGAAATCTCTTCCAACATTCCGAAATGCAGCCGAGATTATTGCCTCCACGGATAGACGGGCGTGTAGGTGCTTGTTTCATACTATTTATTTTCTCTGTAAAGCCGTATAGTTTCTTAATCAGACCGATCATAGAAAATACCATAACGTATTCTTCATGACAAATATTTCTCTTTCTCTTTTTACAACAACTTCCGCTTAAAGCTACATTCAGGAAGGACACGGTAAAGTACATACCCGCTAATAACAGCTGGCGAGACTAACGTGCAAATTGCTATTTATTGCAGCTATGGTTGGATTTCTCGAAATCTTGATTTACAATTCCATATGGCGAAATCTATTTTTTAAGATAGAGGTTCTCGTCTCTCAAGACGTTTCTAGTGAGTTTTTCAAAAGTAGTTTTGTTCTGTAAACACCATATCTTTCGTGACTTCCTTCATAATAATTTATTAAATGAAACTAGATCCTTACATGTACTACGTACAAAATAAAAGCATCTTTAATATGCTTCGGTTAGTGCGTCACGTGGATAACTACGTTGGTTTATTGTTCCGCAAATCCTTCAAGTGGAAAAAAAGTCAGCTTTTTATTCGGGCTTCATCATTCAATGAAAACTTTTGATTTGTACGTTTAGTTTTTGAAAACTACATATCTGCATGGACGTATAACATGACATACAAACGTAGATAATAATTTAATGGAAAACCAGACGCCCCAATCAAAGCTACCCTAGAAAATTCAAATCGAACCGACCCTATAGGAAGTGTGGAAGTGATCATTCTGTTCTTTCTGGAATGAAATTAAAATGAAAGTTTGTGAGTATTGATAAGAAAGTTAAAAACGATGAACATTTCTTGTCAATATGTATTTACTTATTTAGGTAAGTTTTGCTCGTTTGTACAGTGTAACCCGGATATAAGAGATTTTCTCTTGTCCCAAATTAGAGCCTGTGTTAATGTATATAAAATAGACCAAACCCGGATATAAGATACTTCTTCTCCGGTCCCGACAACTCTCGTATATCCGGGTTACACTGTATTTGAATTTATAAGAAATTACTTAGTAAGTACCGTCCTAGGTATGACGATAAGCTACATCTGCGTCCAGGGTACGTCCAACAGCAAGGCCTCTGATCAGGAGGTTTTGAGGAGCGTGGAACCACCTCTTAATTGCTGATGTTTCCAGGTCCACCCTGACCCGGGGTGGTCGCACCTGTTAAGGTCCCAGCTATGGACAAATAGTTAACCCCGAAACAGGGGTACAAATCATTATAAAAGCGTAAAAATAGGTTTTAATACCAGAAATACATTGTAAAAAAATTATTACCAGAAGTAATTTTTGAAGAAAAAAAAATTACTAGCAATATATTTAAAAAAAAAAATTACTAGCAATATATTTAAAAAAAAAATATTACCAGCAATACGTTTTTTAAAAAAAATATTACCAGCAATACGTTTTTTAAAAAAAATATTACCAGCAATACATGATTTAAAATAATATTACCAGCTATACATGATTTAAAATAATACTACCAGCTATACATTTTTGAGGAAAAAATATTACCAGAAATAGATTTTTGACAAAACAAAATATTACCAGGAAAATAAGTTGTCTGCATTAAATAACCCAATGAGGTTTATATGCCATAAAACACAACAAAACAAACAAAAAAAATTTAGTAAGTGGGTCGGTTTTTGGAGATCTAATCTCTGTGGGAGATTCATTCGACTTATTCTCGGCCCCATTCATATTGCTTCCGATTTGACTGTATTCGGAAAAAATATGCTTCGATAAAATCGAAGCCCCACTTTTCGATACATCTTTTTTCAGTGGCCATTTTCAATAAAGTATTTAATTTTTTCCGACTTCTAAGTTTATATATTTTATGAGTTTTTCTATCATCTTTTTTGCCTCAGTATGTGTCGCCTAACCGTGTTTCCACAAACATGTGTCGCCTGTTTTGTGTGTCGTCTAACTGTTGTTTGCTCTTTTCTTGCAATGTTAAAGTATGCAGCGGGAAGCAGAAGTAAATAAATACCTAATTCGCCATTATATAACACGTATTTAGAATTTAACCCCAAGAATTTTTAAGATAAGAAAACTCTATATAAACTTATGTTTTGTTCTTACGTATATATCATTTTCTTATAAATATTTGAATATTATTTTGCTTTGTAATCATAATTAATAATCTCTATCCGTATTGTGTATTTCATTCTAACATCCTCACAAAATCTGTGTGTCAATCATGATTGTTCAGGCATAAGTCGAGTACTTTAACCCTGTCATTAATATATAATAGGCAGTGATTTGTCTTCATAGAATGTTTTAAAACCGCTTTGTACAAGCGCTAAATACGGGATTTTCGTAAGACTGAAATCTACATCCGGGGAACACGTCATTCATGAATGTCGCTTTAACAGAATCGGTCATGGAAGATTATTAACTACACGGGGCTTGAATCTATCGTTGTATAACTACAATTTTCCATCTGTTTCTTAATGTTATGTTATCTTGTCTAATTGTAGTAGTTGCGGCAGTCATAATCTTATGTCAATTCTTCCATATGTTTTCATTATTAATTTTGAACTATTTTTTTCAACATTATTTTTGGTTTCATCACATTATTCAGGTCCTTATATTCTACAATCATCAAAATGGATAACATGAATCAAAAATCAATCTTTATCGCTCTTGATGAGCGTTGCTTCACTATTTTAGGTTCGGATTTTACACTGACATCACACCGTAAACATAAAAATATTAATTTTAAAAATAAGAAAAAAATTTGGCTCGCAATTTTTTCTTCATTACTTCTGAAAATAAAGTTTGAATCAGTCTGTACAAAAAATAATTACTTCAAACTTTTACTTCTAGTGGTGGTTTTTGTAAGATTATAATATATTTTTTAAACTTATTTAAAAAGTGCAGTAATTAATTGACCAAATGTAAAGCATCAGAAACCTGTACTTTGCCGGCTGTAATCTTGCAATAAAATAATAAGAAGGAAAAGATCTTTTAGCAAGGTACACCATTACTTATTACTGACTGGATGCTCCAACAACGATTTAGATTTCATCCTGAGGCATTTTTTAATAAAAGATAAAGACCAAAAGATTAATACAAAAAAAAAAAAACGATTATTAAAAAGATAAAAAGAATCGCGTAACAAACTTTGCTAATGGTATCGAGTCGATTGAGATCCGTTCTGGACCTCATTATAAAGTAGAGAACAAACAGACCCATTATATCAATAGCGACTATAGCTCTATGGTTGGATCTCGTGACTGGATACTTTAAGGTCTGAATCATTATTTAAGATCTTGCCGAGGAATGATATAAATGCAACTTAGAAATTATAGCAAATATTTTCTTTCTTACCGAGGGTATCATTTGCAAAAACCTATAAGCCACCACCAAGTACGGGAAAGAAAACTTAAATTACTTGCTAAAAGTATGCACATAATAGATTTAATTTTACTTATTTAATAACGATTGCATTAATTCAGTACATAGATCTTTGTTTTAAAAAATATTTATCTATTTTCATCAGTTTATTGAGGTAGCAGTCTTTCTTTTATATCTACTACCGTTTCTCTCCTTCGTTTTCCCCCCATCTACTACCGTTTCTCTCCTTCGTTTTCCCCCCATCTACTACCGTTTCTCTCCTTCGTTTTCCCCCCATCTACTACCGTTTCTCTCCTTCGTTTTCCCCCATCTACTACCGTTTCTCTCCTTCGTTTTCCCCCCCATCTACTACCGTTTCTCTCCTTCGTTTTTCCCCCATCTACTACCGTTTCTCTCCTTCGTTTCCCCCCCATCTACTACCGTTTCTCTCCTTCGTTTTCCCCCATCTACTACCGTTTCTCTCCTTCGTTTTCCCCCATCTACTACCGTTTTCTCCTTCGTTTTCCCCCCATCTACTACCGTTTCTCTCCTTCGTTTTCCCCCCATCTACTACCGTTTCTCTCCTTCGTTTTCCCCCCATCTACTACCGTTTCTCTCCTTCGTTTTCCCCCATCTACTACCGTTTCTCTCCTTCGTTTTCCCCCATCTACTACCGTTTCTCTCCTTCGTTTTCCCCCATCTACTACCGTTTCTCTCCTTCGTTTTCCCCCATCTACTACCGTTTCTCTCCTTCGTTTTCCCCCATCTACTACCGTTTCTCTCCTTCGTTTTCCCCCATCTACTACCGTTTCTCTCCTTCGTTTTCCCCCATCTACTACCGTTTCTCTCCTTCGTTTTCCCCCCATCTACTACCGTTTCTCTCCTTCGTTTTCCCCCATCTACTACCGTTTCTCTCCTTCGTTTTCCCCCATCTACTACCGTTTCTCTCCTTTTTTTTTCCCCCATCTACTACCGTTTCTCTCCTTCGTTTTTCCCCATCTACTACCGTTTCTCTCCTTCGTTTTCCCCCATCTACTACCGTTTCTCTCCTTCGTTTTCCCCATCTACTACCGTTTTCTCTCCTTCGTTTTCCCCCATCTACTACCGTTTCTCTCCTTCGTTTTCCCCCCATCTACCGTTTTCTCCCTGTTTTCATCTCTCCTTGTTTTGTTCTCTCCCCCATCTACTACCGTTTCTCTCCTTCGTTTCCCCCATCTTACTACCGTTTCTCTCCCTTCGTTTTCCCTCACCTCTTACCCCGTTTCTCTCCTTCTGTCTCCCCCATCTACCCCGTTTCTCTCCTTCTGTTTCCCCCATCTTACCCCGTTTCTCTCCTTCGTCTCCCTCACCTCCCCCGTTTCTCTCCTTCGTCTCCTCACCCCTTACCCCGTTCTCTCCTTCGTCTCCTCATCTCTTACCCCGTTTCTCTCCTTCGTTTTTCCCCCATCTACCCGTTTCTCTCCTTCGTCTCCTCACCTCTTACTCCCGTTTGTCCTTCCTCCTCACCTCTTACCCCGTTTCTCTCCTTCGTCTCCTCACCTCTTACCCCGTTCTCTCCTTCGTCTCTCACCTCTTACCCCCGTTTCTCTCCTTCGTCTCCTCCCCTCTTACCCCCGTTTCTCCTTCGTCTCCTCACCTCTTCTCTCCCGTTCTCTCCTTCGTCTCCCTCACCTCTTACCCGTTTCTCTCCTTCGTCTCCTCACCTCTTACCCCGTTTCTCTCCTTCGTCTCCTCACCTCTTACCCCGTTTCTCTCCTTCGTCTCCTCACCTCTTACCCCGTTTCTCTCCTTCGTCCTCACCTCTTACCCCATTTTCTCTCCTTCGTCTCTCACCTCTTCCCGTTTCTCTCCTTCGTCTCCTCACCTCTTACCCCGTTTCTCTCCTTCGTCTCCCTCCTCTTACCCCGTTTCTCTCCTTCGTCTCCTCCACCTCTTACCCGTTTCTCTCCTTCGTCTCCTCACCTCTTACCCCGTTTCTCTCCTTCGTCTCCTCACCTCTTACCCCGTTTCTCTCCTTCGTCTCTCACCTCTTACCCCGTTTCTCTCCTTCGTCTCTCACCTCTTACCCCCGTTTCTCTCCTTCGTCTCCTCACCTCTTACCCCCGTTTCTCTCCTTCGTCTCCTCACCTCTTACCCCGTTTCTCTCCTTCGTCTCCTCACCTCTTACCCCGTTTCTCTCCTTCGTCTCCTCACCTCTTACCCCGTTTCTCTCCTTCGTCTCCTCACCTCTTACCCCATTTCTCTCCTTCGTCTCCTCACCTCTTACCCCGTTTCTCTCCTTCGTCTCCTCACCTCTTACCCCGTTTCTCTCCTTCGTCTCCTCACCTCTTACCCCGTTTCTCTCCTTCGTCTCCTCACCTCTTACCCCGTTTCTCTCCTTCGTCTCCTCACCTCTTACCCCATTTCTCTCCTTCGTCTCCTCACCTCTTACCCCGTTTCTCTCCTTCGTCTCCTCACCTCTTACCCCGTTTCTCTCCTTCGTCTCCTCACCTCTTACCCCGTTCTCTCCTTTCTCTCCACCCTTACCCCATTTCTCTCCTTCGTCTCCTCACCTCTTACCCGTTTCTCCTTCGTCTCCTCACCTCTTACCCCGTTTCTCTCCTTCGTCTCTCACCTCTTACCCGTTTCTCTCCTTCGTCTCCTCACCTCTTACGTTCCCCCGTTCTCTCCTTCGTCTCCATTCCTCCTTCGTCTCCCATTTCTCTCCTTCGTCTCCTCACCTCTTACCCCGTTTCTCTCCTTCGTCTCCCTCTGCCCCGTTTCTCTCCTTCGTCTCCTCACCTCTTACCCCGTTTCTCTCCTTCGTCTCCTCACCTCTTACCCCGTTTCTCTCCTTCGTCTCTCCTCTTACCCCGTTTCTCTCCTTCGTCCTCACCTCTTACCCCGTTTCTCTCCTTCGTCTCCTCACCTCTTACCCCGTTTCTCCTTCGTCCTCCTCTTACCCCATTCTCTCCTTCGTCTCCTCCACCTCCCCCGTTCTCTCCTTCGTCTCTCCTCTTACCCCGTTTTCTCCTTCGTCTCCTCACCTCTTACCCCGTTTCTCTCCTTCGTCTCCTCACCTCTTACCCCATTTCTCTCCTTCGTCTCCCTCACCTCTTACCCGTTTCTCTCCTTGTCTCCTCACCTCTTTACCCCGTTTCTCTCCTTCGTCTCTCCTTACCCCATTTCTCCTTCGTCTCTCACCTCTTACCCCCGTTTTCTCTCCCTTCGTCTCCCCACCTCTTACCCCGTTTCTCTCCTTCGTCTCCTCACCTCTTACCCCGTTTTCTCTCCTTCGTCTCCTCCTCTTACCCATTTTCTCTCCTTCGTCTCCTCACCTCTTACCCCGTTTCTCCTTCGTCTCCTCACCTCTTACCCCCGTTTCTCTCCTTCGTCTCTCACCTCTTACCCCGTTTCTCTCCTTCACCTCGTCTCCTCACCTCTTACCCCGTTTTCTCCTTCGTCTCCTCCCCTCTTGTTCTCCCTTTTCTCTCCTTCGTCTCCCTCTCTCTTACCCCGTTTCTCTCCTTCGTCTCTCACCTCTTACCCCCGTTTCTCTCCTTCGTCTTCGTTTCTCTCCCTTCTCTCTCACCTCTACCCCGTTTCTCTCCTTCGTCTCCTCACCTCTTACCCCGTTTCTCTATTTCTTTTTTAACCCCCTCTTTTTTGACTTATCTCTCCGCCGCTTCTGTTTGTTTTCCTCTTTCTCTCAATTTCTTTCCCTTTCTCGGTCTCCTCTATTTTTCTCCCCTCGCCTTCCCCTTTTCTCTTCATACTTCGCACTTTTTTTCTTTTTCTCTTTGCCAATCTTTTTTCCTCATCACTTTGAATGCTGGGTTTTATTATCGGCGGTTGCTTAGTAAATGTTCTATCGGCAGTGAGTCGATATTTCTCTCCATATTTAATATTTTTCTCTTCTCTGTTACTCATGCGACAAATAAAATTCTTCAGCTTTTATTTAAACACACAGCGTTCAGATCCGTGAATCTCAATATTGACTTGATGTGAACAAGCAAATTTCCGTCTCTCTAAAGAACACGCACAGATATGCTACAATGTATGTGACTGCGAGTGTTTGTCTATATTTATATGTGTCCACATAGATATTTGTGCGTGAGAGAGCTAAACTTAGTAATCAGATTTTCTATTCGCTTTAAATGTCTCGTAGCTTCGCTTCCATAACCGAAAGGAAACGAGACTGTAATTTTATGGCATATGCAAACGTGAGAAAGCATTGGTAATATTTTATAGAAGAATTACAGATTTTATCGTCTGATATATCAAACATAGCAGTTTTAAAGTATGTAGAGGTAAACGAAAAATTAACTGAATACAAAATGAACGGAAACAGGCGAGTCTCGTTATGGGCGTGCATTACGCATGCGCATTAGTTCTCTCACATTCAAATTCGATATAATTTTAAACCTGTCTTAGATTCCTTTTTTCTTTTCTTTAAATCAGAGATTATGTGTGGATATCTTGAAGTTAATAAATTTTGTCTGTTTTTACATGTGATGATGCAGAATATAACTGATAAAATATAATTAATTCTCGTTTCTATCCATCCTCATTGAATTCTATATGTAGAGAGACAGAAAAGACCTCTCATTGTGAAAGGATTTTATTAGGCGCAGGTATACTTTACCGTGTTGATATTGAAATTATGAAAATATCTATTGGTCTATCAATTGATTCATCGTGTCTTTGGACATTTCAACTCATCTCTCGAAATCATACCACCCAAAAACGAGAGAACAGTACTATTTTTTTTCATTTTGTTAGAAAGCAAACTGCGCCTTAATTTTCCGAAGCTTTCTTTAAATATCTAAGCTATTATTAGTTAAATCTTCCACGCGTTTTCATGCTTTTTTTTATTTTACTAAATGTTCAACCAATACAAGGTCCGAGGGTCACTCAAGGTAAAGGGTCACTAAAAGATGTTGGGAAAATAAGTGCAGATTAGGAAATACATACGATATGTCACTGTTGACGCTTGACTTGAAGATATTAATATTGCAGTGTTCCAGGAAATATCATCTCGGGAGTATGTTCCACAAATAAGTGACTGTTGGGAAGAATCTGACCGAATGGAACTCCTTTCTTATCAATAGAATATGAAGGAAACGAGAATGGTTTGCCCCATGTATATGTGGCATAGTGTTTTAGCTGTAAATGTCTAAACGGGTGAATCTGGGTAATGTTGCGGATTAGAACATTTTTTCAGGCAAATAGCGATAGTGTAGCGAGAGGCTTACGAAGTTGCGTCCATGAAGGGAGGGATTTTAAGGTGGTAAATAATTCATCGCTAACCAGATTGCGTATTCGCTTTTGAACTCTGTCAAATATGGAAAGAGAGGATTGTGAAATTCCAGCCCAAACATAGCATGTTTGGAGTGATCTGACTCTTGTAAATATATAACATAGTAGATGGAGTCCAGTACTCTCTGGGGGAGCTGTCAATTTTCCCAATATCGTTAGCCATATATCGTATATGAGTTCCGCTTGAGGTTTTGATGTTCAAATTGTATCCCAATACTCTCTCAAAACAACGAACTTCATTGAGAATTCATCCATTCATCGTGACTCGTGGGGACTGTGGGTGGTGGGAAGTTTGATGATGACAATTATGTAGCTCGGTTTTTTGAAGTATTGAAAGTTACAGGTGTGTTTTCTCCCCTATTGGGCTGTTAAAGCTAGGTCAGATCTGGCCGTTTCCCTTCAAGAACGCAGGTGATTATGGTCCTCCATATCTTCATGTGCATTTCAGCTCTCAAAAACTTTTGACTCCTAAATGATTCTTTGTCTCCTCTCAACTATCCATTCACACAAAATCTTTCGTCATGTTATTCGCTGTTTCCACACATTGTCCTTTCTTCTTTCTTTCATTATCTTTATCTATAAAAGGTTAGGTGTGTGTATGTGTGTGTGTGTGTGTGTAACGAATGCACGGGCGCAATTTTCAATGGATTTGCACCAAAATTTACATGCACATGCTCCAAGTTAGTGAGAAGGCCAAGACCGACTTTGCATTTCCCAACTCCCATCGTTAGTGGAAATAATCGATTTTTTCATACTTCTACGGCAGTTTTCATGTAGTTTGTGGCCAGTTTGGACTGGCCAGAGTCAGAGCCAATAGCTGGCTGCTACGAATAGGCAGGAAGATTCTATTGGCCAGCGTGAGAGCCAACAACCGACTGACACGAATGTTGACTAGCATGCTAGCATGCAAAAAAAACGATAGCTGCATTCGTCACAAGTGGGAAAAATTTAAATCAGCATGGCACTTTACTCCAATTGGCTCATTCGCTTGCTTAAACTCAACGTTGATTCTGATTCCGCAGAACTGGGTTGGGTGTAAAACGTATTTATTGTTAACATTCTTTTTTCATTCGGTTTTTCCAGTTATGATTCCTTTTTTAAAGCTGATCGTTTTGTGTTCATTTTGTTTAGTTCTTTTTTTTGTAACAGATTTAATGTTTAGTATAGAGCTTAGAAAAAAATCGCAGTGTGAGATAGGCAAGAAGTAAGGTATGTAGCAATATCAGCACGGCAAAGGGCACTCCTTTAAAGGCAAGGAAGGGCAAAAATATTTTAAGTCAAGTGATAGCGATTGCTGTATGAGTCGTACGATTTTTGACTTAAGCACGGGCAACGCTGCTAGTATCCTGATAAGTGTTAATTTTGCCACGCTCTGTTTCCTTATAATTTACAACGGTGTAGACTCGTTCTCTTGGTTGATATGTGACGTTATTGTAATGTTGCAATCTACTGTTTCTCCTGGCCCCAAAATGACCGCGTATTCCCAACGATGTAGTAAAGACGCGAAGTGCTGTAGCTGAGAACTCCAGCACTGGTCAATTTTAAGCTCAGAATAGATTTCGCTTAATAATATCTACAAAAGCTCTTTCTTGAATTTTCATTTTGTTTAATTGCGAATGACTAATTTAGATGAGGAATGCACGTTCTAATATCTTCCTGAAAATTATTACCTGTTTTCTGCTAATGTAAATTTTAAAGACAATGTCATTGCAACATTACAAACTATCGTTTGGAGAATGTTAGGTGTGGGAGTCCTCCAGAAAACGTTTTTGAAGCCTCGATTTGAATTATAAAAGCAACTTCATTTTGTTAGGCACGACGTAAGGCACCCATTAGGTCGATTTATTTATTCATTCATTTATTTTTTTCCTATTGTTATGGAAAGATAGCGGAGTGTTTTCCCGTTCCATTCTCCATGTTTTTTTAATTCAGAGTTCTCCTAGAGTGGAGGCCATGGCAGGGTGGGGGATATGGAGCAATGTCGGTTCTTCTCTGTAGCTCACAACCGATAGAAAAAAACATAGATCCATGCCTTTCCCAAGAGCATTTGTACGAAAGTAAACGTAACGGAACAGGCGGAGATTTGAACTCCTATCGCCGATTCCACTTTGAAGCCGCTAATCTTTACGCTATCTGCACATCCCCATAAATACATATCTTCAGTAACTGCAAGAAAATTTAATTTTTGAAATTATTACTTGACTTTTGAAATAGAGCTATGCTTTTAGGTAGGCTTTTTGGGTATATTCTGTTCAAAAGTATTTTAAAATCCGTCCTATTTAGAACCGCTCCTTGTATTTATGGTCCATTTTATTTTAAGTTGTATCATTTAATTATAGAAAAGTCATTGTTTTGTATTAAGTTTAATACAGAAAAAAAACATCTCAAATTCGACGCGTAATATTACAGAAAAAAAGGAAGAAAATATAAAAAAAAACGTTGAATTCTCTTCTTCCAAAAGTTTCGTTGTGCTTCTTTAATCTCGAACGAAAGCTCATTTTATAAGCTTGTCGACTTTACACACAAAAAAAAAAAACACGTAAAACTTTAGTGGATCTCTACAAAATGATATACTAATAATTCAGGGAAAAGATCGTTGAGATAGCCCTCGATCAAGAGATAGATAAAAATCAAATTAACATCGTTGTCTCGACACCAGACTCGCCAATGCATCAAACCACGAAATGATTGAACAAAAATGCCATACAAAATTAGGAAGATACTTAGATGTGTATAAAAACTTAAATGAAAAGAACTTATACCTGCGATATATCGACAGTTAGAGAGTTAATCTGGAACACACCATTCTACAATGGGGTGTGTTCAGTCATTATTCATTTCCCTAATGTAATAGTCGGTGTTCAAACCCAGGCGAAAATGAATAAAGATTTGCAATGGTATATATAAGCCTTATAAGGAAACATTCGGCATTTACTGTTCAAGTAGACGGTGCTGCACGGGATAAGCCTTTCTTTACACATTAGCAACTAAACTGGAATCAAAATGTAGCATTTCTTTTCTTTGACTGCTGATACATTGAAACAATGTATAGCACCTCGCAAATTTGGTTCCAGAGATTATTATCGGTTCTTCAAAAGTGTGCTGAACAACAGTAAGTCTTCAATCCCTGCCCTATTCAATCAATTCGAAGTCCTAACATCTACAGCAGATAAGGCTGTATGCTTTGTTCGGAAATTCTGATCCACTTCGACACTCGACTCATCCTCTACTACTCACATCTGATTTCCTCCCTAGAACTAAGGCTCTACTGAGTGATATGTGCATAACCCCGTCGCTGGTCGCGG
Source organism: Acanthosepion pharaonis (assembly GCA_903632075.3). Classification (NCBI taxonomy): domain Eukaryota; kingdom Metazoa; phylum Mollusca; class Cephalopoda; order Sepiida; family Sepiidae; genus Acanthosepion; species Acanthosepion pharaonis. Next base: position 446,880 of record CAHIKZ030000170.1, read on the forward strand.
ATATTATTTCTAAATTACTCTCATGAGGCAAGTGGAAGTGACAGGATATCAGCCGTCGTCCTAAAAGAAAAGTGCTTCCGAGCTGGCTGCAGTTTTCTCCAAACTATACAACTCTTGCCACGCTGGTTCCTGCTTTCCAGATTGTTGGAAGTCCTCCTCTGTAGTCTCTGTTTTTTTAAGAACTCTGGAGAACACTCTGACTCCTAACTACCGCTCTATCAGTTTCCTACTGCTTTTCGGCAATGTCTTTGAAGTTTTAATCAATACCGAAATGTTTAAGCATCTTGCATCTAGCGATCTACACTGACAAACAATATGACTTCCGTTTTGCCAAGTCTACTGCCGATGTGTTTATGGCCATAATTGAATATGTATATTAAGCTCATGATAATAACGGTGAAACTAAATATTTCGAAGGCATTTGACAAGGTTTGGCACGCTGGTTTTCTACATAAGCTTCAGGGCTACGGTATTACCGGACGATTATTTGATTTAATTCAATCATTCCTATCAAATCGTGAAATGAAGGTAGTTCTGAATGGATTTCTTCTAGTTCCTTTCATGCGAACGCGTGTGTTCCCCAAGGCTCTATCTTGGGTCCTACATCGTTTCTGATCTTCATCAATGATCTTCCTGGTGCCATCAGTTCCAAAAGTAGGCATCTATGCAGGTGACTCTATCATTTATTCCTGTCTCAAGAGTAAATCCGGAAGTGCTGACAAGGTTAACCTTGCCGCTGCTCTCGAAAAAAAGGCGTCCAGTCAATGGTTAACTGGGGGCAGAATATAGCTTGTAAATTTTAATGCCTCCAAAACTAAACTGTTCTCATTTAACGACCACAGAAAAAATTCCTTACCTACCATCAGTATGGTTAATGCTCGACTCCGTGAAGTTAAAGTTATGCACCAATTTAACTCCCGAAAAGAAGTAAGGATTTGGTCTTAAATTTCCCTAATAAATCATTTTTTATCACGATTTATCTATCATCGCGTGACGAAGTACAATCGTAGAATTGATACATGCAAGCTGTTGCGTAGTGATGTGAAATGTTTTTATTATAATCTTTTTAATTAAAATATTATAATATTAAGAAATATAATATTTCGTTCGAAACGAAGAAAGGCGCTGAATTGCTATGTTATAGCAATCCTCTAACATGGCAGTGATTCCTGGACAATATCCTCACAGATAAAGAGCCGACTTGAGTCAACTGTGGTGATATTCTACAGAAGAATGGTGTGAATATCATCGTCGGAACATGTGAGCCCCAAGTTTTTAAGGGCAATGGCAACACAAATGGGGCTTGTACCCAGAATCAGAAGGATATAGTTGAAATTTCTGGGGCACATAACGAGGAAAGAGAGCTTGGAGAATTTGGTACTCACAGGGTAGATTGAAGTGGAGCAGAAGGAAACTCAACGATCTTTCATGAATGAATGGTAGAACAGGGAGGTGCATGGATAGGATTTTGTGGAGAGACATATTAGTCCACGTCCAGAAGGGACACTGCATACAGAAGAAAACTGACCGCAGAATGTCGATCAGAATTCCTTTGATTAAAAACATCGAAAAGTTGGATAAAACAAATGAGTCAAAATTATTAATAGCTATGATATGTTTTTTTTCCAAACTACGAGTTCTTAAACCGAAGAAAACGCATCCAGATTAAATTATTTTTTTCACTCTTTTCAAGAAAAAGATATTTATGGTCGAATTTTTAAGTGTATCACATTTTTTTTTGTTTTCTTTCCTCTTTCGTAAGAATATTATAGATTTTGTTTGTTTTTTTTTTCTTTTTTGTTGTTTTTTTTTTTTAGTGCTTCTTTTGGTTTGGGTGATTTTAATTGCTATAAAAAATGAAAGATAGAATTATACTTTATTTGAAGTCATCGTAGAAATAATTCCAGTTGTCATACTGAGAAGAGGACAATTCATAGTTTCTGTACATTTAAAATCGAGGTTTGCTTAACATATGCAGCTATCTAAAGCCTGACTTAACCAGACAGAAAAAGAGAATATTATGAGTTCAGAATAATTTACTTTGCAACTTGAATCATGTTGTTAAATTCCGTAGATAATTGCAATATTAGATTTAATTCCTTCGGCATTTAATATGTGGACAGGTGTTGTGCGGGAATATTTAGCATAGACCTCGTTTAAAGTGGGTGAAACATACATAAATATATGAAACGTTCAAACAAAATACAAACCTTCATATAAAAACACTTGTGTGTGTGTGTGTGTGTGTGTGTGTGTGTATATATATATATATATATATATATATATATATATATATATATATATATATATATATATTATAAATTTCGAAATTTTAATACAAGGTTTGTATATATCTACTTGCAAAAAGACTGGATGCCAGAATCAATATAGATTTTGTACTTATCTGTTTGGCCTGAAAATCTACGTCTTTTTATCGTAACTTCAAGGAGCAAAAAGAGGAAGATTGACTTTCCTGCCTAAAGATGTCTAGTGCGGGTCTCGTCAGCTCGTGCAACTTTTTTTTTTTTTTTGGTTTGTTTGTTGTTGTTTTTTTTTTTTTTTTAATTCCCGTGTATATTTATAATTAATTTTTTATTGCTATTTTTGTTTAGGGTCAAGGGGTGATAACGTTTTGTCACTCGCTACACAGGCAATAATGAGAACGTTTCTGGTTGTGTGAGAAATCAAGGGGTACAAAGGACAAAGAAGAGTTTTGAGAAAAGTATGCATTTCGCTGTTGAAATGTTTTGTATAGCAAAATTACTCATAAATCTTCGCTTAATATGTGAGGATCGAGCTCGCTGTTTCAACAAAATGGGCCCAGAAATGGATTTTATTTCCGTCTAAAAAGTTAAACACAAAATTGTTATATAAGGACTAACCGCTCGTATCAGAGTCCTCCTGTCTACAAGGGTGGATAGATAACCCTGGCTGCAGATACCTAATCAGGCACATTTATCTTTCTTCAACACCCACAGCGGCTTCTGAGCTTTTTCTTATGCCCAGTTTGATTCACAAGGTTTTTGTCAACCGGTACTATGATGTTCAGGCACTTCCTTAAGTCTGGTCTAAAACAAAAGTCTTATCTCTGGTAAGAATCTGAGTTGAAACACCGGTTCTAGTAAAATCATCGAAGTTAAGCAACGTCGAGTCTGGTCAGTACCTAGATGGTGACCGCTTTGGAATACCAGGTGCTGTAAGCTTGGATATGCGGATGGTGTAATAGATAATGACTGTTAATTGAAGAGCCGAGTTCCAATTCCTGTTGGGTTCGTTATATTCATTTATGTGCAAATACTATTGGGAAAGCATGAACCCACCTCTTCTCCTATAGCTATGTATTCCTCAACGCTTATCTACCCACAAAAATTTACAATCTAAAAAGTATTTTTTGGTTTTAAATAGCCTACAATCGGTTGATAAGCCTTAGAAAATAAAGAAATGTTAAAGAGGAAACCCATATAAATACTAGAAAGTGTGATAACAGATGAGATGAGAACACATTATTCTTAAAGAAAAAAAAACATTTCAAAAAATAATTCTTAGTCTAAAAAATTCCTGACTTAAAAAATGAAACAATCAGTCAATCATGGTCGGAAAACTAAAGTGCATAATAATAATACTGTGGGGCTCCTCGAGATGGGGTAATGGTAATCATACCTATGTCGTTGACCATTACCTGCACACAGGTGACCATACTCCTGGCCGTATGCCAAATCTAAATACTATACTATCCTTGTGCCGGCTACTGAAATCACCTGGTTGAATCATAACATTGTTAATTTAACTTCAGACTTCTTTCAATCACCGTCTGACTGTAGATATGTAACTTTGATTCCTCCTCCGAACGTATACCCTACATTCCCGTCTATATATATATATATATATATATATATATATATATAATATGGGGTGTGTATTTATATAGCTGTCTCTCACATTACTTTACCTACGCGCACATATCGCAAGTGATATTGAGTCGATCAGATTTTCACATGTCCGGGCAACCACTGATAGGATAAATCGCAGATCTCTATCTCTGGCTAGGAGGTCATCGTTGAGCTAATCTTGCACCTGCCTTCACTGAAGAGCATTTAGTGCAAAGACTGTTCTAGCATCATTTCAGGTGACCCACGTGCTGCATAAGCTAGGCTTAATAGAATTAAACCAAGGTTAATATAGTGATTTTCTAAGCCCGACTTAGATGGGGCACCCAGTGAGGATCAAACTCCCTATTCAGTCGTAAATGTTCTAGCAAGCTGTCTAACCATTGCACCACGTCGAGGTGCCCAAATGGTTATTTTCTAAGCGTAGCTTAGATGTGGCACAAAAAAGTTCGCATCTTAAAGGATATCATTGACTTCCCCCAAATACAAGAATGCGCACACGTAGGACAAACCGGATAAACTGTGAATAAATCATTTACCACTGCGATTTGAAAGGGGTAAAGAATGTCTTGCAGCCTCTCGAGAATGTAGAATCCACGTTCAGAGAAAACCACGGAGCCACACACCTACTCGCTGATTGTAATTGGCAAAATCTAGTGATGGCTCAGCTATCGTATTCAGAATGATAGACTTATGGCTGTGCAGGTGGCGTGAAATGTTTAGAGACTGGGGATGAGAAATTGGTGATCTGACTATGAATACCAGACAAGTTCGATACATTCACTTTCGCCAAAATACCCTTGTGAAATATATGAAACTATCTCTTCTCCCCCGTAACTGTGGGTTAAATAGCAGTGCTGACTGAGTCCCCTAACCGTGTTTGTCAATCAGTCCAGGAGAAGTACAACTTTGAATTCAAAAGCTGAATATTTACCTGACGTAGCGCATACTAAAGTTCACAATAAATCTTTATAATATCGACTGCGGTCGATCTAAAACTGAGTCGTTTTATTAATATTATTATAATTGATTCAATCTAGTGTTCATAATGTTTAAATTATTGTAACGTTATCGTCTGTATAGCGAAAACATCACAATCACCACGTTGGCACTATTTTAGATGAAATATTGCCGAACCTACAAAAAAAATTCCAAAATATTCTACCGTTTTATCATCTGGTCAGAAATTATGAATTGGATCGGACTGAGAATTTTCAGCACCACACTGTCGTCTGCTGTTGTTGTTTTGTTTTTTCTGTTTTGCCCAAGGGAGAATTTTTCAGTTTCTGTCCGATTATGACTTTGGTGTTCTTTGGTTACATGATCCGTGTTTAATTTTCATTTATTTCTTTTACTTTTTCTAAATAATTTGCATTAGTGTCTTCTGTATCCAAGTGATAAAATGTAATGTAAACTGTCACTCGGGGACAGCTTGACAATCATAAAAATTCCGTGAGCACATGACAACTGCTTGTTGCTTAATCAATATGCATTTAATTCAAACGAACCTTAATAGAATCATCGGTGAGGGACTCGGTGTCAAGCATTCTAAGTACTGTTGTCAGTTTTCTCATAAAGAAATTTCGGAATATTTTTTTTTAAGTTTTCTATCAAGTTTTATCAAAAAGTTTACTCAAAGTCGACGTCTCGGTTGAAGTTCGATGAAATTATTGATGTACGCTCATATTTACGACTAGTTTAACTTTTTAGCACACTATACTGCACTTATTAAATAACCCCAACAATTGCCTTTAAACATTACATAGTTAGTATGTAACCAATAACTTAACCCTTTGAGCCTTGCGTTCCTGAACAATTTTAACCCTTCTACCTGATCTCCCGAGTCAAAATTCGCAAATAATTATGTAACGTTTCACTGTAGATACAAAAATGGTCCCTGATTGTTTCACTGCCTGTCCAGGTTGAGACACTGCATGCTTCATGGTAATAAAATGGTCTTTTTTATCCAAAATGCATCCACAAAACACAAAAGACGCGGACATGTTGGTATAAAGTTCAATAACATCAGAATATTACGGCTTGGGCACTTCGGCGTGGCGTAATGGCTAGCAAGCTTGTCTCGGAAGGTTAGTTACGACTGAATAGTGAGTTCGATTCTCACTGGGTGCCCCATACTTTCGGCCTCGTGCCACATCTAAGCTACGCATAGAAAATCATCCAGAATATTATGGCATTTCTGATTGGTACTTCAAAATAAGACAACCAATAGCAAAACACGACGCAAGTGTTTATCCACTGTTCAACCGGTTGTTGGGCATTACGTCATTCTACCGAAGTCGAAAATTTTTATCATTTTCATTTTTTGTTTTATTTTTTTATTTTATATTTATTTATTATTTATTTTTGTTGTTGTTTAATCATTTCACCCCAACCAACGTGATAATGCCACTAAGAGGCAAGGGGTTATTGGGACTGAAAGTGAATAAGAGGACTTTAGAGGAATAGCATTCAGAATGATAGAAAATAGCGATTGACGTTATATTTACATTTTTGAAGAACGTAGATAACAAGAAAACAAAAAACGGAAGAAATGTACACAGTAGAGAAGTATGAGGAAAAAAAACTATTAGAATAGGGTTAATATAGAGCAATCGAACGATGAGACCTATTTGCTAGTCTAGTAGTGCGTTTAAATTCATGCAGTGGAGGTGCCGAGGAGGAGAACCCATTAGAATAATTGCCATGAAAATATTTATAGAAAAGGAAGAGGGAAGCCACGTTGCAGCTGTTTGAAAGCGACTGAAGACGAGATGCCAGGTCAGGAACAATTACATCACAGACCCTTCTTTGGATTTTGTCGAGAGAATTTTTTTAGGTGCAGCTGCTCTATATGGTAGCAATATTCAATGCACGGACATAAATTCATAAATGTACAAGATGGCTTCTGATGAGAAAAACACAGTGAACCAACTTTCCTCGATGCAAAACTAGCAATTGATTCGATATAATCGTTCCTCTTTGTCATTGCAAACGTGGGATCAGTGAATTTATCTCCTGGAAGCTAGCATCAGCCATGTTGATGGAAGACAGAGATTCTTTATGGTGAGTAAAACATGTGTACCTTAATCTATGATGAGATGTATGAGTATTTTTAATCCACTAATACCCACACACTCCACTTTTATGGGTAGTAGGGGTAGCAATAGGCACTACTGGGTTACATCTTGAAGCTTATAATTAATACTGAAGTGTGCATAAACTACATTCAATTGTAGATTATCACCTGTATTTTCAATTAAAATAGCTAACACGTGTATCTCGAAAATGGTGACCTAATCAAGATATTGATTTCTCACAATACATTAGACAAAAGGCTTACGGCCACATCATATTGAAACACAGGTTTCTATACGATCACCGAAGTTGAGGCTGGTCAGTACCGAGATGGGTGACCGCTTGGGAATACCAGGTGCTGTAAGCTTGGATGTGCGGGTGGTGTAATGGATAATGGCTTGGAATTTTTAATCGAAGAGTTGAATTCCAATTTTTGTTGGGTTCGCTTTATTCAATTACGCGCAAATACTCTTGAGAAAGGTATGCACCCACTTCTTCTCCCGCAGCTATGTATTTCTAAACCTTTATCTCCCTAAACAAAGAAATTACAATCTAAAACTATTTTCTTGTTTTAAATAGCCTAAAAAGGTTTAAGCTGTAGGAAATGAATAAAATAATAAAATGTAAGAAAGAAATCGCATATAAATAATAGAAAGAACGATAACATTTGAGATAAGAACCCATTTTTCTTAAATCTTTTTAAGAGAAAGATTTTATTAATTTTAATTTTAATGAGCAGTAACGTTAAATCTTTGGTCACTGAGTACCAAATATTTCCTGTCTGGAAACGATTAATCACACCGTTACTATAAAGTTATAATAGTTTCTTATAAGTTTATAATAAGGTTTATTTACAAGTTTATAACATTAAATCTCATTCTCACTATTATTATTACGGTGGACTTTAATGGGCTAACTCTTATCTATGCAAGTGCACAATCTGTAATCTGGTACAAGTTGCTTTATTTTCTTTTAATGTGATCAAATTTTTATCAATAAGTTTTATCCATATTTATTTGTATTTCGAGTAACCCATTATACTTCTAATTTAGAGCACTTAAATGATAAGGGATGTGATTAATACATGGATCAGATGTTTTAATTAGGTTTTGAAGCATGATTTAACTGCCAAATTTTGAATCATATAATCCGACCAAAAGACTAATCAGATCTGAATCTACATAAGTGCAGATCAAAAGTAACTGAAACTAAATCTGTATATATATATATATATATATATATATATATATGCACATATATATATTAAAGACATTTTTTTATGTTTAACGTTCTTTTTTATAGATACAAGTATTTAAGTAAATGCTCTGTTTATAATAAACAGTATTAAATAACATTTACCGGCCTGAATGTCCGAGAAATTTTCATAGAAAATATTCGTCCTTTGACAGGATTCGAACCTGCATCCTATACGGAACCGTCATTTACGCTGACGTGCCTTACCGGTCGGCCACAAAGGAGCGTTCGGTAGGCAAGGTCGAATTTACTGCTTATAAACTTCAACCTTCCATGAATCTCGTACATTCATAACTGCTCTGGCGTATCAAATGTAAACAAATGACGTCATATATTAAGAAATGGACAAAGTCCGACAATTTATTTATTAAAGACATTTTTTTATGTTTAACGTTCTTTTTTATAGATACAATTATTTAAGTAAATGCTCTGTTTATAATAAACAGTATTAAATAACATTTACCGGCCTGAATATCCGAGAAATTTTCATAGAAAATATTCGTCCTTTGACAGGATTCGAACCTTTATATATATATATATATATATATATATATATATAATGTCCTACTACTTAATTTATACATACCTATGTTTTAATAGACGCCTAGTTTGTTTTTATGAAATAATATGAATTACGTCTACTGCACTGTATATTCAAGAGACTTGACAAAGAAAATATACTCCCTTGTAGGATTCGAACCTTTGACCACTTTGTAGAAGAACCCACTCATTGATCCGGCGATTTCAAACTATTTATTAAGCCCCTCGAGTGCGTAATTCACACTGTTAAAAAAAATGGCGTCTACTCAAAAATGGATAGTGATTTTCCAAGCGTAGCTTGGATGTAGCACAAGGCCGAAAGTAAGGGGCACCCAGTGAGGATCGAACTCCTTACTCAGTCGTAATTGTTCTAGCGAGACAAGCTTGCTAACCATTACACCACCTCGAGGTGCCCAACTCAAACATGGTTATCCACAAAATATCGTTTAGAGTATAAGTAAATAATACAGGAATCCATTGATTTCTTAGAAATCAATGTGTGCTCATATATATATATATATATATATATATATATATATATATATATATATATATATATATATATATATATATATATATATAGAGAGAGAGAGGCTCGTATACAGAGAGGTGGAAGTGATTCAAATTTCTTATCCCGATTCACTTTCCCAAATCTGATAAAATGACAAAGATCAGAATTTCATAAAAGGCTTTCTTTGTCCAGCAACTTTTGTCTAATATATATATATATATATATATATATATATATATATAATTCTCTCGCAGGAAGTATATTTGGACCATTATTATTCTGTTATACGATTTATATTAAAAACCAATCAATTTCTTAAAGCATCTTTTCACATTCTTTTTCTTATTTCTGACAAAGCGTCTGACATCAGGATCAAGGCTGTCCGAATATTGTCCGAATTCTAAACACTTTCGGCGTTCATAAGACATTTTCAAAGGAAGATTATGTTTGTTTGGATAAAATATAATCTGTCTTTCAAAATAGCTTACGAAAGCCAAAAGCGCTTACAATTCGGTCAATATTCGCACGGCCTTCATCTTGGTCTCTGACACTTTCGCAAAAAGGAGGAATAGTTTATATAACGTGCGTGTGAAATGACGGTGTTTAATCACACTTAAGAGACACACACACACAATTATTTGAAAGTGTGTTTGAGACATTAATTGTTGAATAAATATTAATTCAATCTGTATTCTTAACGAATCCATTTCAAGTTGTAGTTACGGCTCGTTTGTCTGACTCCCCACCCAATATCCTTTTTAAATTTTCTCATTTCCCCCAATTATATAACAATCGCGTACATTTAAGACCAGAGAAATAGTTTACCATTTCTAATTTATTTTCTAAAAGAAGTGGGGCAGTCACTAGTATGGTTATATTGAACAAACTTTTATCAACGAAGTTTGCTCCTCACTGGGTGCTCTGCATTTATGACAAAATATTAATCTATTTACACTATTCAGATTTTTTCCTCATCTTTATTACAACGTTTCGGCTTTCTTCAGGTAGTTGGAATGTTCGACAAGAAGGCCGGAGCGTACAACGGACGAAACGTTGTGATAAACATGGCGACAAAGATGAGGACAATAGTCCGAATAATGTAAATAGTGTACATAATACCTCATCTCAGAAATATAGACAGATACTGAAATATAAATTTTCTGATCAAAATTTTTTAATGTGCAGAATAATTTAAGTAATCAAAAATTAGGCCCAAGGAACCGTTTCAATGTCTAGTGGCTAGAAAATGGTTTCCGTGCTATTTTATTATCCAAAGGTAGATTTCCAACTGTATTATACCACTTAGTCTTGTCTTGACATAATCTTTAGGGAAAAAAATTGCGGCCGGCTGTGAAACTGTTAAATTGATACAGTCTTATTATCAGGACCATCCAACGTGTTTCCCAGTTATTTTAGTTCCACCAGTTAGGGTCTCCATAAATCTGACACGCCACGCACACCGTACCGAATCCTTCCCATTTCCCTTTGTATACCATTGGTAAAGAGGAAGATCTATCCAGACAGTCTATTCCCAAGAACCACTGCTTTGTCGAACATTCCTGATTCCCTGATCCCTATAATCTTAAATTATTCTATATATCCTTTTAATTTGCGCTTTTTACCTGTCTCTCTTACATTCATACAGAAACCTAATTCAGTAACCCTCTACATTGAGTGGCTCTTGGGCCTTGTACTTAGAGAAAAATTATTAAAACGAAATAGAAAATATCTTCTCGTCCCAATCGAATACAAACTATTTGAACTGGTTACGTTATTTTTATTTTATGTATCACGACATTTTGTCGGTTTTTATGAAGTAGCCAAATGTGAACAAGTAACTACACTTTCATTTTACAGAATAAATTTCTTCCTTGAGCTGACAGTTCAGAAGAGCATGACTGCAATTTTTTCGTATGTTCGTTGTCAACTGCTCAAGATGGTCATTAACTTCAGTCCTGATATTATCGGGTGTCAAATGACAGTTCTTATTTTTACATTCCTCATCGTACAGATCTCTTACTTCTAATACTTCATTATTTTTCTGACTCTTTTCTTTTCAGTTTATCCTCGATGATCGTAGCATGAAGAAGTATATCTTTAGCTTATCATAGACTATAATGTATGGTATTTTATCTTGTCCAAATCGATAGCCATTTTCCATGAAATTTATGTAATTACGAGGTTTGTGAAATGTGGCACGTGTGTAAATAGAGACTTTAATCTTATACCTTGCAAATTAACCAGTTTCGATATCTTGTCACCATCTTCTATTCATGTAGATAAAAAAATTCTGTCATTGAACAAGACAATATATGTCTTAAATGTTTGACAGTTGTAAGGTACATTACTATTCGTATTAATATTACGAGTAGTATTTCTGGCATCAGAACACTTTTACAGTCATGGGTATGACGATAAACTACATCCAGCAGCAAGGCCTCTGATCAGGAGGTTTTGAGGAGCGTGGAACCACCTCTTGATTGCTGGTGTTCCCAGGTCCACTCTGATCCGGGGTGGTGCAACCTGTTAGCGTCCCAGCTATGGGCAAATAGTTAAAACCCAAACTTGCGTACAAATAGGTTCTAATACCAGAAATTACTCAGTAATAAAAAAAAAATTATTACCAGCAATAATTTTTGAAGGAAAAATTATTATCAGCAATACTTTAACAAAATACCAGCAATACAAACAGCTATACATTCTTTGGAAAAAAATGTGACCAGCTATAGATTTCTTCAAGGAAAAATATTCCCAGAAATAGATTTTTGAAGAAAAACATTACCAGCAATAAAAAATTTGCCGGCATTAAATAACCCATTGAGGTTGATATACCGTAAAACAAAACAGAACACTTTTACTTAAAATCATGAAGACAGCTGGAAAAACTTTTGGAAAAATGGTGACGAAGGAAAGAGACATTGGAAAACTTAATCCTCATGGCACAAGAGGGTTTAGGAGATGGGGAACGACAGCGAGTCACTTACCTGACGAGCTTGTGTGAATGCACGGCAGAACGGGGGTGGGGTCTTAGCAAAGAGAGAAAAACTGCTAAGCGCAGCAGGAGAACTTTGTTGAAAGCCGATGTCCTGAATGAACGCAGCACATAGCAGTTACTCATTTTCATTTTCAGGTCAGATTATTATAGAAAAAGATTAACTAAAAGCCGTCCTGGGAAAGACGATAAATTACGTCCGCCTCCTGGGTAAGACGACAAACTACATCCGAGAGCAAGTCCTCTGATCAGGAGATTTTGAGGAATGTGGAACCACCTCTTAATTGCTGGTGTTCCCAAGTTCACCCTGACCTGTTTTTAATACCAGAAATACTTCGTAAAATATTATTATCAGCAATAAATTTTTGAAGAAAAAATTATTACCCGCAATAGATTTTTAAAAAATTATTATCAATATATTTTTTAAAAAAATAGTACCAGCAATACATTTTTGAAAAAAAAATACCAGCAATAAAAATTTTGTTGGTATTAAATAACCCATTATGGTTGATATGGCGTAAAACAAAACAAACCAAATCATTAACTACAAGTCTCTTCTTCAGCAAACTATCATGAACAGTCTTAGACCATCCTTCGAAGTTTGTGTTAATATAATCTCGATTTTGATATTTTTACTTGATTCCATCTGAACCGAAAGTTCATGACTCTTATCTTTTATTCACAGCTTGCTTATTTCTCAGGTGAGGTCGTGGGATTTTCCACTGTTTCATATTATTTCGTCTTCACTCTATGGACCACTGGCACTACTACGCTCAAGACCTCTTAGATCTTCTTTGATTATTACTACCTTATCTGGGTTTTTTGTTTCGATGTCGTGTTTGGTCTTGATTAAAAAAATCCCACATTAATTTCTTTCTTTCATTTTCTCTGAATGTTTTTTTTTTTTTATCTCACCGTATATCATCTGGACTCATGTTTCACATGTGTAACACAATCTTTTTCATAAACAACTCTATTATAAACAACCGTATTCAAATATGAATACATTTAAGCAATTCTCCTACTGATATCAGTGTGGCTGTGTTAACGAAAACAAGAAAAGCATAAAAATTAAACAAATTTGCTCAAATCTTTTTATAGTAAACGAACAATGCAATTTGCTCTTTGGGGGCTTTGCGTATTTTTAGTATATTGTGTGTTGGAGGTGTAGTCGTTTAGCCTACTCTATACTGGAGAGTATCTGACCGTAATCAAAATGACAGCGCCTATAAAAACCGTTTTCAGCTTCTTTATCGTTATTTATTTCTAGTAATGGGTAAAAGCGTATGTTTCTTATTAAAATAAATCGTGCATGCTAATGTCCTCCTTGGTTTTCAAGCCAATTCTAGTATTGCTGTCATATGGACGGGATCTATATTTTGGCCGACCAAGTCTTGTAGGTGATGAATTATTTTCCATCCTAAAAAGCGCCTTTCTCACAGGTGCATCATGACAAGCCTAGCGATATTCTACCGCTACTTCCTTGAAAAACGTTCTAACGCGGTACATCCTCTTTTTCTATCAATTCAGCCATTTACAGCGAAGATCAAATATGCTAAATACACAGGAGCGAACCATCTTCATTCAAACTATAATCCAGGTGGTTTCTGAAATGAAAGGTCAGAAAATTGGTGATGTTTCTGTACTTTGATCTCGGCAGCAATGACAAGCCATATTTGAATCATCGTACTATTTTTGACGGGTACTATACTAATATCTCTATAGTATAAAAACCGATCTTTGTCTGGAAGGAATAGACACGCAAATCCATTTTTGCATATCTTGAAAATCGGTGTTTTCGAATTCTTGGTGCAGGCACCTATCTACCCGTATAAGCGGTGGTAACGACACATCTATATCGGCCACGAAGTGGGTCATTATCCTCATTTGTTTAAAACGATTCTGTTCTCATCAGATAACCAACAGTAATTTACTATCTGTCTATATTTCTGAGATGAGGTATTATGTACATTATTTACTTTATTCGGACTATTGTCCTCATCTTTATCGCCATGGACAAATGGCACAGTGGATAAAGGCGTTACTTAGATCCAGTGACAGGACCCAAAGAGTGTGAGTTCAATACCCGGTTAATGCAGTGGAGAACTTTCAGAGGAGAATTAACAGGAGATAACTGATAACTGACATCCATTAAACATGGCACGTGGAACTAGAACAATCTACCCCAGTGAGCGAAATAAAGGGTTCAGTTTGACATTCCAACCACATAAAGAAGGCCGAAGCGTACAACGATCGAAACCTTGTAATAAATATGGCTACGAAGATGAGGACACTAGTCCGAATAATGTAAATAAGGTAATTTACTAAGCTAACTTTAGTCTAACTCAGAGGCTAAAGCTAAGATAGGAAGATTATATATAACCAATATTCCAAATTGTGAGGTCTTGATTAACTTAATATTCGAAATATTGATTTAAAGGAGATTGAACAATGACCATTGGGTACTTTCCGAAATGTAGATGTACCTCACCCGCCACTGTTGTTCCATACTACCAAATGTTGTTATTATCTTTTATTATTGTTACTGTCAGTATCCTTAATTATACAGTTCTTTGAAATTAATCCACCCCCCTTCAGCAAGAAATTGCAACTTCCTTCTTGTGAAGAAATTTCAAAAGTTATTAGGCTTGGTTATTAATAATATAGTGATTAAAAGAACCCCTTGCAAGTTTTAAACCGTCGTTATCTTCAACACTCTCAACCTTTTTAATTTTTTGCTAACATGAAATTAAATGTTGGCCCCGTGGGGCTTGAAGCATATTAAGATTTATTGATTTTCATGAAGGCTAAATGAATAACAAGTTATCTAAAATAATCAAGTTTTTTTTTCTTTCTTTTTTGTACGAGTTTCTTCAAGGATAGATAGTGAAGAGAGAAGGGGTTGATTGAAAGATAGTAGAGAGAGAAAGGGGAAGTGAGAGATAGTGAGAAGAGCGGGATAACTGAGAGATAGTGGGTAGATAGAAAGAGTGGGGTTGATTGATATGTAGAGAGTGTGTGTGTGTTTGAGAGGTAGATAAAGAGTGTGTGTGTGTGTTTGGGAGGTATATAGTGTGTGCGCGTGTTTGGGAGGTAGATAGTGTGTGCATGTGAGAGTGCGTGCGTGTGTTTGAGAAAGTGAGAGTGGGGTTGATTTTAGAGGTAGATAGTGAGGTTTGTGTCGAGATAGTGAAAATAATGTTGGTGACGATATATAGTGAGAAGGGTCTGGTCGACAAAGTAAAAAGAGCCAGGACATAGTAGTATGGCGTTTTTGAAAGTGTTGTATTGAAAACCGCGTCAAAATTTGGTCGAAGGGAAAAAAATTTCTAGGAAAAATTATATTTTAATGAATTCTAAAG
>CAHIKZ030000170.1:467500-622500 GCA_903632075.3 Acanthosepion pharaonis
GAAGATACTTTCTAATGTACCTTTGTTTATATGCTGTACCCTTTCAGGAGGTAGTTTTTGATTGATCATCACAATTTCCTATCCTTTGTAACTTTAAGCAATGTTTTTCCCCTTACTATACATCCCAGTCCCTGTTCTTCCTTCCATTTACACAAGCTCATTAAGGAGGTTGCTTCTTAGTCCCTAGTTCACCATCCATTGACACAAGTTTCTCAGTTATGCCATTCAAAGTTCCTCTGCCCCTCCTCCTTCAATATGGTAAATTTCTAAGGATAGCTTAACACAAAGCCAAAAGCATGAGCATTGAGCTCACTACTCGGTCACAACTGATCTAGCTTGGCAAGTTTGGTGTCCACTGCAACAAGTGCCCCTGCTTCAGCATGTCCTGTGAGTGTCAAATTCGCCAAGCTTTATTTTATGATAGTGACAAAAATTTTAACTTTTAACGAAAAACAAATGAGAAAGCACAGTAAATTACCATTATGATTGACTGAACAGACATCGATTTCCTGAAAAATAATCTTGGTTTTGTTCTGTGTGTGTTTGTGTGTATATATATATATATATATATATATATATATATATATATATATATATATATATATATATATATAATTTCACGAAAGTTAGTGACGGTCCTCACACAAAATCATGGACAAAAGTTCACATAAACACGTCCGCAAATCCTTCGTTTTTGAGATATTAAGTTTAATGAAAATTTACGTTAGATGGCGTTGTGTTGTCATGTAGACAAGTTTCTGTTTGTCATTCGTGTAAATTTGAGGCGAGTCTGTCTTCAAATTTTAATGTGTGTAGTAGTGAGTTAACTGAGAAGTGTTCCGTTTAAAAATGACAAAATATTCATATCGTGAGCAGGCAATTATGATTTTTACATATGGCTGCTCTAGTGGTAATGAACGTGAGCCTGAAAGGCTGTATCAGATTGCGTTTCCAGACCAAAACCAGCCAAGTCATCCAGCCTTTGTTTCTGTTTATTGTCGCGTTTCTACACCACAAACAATGGATCGAGGAATATCGAGATCCGCTCGTACGACTGACGACGTAGGACATCTACAGGCTGTCGGTAACGATCCAGGTATCAGATCACGTCAAGTGTCCCCAGCATGTCGTACATCTCATCTTACTGCATGGAGGCTACTTCCAGAGCAGCTCCTGTTTCCGTATCATTTGCAACGTGTGCAGGGTCTTTCGCCTTCTGATCATTCACCACGGGAGAACCTTTGCCGATGGTTTATTGCACAAACTGCCGATCCGTTATTTGTCTCTTCAGTCTTGTTTATGGATAAGGTAATACGGTAACATTTGGAAGAGATGGAATAATAAATTTACGCAACCAACATTTGTGAGTGAATCGGAATCCCGATGATAGAATACAGGCTAGACATCACCATCAACTTACGATTAATGTATTGGCTGGAATTTTCATATGCTCCCCCATTATATCTTACAGTAACTATTTACTGGGGCTTTATTTCGAACACACTTCTAGACCTGCTAGAGTATATACACCTGCTAATACGAAGACGTATGTGTTTCCTGCATGATGGGACTCCAGCACATTTTAGACACATTGTTCGTGTTGCACCGGCTAACATCTACCATGAAAGATGAACAGGTAGGGGAGGACCTGAACGTTTCCTCCGACCACAATCCTTCGAATTTTTATCTGTGGGACCACTTAAAATAATTGGTTTATGCAGCAGACATTCGTAATTCAGAGACGCTTAATCAACGTGTCATGGGGGCCTGCGAAATTATTTGACAACCTTTGGGAATATCTGAAAGGCTAGTGATGAGACAGGTACATGCGTGTGTAGAAGCAGATAGAGAATTTAAACATTTGTTACGAATTACTGTATTATCCAAGTACTTTCGATCTACTCCAAGATTATCCTCAGGGGTGAATTACGAAGAACTTTTTGAAACTGTAATAAAATTTGCGTTTCCTTGTGATGGTGATTTAAAAAAAAAAAAAAAAGCACACGTGAATATGCTGTGTTTATAATTATTTAAAATTATAAATTTATCCAGTGTGAACGTTTTTGTGAAACGAGCGTCACAATTTAAGGGACCTGACAAGAAATTGATAGAAACGCAAAATGTCTGTTAAATGCACTTCAACACTGATTAAAGAACTGGAAAGGATTATTATAAAAATAGACATAATCTGCATACGCTCAATCACTGATATTGAGCACTTTATCTCATAAATATAGCACACCTTAAAACTACATTTCTTATATATATATATATATATATATATATATAAGATAAGTAGAATTAAGTAAGATTAGCTTAATGTTCTTCCAACATTAAAATGAAGTCAAAATTTTTTTAGAATGTGTAAGAATCAGTTTCCTCCAATGATAGTGAATGTCTTATATTCCGCACTTTTTTTTTCAATCTATTTGCATATGACGAGTGAAATGCTTTTAATGCGATATGAATACGATAGCTTCTTATACTAAAAAGTAGCTTTGTTTATTTATGCATTTTTTAATGTTAAAATCTACAGACCGGGAATATTTTTGTTAATTTTCCTGTTTCATCAGAAACGAGCATAGTTCTGTGGTTGGTGAATGCAAGAAGTATTCAAAGAATTTTCTTTATTTCTCTAAATAAATATGAATTCTTCTGTTTCAGAGGTAAAATGGCTGATTTCATTTTTTTGCCGATATTATTTGCCGTTCACGAAGTGCTTGCTGAAATTGAGTAGCATTAAGATCCATGTTCCTCTTCGGTCTGGAATTATGGAACTGACGACAGTTTATAGACAAAGATAAGCATATACTTCTCTAACGGTAAAGACAGCGATTATGCGTAGATAATAGAATGCGTAAATAGAAAACGTCACATCTCTCTTGTCGGCAACAATCTGAGTGCCTCGGGGTTCGATAAAGATTGGCGAGTTAGTCTAGTTGACCAATGAACAATTATTTTGGAAGGCTTATATGCGCTAAGTTCCAGCATTATATGCAGATTAATAAAAGGATAATAATGATGAAATTGAGTCATCAAATGTCGGTCAAATACTGGTCATACGTTTATATGGAATATCACAAACTCTATGATTGTATCAGAATACATAATTTCATTAATGCGGGAATAATATAAAAAAAATTATTAAACCGTTCCATTTTATATGCAGAAAATGAATCAATATGGTTTATTCAAAGGAATAAGATTCGAAGCAAATTATTACTAACTCAGTCTAATAACACGGAAATAAAATATTATTTACTGATATAATTATCATTTTTCTGATGAATTCAAGAAGCCTAATATCCCTAGAAAAACGTTAAATTTAGAATTTCTTTTAGGCTGGATACACAAGCAGTTCATATCGTTTCCTGAATTTTATTCTTGGAGAACAATTGTTTCCCGCTCTCATGAAGGCTTCTCTTGACAATACTTCAGAGTTTTCCGATGGTTAAAATCCGAGAGATATGCTGGCTACTGTATAATACGGTCATTTTTAACCTTAATTTAGCTACGTATTAAAAGGTTGCGATCACAGCATTGCCGTGCATAAATGTTACTTTCCGTTTGAATGCCAGTGTATGATTAAAGGTTGATTCATAAGTATTCAACGTGTGCAGGAGAGTTCATTTTCACGCTAAGTATCTCTCCCAGGAGCGCAATCATCTCATTGCCAAGAATCCATGCTCCCACCTCCAAATATCTCCACCTTTCATTTGATGCCTCAATCGAAGACACGTAGGGTTATCCTTCACGTACTATCATACTCACCAGCCGTCGGGACCATCGACCGTCGCCCTGCACGAGTCAGTGACCAACACACACTGAAAATCTAATTATAAGAACTCTTCGGTCCAGGAAACACGTTTAGTGTGGCTATAAGGTTTCAAATGGAAGGGAACAATGGGTGGGATGCACGCTCGTAAGCACAATCTGAAGTGATTATCATTTTTTTTAAATTTCTTTTATTGATTAGTTTTCTACTGATTATCAAGAATACAAAATATTTGCTGGAATGACCTGCAAAGGGTTGATACCCTTTGCAGGTCATTTAAAACCAGAAAATATTTTGGTATTCTAGTTTTTTTTTTTTTTTCGGGGAGGGAGAGGAGATAATAATTTAATCCATAGCTGTTTGGGGGAGATTAAGGGCATGTCTAACTTTCCGACTGGTATTTACGCATAAGTGAATACAAAGAACCTAGCAGGAACTGAACTCTGCTCTTCCTTTAACAATTCCAAGCCATTATCCATAACACCACCCTCACACCCAAGATTAGAGCACCTGTTATTTCCACGCAGTCATTCATCAAGATATTGACTAGGCTCTATGTTGCTTAACTTTGGAGATCTATCGGGAAGATTTAGGTACATTTGGAACTCCGATTACAGCAAATAATTTTTTGCTACTCCCAAGTGGCTGTTTATACATCTCTATATTTAAGCATCCTTTCAGCCGTCGTCTTAGAGCTAGATAATCACGTGTTTTCTTTTTTTGTTTTTTTGTTTTTTTTTTGTCGGTGACGGCACTGCCTTCAGCTGAGTCTTAATTTCATGGTTGTACGCTGGTCTTTTGTAAGAATTTTAACAATGTCCGATCCTTGTTTCCTTCCGAAAGCATTTCCCCAATTCTTACAGTTTCGTTGTTGCTCAAAAAATTCGTTACGGTCCATGTTGCATATAATTTGATACAATGGAAAAAAAAAATCACCAAAATTGCTGACAGTTTTTATTACCGTACTGAATCATCTGACATTGACCCTCTTTACCTCTTCCAACCCTGCCAACTGCTTTTTTTTTTTATTAAAACCTCGTCACATGTGCACAGTAAAGGAACAAATTGCTTATTAAAAACTCGTGACGATACATGCACTCAACCAAAGAACAATTTCAGAAATACGATTGGCATAGAATCATGGATCCAGTAATATTTAACGAGTGAGCAAGATTAGTGGATTCAATCCTAAAGAGTACATAACTATTGTAGCCTATGATCCGTTTCCTAAATTGCTCTATTTATTTTCTTCGGATTAACGAATTGAAAGGAATGGGATGACTTGTCTTCTTTTTTTCCTGTAAATTTCTTTTTTCTATACTATGTCTATTCATGAAAAGAAACCTCAGAACTTTTTTAAATGTAACGCAATGAAAAATTTGCCTGGGACCTCGAGAGACGATTCCATGGCGATCGGAAGATTATCCCGGATATAAACACCAATGATATGCATATGAATGTTGGAATCTTTTCGGCAAAGGGAAGATGGGCTGAAACCAAGAATTCGTTGGTAGCAATGGATGAATTTAAATTAGTTTCACAAAGTGCAAATATATCTGGCAACTGTTCCAAGAGAAAAGATTCTCCGGTTTACGAATTGCAAGGAAAGGGACTGTTTTTAAATGTAATTTTACATCTTTTGATGAGAATATCGAATTAAATAGAAAATTTACTTAAGAAACCGTATTAAGCTAACTCAATATTTAGATATTTGTATATATTTCTGAGATGAGATATTGTAATTATTTATATTAATTTACATATTTGTTTTTGCCATATTCCCGACATCACCACTGTCGGGGACATGCAACAAAGATGATGAGATCCGAACAATGAAAATAGTATAAATCAATATTTGGAATTATCTTGAAAAAGCAAAATGGCCAAATTTAAAAATTTGATTTCAATTTTTCACAAGAAAAATAAACATATCACTAATATCGTTATTTATGTTCTAAGTGAAGTTAGCATATAATATTGCAATAGAACTTATTAAAATATCGCGCTCTTTATATATATATATATATATATATATATATATATATATATATATTATATATATATATATGATTGATGTGGGTTTGTGACCCTGGATTTCACGCTATTTGCGTTCGTCAGACAAATAGTGTGAAACCCAGGGTTACAAACTCATACCAATCCAACTAAATATGTTAGCTCTATCACTGATATTGAGCGCTTTCCAATAAGTAACACGCGTATATAATATATAAATAATTGCATACACACACACACATATATATATATATATATATATATATATATATACTTTTTGTTAAATAAAATATTTTCTGCACGTGAATGGTTCATATCTACAATTCATGCTTGAATATATATATATATATATATATATATATATATATATATATATATCTTTCGTTCCATTTTCCTGGGGATGTGCGGATGGTGTAATTGTTAGCAGAATAAGAAATCGAGCCGTCGAGTTCGAATTCCACCCGTAAATATCCATGTGACTCTATCCCCTTCACACAGCTATGGATTAAATTGTATAACTTATATTTGGAAAAATCATTGTTATTCACACAAAATTGTAAATGCTATATTTACTTGCAAAAAATATTCTTATATCAAATATGTTTCGCCTTTAAATGACACGCAAACGGTTGATAAGGTGTTTTCAAAAATCAAAACATTTTCTGGTTTAGTCATAAATTGTTATCTGAGAACTGTGGGTTTCATTAAACATTATCAAAGATGTTTGATGATAAATTTGTGACTATATATACTTCATTTTTATTTTTGCTTTTTAGCGAGTCTGAATGTATGTGTGGACATAGGTGCCAAAACTGAATGATGACTCTTAGCTTCATGTCTTAATTGATCATCTGACCAAATGCTCTGTCCTAGATATTGATCACTCTTCTTTCCCATAGGCACGGTGGAGTAATGGAGAGCCGAGTTCGAATTACATTCGAATCCATTACATTGACTTACGTGTTAATACCCTTGGGAAAGGTGTGCATCCTCTTCTTCTCCCTCCAGCTATGGGTAAATAGCAGGACAGACTGGGTTCTATAGCCTTGGATGGCAACTGGTCTAGCAGAAGGACAACTCGTTTGGGGACCTTGTGGCACGTACAGCCCTTCAAAAAGTGTGGATTGTCCTGCACGATACCTTCACAACTATAATCAAATCTCATGTGCTGTTGTCGGGCTGTCGGTTTCCTGGAAACTGATTTGCTTGAACCTCATACATGGAATTCGACGGCAGAGCCAACAGAGAGTGGGAGTATACATTATATGTGTGTATTTGTTTGTGTGTGAAGAGTGGATAGATTACTCTGTTACTCAGAAAACGTCTATAAATTGAAAGGAATCTGTAATTGTTACAAAAATACTTAAACAGTAAAAAAAAAAAAGTCTGTTGTGTTGATCTACCAGGATCCTTTCCTTTGTGTGTGCTTATGCGTGTAAAAAAAAATGTGATAAACATTCTTTTCTTGCATTTCCCAGGCTGACACTAAAAATGCGACTTTTCAGAAAATAATGGATTCTAAGGGACATTAACTATGTTTTTTCTTTAGGAAATCATTGAAGCTGAGAGTAATATCACTGGCGCGTATGCAGAGGATTTTTATTTTCTTCCTCTGCCAACGTTTTGCTTCTTTTTTTACGCATTAAAATAACGGGTTTAAATATTTGCCACCATATTGGGTAACTACCGGTTGAAATATTAACTTATGAGATACGGAAGTTAACAGTGAGAGAGAGGCTACGGAAAATTGGAATGAGAATTGAGAAATTAAATTAGAGAAACCCGCTGATATTTTATGAAAGGACAAGTATAAAACGGATTAAGAGATGAATGTGATTAACAGAGGGAATATGAAAAAGAGAAATGTCATAGCTGAAATCAAATTCTCAAATGGATAAAAAATAAAATGAAACAAAAGAAACTGGAACATTTTTTTTTTTAAATCGTAGAAAAATCTGTTTGTAAAAAGAACGTAAAACACAATAGGGCAATGAAGAGGAAGACGATGCTAGTAATAATCTGAAAAAGGAATCCGAAAGAAGAAAAAATACTAAAAAAGAAATCAGAAAAAAAAAAGCGAACAGCTTTCAAAAACAAGATTCATTCATATCAAACATTTTCTGGACACTCAACGTAATTAAATGTTTAATGTGTCAGTCAAGAGTCTCATCAGTTGCTTCCTGGTTTTATACCAATGTTGCTGAAACCCAATAAATATTTATACTCGGTATTAACAACTTTACATGCTCTCAAAGTAGTAACACTACTAACATAAAACCGCGTAATGTTTTGCTAGTTTAACTCTTAATATATCCGCACGAAACATTAATAACAAGAAAACAAATATATGGTGATTAGCAAGGGTAAAAATCCCAAGATGCGAGCAATTAACTGTAGATGCAAAAATCAAGCCGCTACGAAAATTTAAATATTGTTTTAACAACAGAAAAAAATGACATCGAAATCCAAACGGACATTGGAATAGCGAATAATTAAAAAGAAATACCTTGTTAGAAACAAAGAGAAGCTGAACTGCGATGTGATATCAGTTCTCTCATATGGCCGTGTATGCTGAATTATCTCCTCACAGATTAAGAGATTTGAGGTAACAAATGGAGTTCTACAGAGGCTTCTGAGAATGTCATGGACTGGACATGGGGGCAAAGAGCAATTTTTCAAGAATAGGAAAGCCAAAATGACGCTTATACTTATAAAATAAAAATTTCTGGAACATATCATGAGAAAAAAGAGCTTGGAGAATTTGTCACTCACATGACAATGTAGGCAAGAGGGAGAGAAGGAAACGGCAAGTAACCTACCTAATAATCTTGTGTAAATGGATGGTAGAATAGGAACACATAATGAGGAAAGAAGACTTGGAGAATATGACACTCCAAAGAGATATTGAAGGCAAGAGGGACAGAAGGAAACAGCAAGTATCTACCTAAAAAGCTTGTAAATGAATGACCAAAAAGATATTCGGAGAGATGGTGAAAAGACAAAGATTACTAAGAGCTAGAGAGGACGGGACGTTGTGGAGAGCCATATGACCCACGTCCCCCAACGACATGGCACATAGAAGACTATTTTGTGAAAGAGCGTATCAAGTATTTACATTTTTTTTAAATATTTTTGCGTATTATTTACGAGAATATTCATAATTTTCTAACTCAAATTTGATACAGTTGCTCACCCATAGTTTTCATTTCGATCACTGTCTTATTTCCATTGTAGGTTTGGTCGTAAAGCAGGTAATAATACGTTCATTATTGCTGGGAGAGTTCGATCCTCACTGAGGTCATCAAATACCCTCTTTACTGTGGACCAGCAGTTAGCAACATTTTGTGGACTATTCCAGAAAATTTGATCCTCACTGAATTTTGGGCCTTGTGCCAAACGATATGGCGACTCTAGAGTTCTATCTATGGCTGCAGAATCTCTTATATTTGGATTTCAGTATTTCGTACTGATCCTGCTGGTCCTGGTCAGCGTTCGAGCCGATCTAAAATCCGGGATTTTTGGATAATGACTTTTTTTTTAATGAGGTGCGCGTAGCTTAACGGTTATCTACCTGAAAATTGGAATCAGTTAGTAGGGTTCAATTCCAAACCAAAGCCTTTAGGAAATATATAAATCCATTTTTTCTGCTTCTACCAATTTTGGTTAGATAACAGATCAACCTTGTGTGACAGCCAGTCTCGGAGAAGGATATCTCCGAATTCACAACACTGAAGAATGTATCAGGAAACCATCGCCACCAATCGTGGTAATTCACTGATAATAAAGAAAACGAGTCTCTGGGATTGCATGGTCGCCTATATACTGAAGGGAATCGTTATTTAAAAACAAAAACATTCCTCTCTCTGGAAGATTAGAGGGACATGTTCTTCCTAATGCATTATGTCTACGATTTAACATTGTGGCAAATTATATTATGGTTTAAGAAAACAGTTTATCTATTAGAAGGAAGACATGAGTCTATTCTTTCGTCTTCATTTCTCTTCTTTTTTTTTCTCGTTTAAAATACTACAAACGATCAAATCCCGGTTTGTCCGACACATACATAGGTTTTTCTTATATATATATATTTTATTTCGGTAGATTTTTTTCTTAATTAAATGCCTATGAGATTTGAATGCTAATCTAAACATTTATGTCAAAGGAATAAACCTCTGTCAAAAAGTTTAAGAAAAATAATTTAGTGCTCAAGGTGTAAGTTTTGCTTCTCACTTTTTTATTCTGAATTTTACTAAATTATTTTCTAAAATCCGTCTTCATGTCCGATGTTAATCATGGATTAATGATTATTCCGAGAGAAATCCCAAAAGATTTTGTTCACGCCGATCTAAACATTGTTTTTTGAAGTATCTTATAGCATCTCACTACCACTTTCTTATCAATGCTGAATTTTTTTATATTTTTGTGCAAAAGGGGGATCAGAGAACTTACTCACCTTAGTAAATATTTTCAGGAAATATCAGCTTCTAATTGGTCAATAAACACATAAGTGAGCGTTCCAATTCACCCACGTACGAATATTTTTCCACCGAGTGACAAAGTCAAGTTTTCCCGCCATTTTCTGTGAGCCTGACACGTGATTACATTAATTATAAATAGCAGACACAAGCTTGCTTCTCTCTCTCTCTCTCCCCTTCGCATAAAAAGATGTGACCTTAAGGATTCTCGTCTCGACCATGGGCAGTCAGACGTTAGAAGCATATTCACGCATACACGTACGCACGAAATTTTCCAACCTACATTAGAAACATACAGAATATTTCCAAAGATGCAACAAGAACTTTTCTCTTTGAAATAGTCTTCTAAAGCTACTGTTTATTCAGCATTTTTCAGCTTTATAATTAATTCAACATTTGTGAGCTCAGATAAAAATATCTCACAGTCTAAGAGACATAATACCAACAGAACTTTAACTTCTACGCATGTACATCATGACACAAAAATAAATACAAATGTTTTTTGTTTTAAAACCATTTTGTTCCTTCTTGTATTTCATGTTTTGTGGTATTTTACGTTAAATATAAATTGTGTTCATGTTATTCACCCAGCAATAAACAGACATCTACAAATAGTCAATTCTTATTAACATTACCTCTACAACCTACAACTGCCGAGCAATAGTTCTGATCTCGCAAACTAGTAAGTTTGTTTTTATTATTGTACCAATGCCCAATTTGCCTTTTTAGTATCAACCATGACTTTTATTGACTCAAATATGACTACATTACTTAATATCATTAGTACTATGATAAACTTACTCCACAATAGTTATAATTTAAATTGTTTCTAAACTTATGTTATTTAAAATCCGTGCGTACATCCCAACTTTGTTTACTTAATTTTAATGGTAAATTTAATTACTTGCATTTTTATATTATTCGGACTGTTTTTGCCAAATTCACAACGTTTCGGCCTTCTTCAAGTGATTGGAATTTCAAACCACGACTTTTCTGGATATCTCAGTTATTTCCCTTTAACTCAACTCTCCAAGATTTAGTACCCCGCTGCTATGGCCTGGTATTGAACTCACAGCATTTTGGGTCTTGTCACTGGATCTAACCAGCGTCTTTATCCACTGGGTCGTGTGTATGATTTTCTAGGGCTTTTAAGACTAATTAATTCTACAAAACACAGTTGCAAATAATGTAATATGTTGAAAATTAATTAAGTGGTAAAGTGTAGTGGCTTAACTTGTTAAATGTTCATTTTGTTTCAAACCAATTCGAAAATAACTTTATTTTTTATATTTAAATTAAATATTGATAGACGTCAAACCTAACGGAAACATTTAAGTTTTCTTTACTCTTACGATATATGAAAACAGTAGTCAATTGCTGAAACTATCTGAAGTGTGGATTGAACAGTTACCAAAAAGTTAATCTCCAAAACTCTAGACTTGAAGTGCGGACGAGGTTGAATATCAATCAGCTATGTGACAAATTACTTTTATTTGTATTAATCATATATACACACAATAATATATATATATATATATATATATATATATATATATATATATATAAAGTGAACATTGAAGTCAACATTTAGAGGCAACAGACTGTTTCATGAAACAGCCTGTCGCCTCTAAATGTTGACTTCAATGTTCACTTTTATATTTACACACGCTCTATCTCTGATATTGAGCACTTTATCCCATAAATATAGCACACCTTAAAACTATATTTCTTAATATATATATATATATATATACATTCATTAATGTCGATCGATTGCGACACCCGTGACCCACCAGTCATAAGTGCAGCACATGTATTGCAACCGCAGAAGAAGTGGTGTTACATGGGCAAGATTACCTGACGAAGCCCAACACTATCCAGATCAGTTTTTGATTTCCGTTACCTTCTCTTAGATCGGTTCCCACCTAAGGCTATAGAACCCAGTTTGTCCTGCTATTTAACCATATATGGGGGGAGAAGAAGATTCATACCTTTCTTAAGGCTATTAGCAATTAAGTAAATGTAATGTTTCGGACTGGAATTCGAAATCGGCTCTCCAATTCTTCTACCCGAGCCGCTATCCATTACTGTAATAAATACTAAATATATGACGTTCACTCTTCGTTTTTGATGACTTTCGACAATTATCATTATTCTCCTTCTGGAGTGTTCGTTGTAAACTTCATCACGTTCAATTTTTCCAATTTTTGATATATATATATATATATATAATGAATACAGAATCCTTAAAAATCCATTCGTGCGATATTTTATTTCGTGGACTCGGATGTTCATCTCTTCAGACCAAATTTTACAAAACAAATGGGGTAAATTTATTCAAACACAAGTAAAAGAAAAAACCAAAAAGGGAAGAGAGAGAAAACAGAGAAACAGGAAAATGTTTTAATGTTAAAAGAGGAAAGGAAAAAAAGGAGGAGAAAGACAGAGATTTCAATACAAGGTTTGTTAAGGAGAAGGGAAAGGGGAGTGAAAAGGGAAAGAGAGAAAGAAAGGATTTAAGCCAGTCGTCATGGTGACCAGAATATATTTTATTCCCCAGACTTGACAAGTTAAAAAATAGGGTAAGAGAAGGGAGTGTTCATATTTCAAAACAGATACATTGAAATCTTCTAGTCATTTTAAGCAGCGAAACCATCCCCATCGCAACATAACCGTCACAATTACAAACAGATAATAAAAATAATAATAATAATAATAAAATTTGACAAGCAATATAAAGAAATGGCCTGAAAAGATGTACGTGTGAGTCCAAATAATAAATTATCACCAGAATGGATTTTTAAGGATTCTCCATTCATTATTATATTTGCTTTGTTCTTACATTGAGCTCTCTTTGTATTTATATCCTCTTTGGAATTATCATTACTAATTATCAAACGAGATATATATAGTGTGTGTGTCAGTCATTCAATGTAAGAACAGAGCAAATATAATAATGAATACAGAATCCTTAAAAATCCATTCAGGTGATAATTTATTGCATGGTTTCAAGCGTCTCTGTCTCCAGACCAAATTTTACGAATTAAGTCGATTTTAATTTGAGAGACAAAAGAAAAAACGAAGAGAGAGGAAAAATTAGAAAATGGAAGATGTGTTAACATTAAAAGGGGAAATAAAAAAGGGGAGGAAGGCAGAGAATTCAATATAAGGTTTGTTAGGGAGAAGAGAAAGACAGACATGAGGAGGGGAAGGGAAAAAGTCAAAGAAACAAAGAAAGGAGTTAAGCCAGTCGCCATGGTGAACAGAATATATTTTATTCCCCGTAATTGAGAAGTTAAAAAAAAGGAAGACATCATATTTCAAAAAAGATACATGGAAATTCACTAGTCACACACACACACACACACACACACACACACACACACACACACACACACACACGTGTGTGCGCGAGAGAGAGACTATCACGCACAAACATACATACATACAAATACAAATCCCATACAACGCCAAGCATTCATTGGTTAATTAATCACCACTACGTTATTATAGACAATTTACAAATCGCAGCAATGCGACAATTTTGTAATCGCTCTATTTTTATGTAGTCAGTTTTGTGCACTTTTGGGAAAAACGGATCACAGAAGCTTTAAGTCTCCCAAAAGCTCGCTCGCTGAATGGTCTATACCAACCAATCAGATCGTCTGCACGTGAAGAATAATTTTTCCCGCGCAGCGATGTGGAGCCTATAGTCACTTATTTAAGCTAGAATTTTTTCTTAGCTAATTAGTGAGAATTCAGCTGCCAAATAAATCCATGACAGTTGAAACCATGCGCCAACCTTCTCACTCACACACACCGCTCATATGCTGAACATATCATGTACATACTCACATAATCTTTACTAACATGGCAAATCTTTTAAGAACAGTCCTTATAAGAGACTCTCCTGAACATTATTCCAATGTACTTTGAAATACTAAAATAACAGCTAAAGAGAGATAACTCTTGTTTATTTCAACCTTTTCTTACTTAAATGCATGCTTTCTTTCACATCGTTGTTTGATATTGTACATCTTGTTAAATACATATTTTATGTGTAACAATGTCTTTGGCTTATCCTTTTCTTTTTCAGCCTTGTTCCCTAATCTAAAGTTATATTAATGTGAAGTCTGCTACACACACACACACACACACACATATATATATATATATATAGATAGAGAGAGAGAGAGAGACTTCAAAATTATCGCTTTATGCTTCGTTTTAGCTAATGATTTCTTTTGCTGTGAGCCTCCCATCTCTTACTGTTTTCTAAGAAACTGATAAATGACACGGGAATTGGGAAACATATGGTGCGGCAGAAATACCTCCCACATAATGGTAAGACATTAGTGGCAAAGATGTCTTCTTCGTGTTAATGTCTTACAATTATATAGGTGGTATTTCTGGTGCACTCCATTTGCGCCCTTGCAAGAAATGGTGCAATGGAAATCTATCGTAAAATAATTAAGGCAAGCTCAAAAACCAGTACATTTTCAAAAAAAAAATGGTGGAAATTCATTTGATTATTGGATCTCAATAAAATGCTATTTCTTAAACGATCCCCTTGTGGGAAAACGGTTTTCTTTTATGAAAATATTGTTTTCATTAATTTCATAAATTCACTAGTTAATTAGCACTATGCGCCAAATAATTTTGCATGGTTTAAAAGGTAATTCCCGGGAGAAATAAATTCTGTTTAATTAATGAGTTAAAAAAAAAACAATCAATAATCTCGCATATCGAATATATTGCCCAGCTCGGAATTTAAAATTTAGCCAATTAAAGAACATTTTACTTTCTTTGCAATTTTTCTATTTTATTCAAATGATACATTAAATTTGTTAGATAAATGAAAATTTATTTGACTAATTTATTCAAATTGTAGGACATCATTAAAATATTTCCCTTATATTTTCACTTTGTGTTCAGGAACGAAATATTGCTATTTAATACGAGCCATGTTTAATAAAGTTCTAGAAATTAATCATAAAATATTAACCGCACTAATTTTCATAGATTTTTGTCAGGAGAAGCGATTAATAATTTAGCATGTATGGAAAGCAATAACCATTATCCTGGTTAATTTTAATTTTTTTTTTTTTTTTTTTTTTCACTCATTCGTTGTTTGAAAAGTTGTCCTTTGTTCTTGATCTTATTTGCTTCCATCTTTCTCGTCATCACACTTACTGAAGTTTAGGAAATAGTTTTCCGAAATTAAATTCGACTCATTAACAAAATAATAATCTGTTACTGGCTGTAGGTGAAAAATCTTTTTTTAATCCTGTCTTGAATTATTTCTTCCATTAAGATTAGAAATAGAACTAAATAATTTAGTCCATTCTGTCATGGATAATATTTCTTTCTCCAAAAATAGAATGTTCGCAAGCTCGCCATAATTGCAACAAATATAAATTAACGCATTAGAGGTCGAAATGATTAAAAACTATTGTTGTTAATTGTTGTTATCTTGATAGAAATTTTACTGGATATATTTTGCGTGTAACACTGTCGTGTGGGGACTCATAGGGGCAATGACGGGATTAATGGATTATCTTTAAAAGATAAAGAATCACTAGTAACGTTTAAT
The DNA here is from genome assembly GCA_903632075.3 of Acanthosepion pharaonis. Taxonomy (NCBI): domain Eukaryota; kingdom Metazoa; phylum Mollusca; class Cephalopoda; order Sepiida; family Sepiidae; genus Acanthosepion; species Acanthosepion pharaonis. Next base: position 483,357 of record CAHIKZ030000170.1, read on the forward strand.
TTCCTTTCTCTGTTCTTTAAGACACTTCGAAGAAATATTAGTCTATGGTATGTCGATAAACTATAGCCTGCAGCAAGGCCTCTGATCGAGAGATTGGCGGTTTTGAGGAGCGTTGTTCCCAGATCCACTCTGACCACGGTTGGTAGAACTTGTTAGGGTTCCAGCTATAGACAAATAGTAACCCTCTCCCAACAAGAACAAAACACTATGAAAGTATAAAAATACATTTATATGGTAGAAATGCCAGCAATACATTTTTTAATAAAAAAACTACTAACAGTATCTATTTAGAGTATAACTACCAACAATACCTATCAATAGTAGAATTACCGACAATATATTTTATCTGTAGTGGAACGTATACAATTGCATTCAAAACATTTAGATTTCACTATTAAGTAACCCATAGAGGTTGATATGCCGCTAAACAAAATCAATTACTCAACCAATCGGAGAAAGCTAAAAGAACTGAAGAGTGAAATAATATTAAAAATTCTAACTGGTTATAAATGTTCTTTATATATAAATAGCCGATATCTGATGATTCAAGTTCGAACCGCAGGATTGCTAGCTTATCACGTTCACATCAAATTTAGCGTATTTTCCCATGTATAAGACGATTAAAAAAAAAAAAAAGAAGAAAACTGGGGGGTGCGTATTATGCACAGCTACATTTTTTTTTAATTGCCGTAAAATAAAATAAGAATTATCATAAAACTAAATTAGAATAATATTCTATGATTAAAACCATTTTTAATAAGAGTAGGAAACGCTGGCCATAATGAAATTAGAGAGGTACAATTTATAGTGTTTGATTATCAAACAAGGGGTGCGTATTATGCATGAGTAGAAGCATTTTCCCACACTTTCAGCACAACTTTAGGTGTAAACATTACAGATGGAGGCGCATTATACATGGGTAATTACGGTAATATATCAGGTCAGTTGCAGATTCCATTTGATTGAAAAATATCACTGACTTTTTTTCTGTTAAGTGTCAGCTGAATAATTTAAGATTGTAACTGCACATTTTGTGTTTGCTTCTTCTATAATAAGGACGGCCCGGCTCAATCCGGGGTCCTTTCCAAAAAGTGCTGTTCAGCACTGCCACCGATCAACTGATGGTTGTCTGCTGACCGCTTCGGTTTCTCATCTGCCTAGCCCCACGTTGTGTTCTTTGATCACAGAACCATAAAGATCGACTTTCGGTCCATACTTAAGCTCTGAATCGAATTGTGGCGGTATCGTGAGATGAAAAGGTCATAATGCTTCCGGTAGTGAAATTACAAATATCATAACTATCAGGGCATCCCTTAAGTTCTGTTTGAATTTTGAATAAGAAAACAAGTGTCCAAATGTTACATTTAATTACAGATTCAATCAACAATGTATTTTCCCTGATTATCTATAACTTCCTTCCATCTATTAACAAGCTTACTAATTCCATTACTGTAAAATTCTTTGGGCTTTGATTCGAAGAACTCACAAATGTCAGTTTTAACCTCTTCCTGTGTTAGAAAACCTGTTTCTTCTAAATGATTTTGTAAGCTACGAAACAAATGGTAGTCTGAAGCAGCAAGATCGGGAGAATAAGGTGGATGAGGAATTTTTCTTCGATCTTTTGTGACGTGATTCTTGCTGAGTGGGGTCGCGCATTGTTCTGATGAAACATCACCTCTCTTCGATTCACTAGAGCAGGTCTTTTTTTTCCTCAAAGCTTGGTTCAAACGCTCTAATTGCTGACAGTATATTTGAGCATTAATTGTTGCATTAGGTGGTAAGAATTCAAAGTGGATTATTCCTTGGCGATCCCACCAGGTTGAAAGAAGGAACTTTTGCTCATGAAGTTCCCTTCTCAGCTGTGGCTGAGGTCCTTCCCCTTTACCAGGCCAGTCTACGACGCTTAACATTTCGATAAAAGATCTATTTTTCGTCACAAGTCTATCCAAAAAATGTGAAACAAGTTGGCGAGAATGGAGAGAATAGCAGATGTCAACTCGGGATTTGAGGTTGTTTTCAGAAAATTCCTGAGGCACCCATTTTCCAAGTTTAGGAACTTTTCCAAGTTGTTGAAGATGACGATGAACAGTCGTATGGTTTGAACCGAGAACCACTGCCAATTCCTCAACTGATAAAGCAGGATTTTCTTCAAGGGTTGCTTCAAGAAGCTTTTCATCAAACTCAACTGGACGTCCGGTTCGATCATCATCTTCAAGGGTGAAATCTCCACCTCTGAATTTTGCAAACCATCTTCTGCAAGTTCTTTCATTCACACATTCCTATCCATAAACTGAGTGAATGTTTCTAGCCGCTTCGGCTGCTGAGTTTCCTTTCTTGAACTCATAAAGTATTATGTGCCTCAAATGATTCTTGGTTACTTCCATGTTAGCAGGGATTTAATCAAACAAAATTTAATTTTATTGTTCTCTGAAATAAAATTTGATCAGTTTAAATGCATCTGAACATAAAAATAATGTTCAACTCCATTAGACATTATAAAATACTCTTTAAATTTCGTTCATTTTAACGAAAAGTTAAAATTCAGACAGAAATTATGGGATGACCTGATAATAACGAAGAAGGTCTCTGTGTTAATTTTCAGTTGGTTTATATAGTCGTTGATACAACAAAATTAATCTTTCCCGTTAAACTCTCTACTGTTACACTGTGTTTTATTGCGCCTAAAACTTGAAACATACACAAGGAATTAGGTTGGGAATTCTTTCGGCAGCAGGTTACGCGGCCTCCTCTGGCCTCTGGTGCCTTCTGCTGACTTCTCGTGGCGACAACTAAGCGCTGTGTTTTTATGCATCTCGCCCGACTCCTACTGCACCTCCATGACTCATTAATATTCATATCAATTATTTTCTCCAACACCGACCCTCAAACAAAGCGGTCAGTTATTCAAAGACAATACTTTGAGAATAAACTTTGTTTTAACATTCCTTTCAACAATCGACCGTTTACACAAACAATTTTTCGTTAACAAACTTTTGTGTTTAAAAATTATTTATATGTCCTTTGACGTAAAAGAATTTCATTTTGTTTTTTGAGTCTCAAAATGACTGACTTAAAATCCCATTGTTTATATTTTGGCTTTACTCACATTCGCTTTCCAGCTGATAATGACCATCAAATAAAAAGCAATCAACTATTCAAAAAGATTATTTTTTCCCCGATAACAAGTTTTTGCGTTTTTGAATTTTGTCAAACTGCAAAGAATTTCCTTTTTTGACGACATTTCAAGATACGTTCTAAATAATTCTCTGCACATTCCCGGCCTGGCAAATCTTTTTCGGCTTATATTTTACATTTCTCAAATGTCATATTACTTACATCACCGGCCTGGTTATCAGTAAGAAAAAACAAAAAAGATGTTTTTTCCCTTCACTTCATATTTCTTTTCATGTTTTCACGTTAACGATTTTAATGTTTCTAACCTTCCTATTTCTATACGGAGATTCAACAGGAATCTTTTTTAATCATAATTTCATACTATCAATGTCACAATAGTGTCACACTTAAAATTATTGACGTAGCTGAAACTAATCTTGAATCATGCATATTTACAAATCTGTCCTGCACTGGATATTGTTGCCACATCTGATCTGGTGGTTCTGTGTCTAGAGTGCCTTGACAGAATAAAAAAAAAAAATAATCCGCAATGTTACTGGCACTAATCTAACATCTCGGCTTTCGTCAATTTTCCAGCCTCGTAACGTATCTTCTATAAATATTTTCATGGTGATTTTTCTGGTAATATTTTCTGTTTTGAAGCCTTGACTTTACGAATTTCAGCGTGTACTACATTGGCTGCGTCTCCTTATTTTACTACTGAAATTATTAGATCAACCTGCGATAATTCTATCTTCTTTCGTATTTCTCCCTTGTCGAATCGCTTCCATATTATTGCTTTCCTGACAAGTACAATCTTCAAAAATTAAAAATGCAACGTCACCATCTTTTTCTTTGAATCCTGCTATTTTATTGTCCCCCCCCACCACCACCTCATCTCAATAACCTTTTCTCAGATCCATTTACTCTGTGTCTTAGTGGTTTTAGCGCCTTGCTGGTGTGTAATGATTTAATTATATCTAATACTCCATCAAAATCGTAGATTTTTTTAATGTAATCTTTGTCAACGACTATGTTTACTGATAATATACCTTCCCATTTTATCCATGTTTAAATTTTTATAATATTGAATCAAACTCTGTTTATATTTTCCAATTCACTTAATAATTAGCTATTTTTGAGAAAATTAAGTTTCTTTATGGGGTAATTTATTAAAGAAAGCTCTTTTATTAAAATTTAAATGATATTTTTAATAAGCCAAATACAAACATCGATGTAAAAGAAAAACAGTCGATAGAAATATAAACACTGGGATCTTTTAAAGCAGCTTAATTCATTTTTGAGACGAATATGAACAAAGTTTTCGGAAAACAATTTTTTATTTTAATTCTTGGAATAACGAGAAAATTTATATATAAAAATTCTTAAAAGGCGAGTGTCATTCATTTTAAATCCCGTTATTGTAGAATAACGTCAAAGAAAGTATCTCGGTTCACAGGCTCTAGAGGTGGTCATTAAATCATATTTATCTTAGGGATAATTTCATTTTTAAGCACTAATTTAAAAGTATACGACATTCACCAGTCACTAACCTTAGTGATCTGCATTTTGATACACAATTCAAGTAAAACAGAACTGTGTGACCAGCCTCACGTATGAAGTTTGCTACATATTTGTTCTTATATAATTATTTTTGTATTACCTATAAGATTAAACGCAACTAATCAACCCCACCCCCACATTACATTTCCTTTCTCACTCTCGTCGGTGTTCATCGAAAGCTGGGAAAGGGTGCGCTGCACGCTCACAAGTTAACACAATGAAAGGGAAACGCCACGTCGAGAAATAAAAACGCGAACCCCGTTTCCCATATTATATGTCGGTCTTTTATTCGGGGCTTCGTCTGTTTGTCCGGGTGGGTGAGCAGGTAATACTTGAGACAACTTCTGCTATGTCAGCTCTTCCCACTACCAACTCTTCACCCCGATGTGGCGGCTGGTAATACGAAATGGATGTTTCGGAACCGCGCTGTGTACCAGTCCGTCTCCCGCCAAGGGCGGACCAGAACTCTGCCCGGTCCCAAAAATGACCGTCAATATAGTCCAGCACCTGGATATACCCTATTTCCGATTTTGTTTCTACTTGATCCTAGAAAATCCCTTTACTTCCGATTCCTCCTCAACTAAGATGAATAAAGACCGAATTTCAAAAGGAACCGCCAGATGGTCCCTCACACAAAACACTTGAGCTCGAGATAAAACCACGTTTGTCCTTTCTATTTGTGTGGCCATAGTACCACATGAGAGCGAAGTGGTATAATGTGTACCATCATAGATCAAGAATCCGACAATTTATTTCCGCAACAGAAAAAAAAGAAGGATTAGCAGATTATCGTTGTAAACACTAATAAAATCTCTTACGTAAAATTATTTTTCATTGATCTTCAGATTTCATCAGTTAATATCGGCATAAAGGTATGTGTCTTTTATGGCTTTCTTCGAACTTGGATCTTTTTCACGTGAATGTAAGAGATTCTGTCTTTTCCCTGTCCGGTGGGGTGCTTTCTGCGTATATACATCGTAAGCGCAGTTTGTATGACCACCTGCTTACACGTCAGCGGCAACGACTGGCAACGTATCAGACATGGATCTACACCTGGTGGCATATTTCACCCGTTGTGACACTGAGTGGAAAAGACAAACACTACAGAAAGATTGAAATAAAAAAAACAAGTTGGAGAAAATAAAATAAGCAGAGAGTTTGGAAAATTTTCACATGGGCATCAGTTATTCTTGCATCTTGTTTACAAAAATTTAACAATAATAATAACAAAGGCAGGAAATGTGAAACGAAAATCCGAATCGCATTTTATCTGCATTTCTGAGATGAGGTATGGTAACACTATTTACAGCCGCCCTGGGTATTATGATAAACTATATCCGCGTCCTGGGTAAGACGATAAACAACGTTCAACAGCAAGGCCTCTGATCAGGAGGTTTTGAGGAGCGTGGAGCCACCTCTTAATTTCTGGTGTTCCTAGGTCCAGCTTGACCCGGAGTGACAGCACCTGTTAGGGTCCCAGCTATGGGCAAACAGTTAACACCCAAACTTGTGTAAAAATAGGTTTTAAAACCAGAAATACTTTGTAATAACAAAAAAAATTATTACCAACAATAATTTTTGAAGGAAAAAGTATTATCTACTAAGTGAGAAATATAAAACTTTTTACGAAAATAAAACCATCCAAGATTGTAAATTTCCTAAAAGTTGGATTGTACTAAAAAATGAGTAATTGAAAAATGGTTCAAATATATATGTATACATACACACCTTTTTTACCAAACTATCGCCATGAATATATTTCAAAAATTTTGTTGGCATTAAATGATCCACTGAGGTTGATATGCCATAAAACAAACCAACCAACCAATTATTTACAGTGTTCAGACTGTTACACTCCGGCCTTCTTCACGTTGCTTTACAGCATTATGCTGAGAATACCTTGCTCGGAACATGTGAAAAATTAGTAAGTTTTAAGGAAAATGGGAACTAAAATAATAGTCAGAAAAGACAGTTGAAATTTCTGGGATAGATTACAAGGAAACGAGGCTTGGAGAACTTGAGGCACACAAGGCATATTGAAATCAAGAGGGCATTGGGGGGGGGAGAATAATTTTCGTAAAGAGCTTGTGTAAATGGATGACCAATCATGAGGATGACTAGTAAATGGACAAACATTATTTATAATTTCAAAGGATTTGGAGAGCCATGGTCGGCCATATTGGACAGGACTTATAATAGAAATCCTAATAACATTTGTAAACCAATGACCTGACGGATTGGGGATCAGGTCGTTTTATCTTTTACCGCCGGTACTAGATGAAGGTGTTAATGCCACCAGGTGAAACTCTAGGATTTCAAACGCTGGTGTTTGAAGTCGAGCGCTTCCCACCTGAAAAGACTGGAGTAATCTTGGATTCTTATTCTTAACCACCTCCACCATAACTCACGGTGGAAAAAAACAAAAGGAAAACTTGTAATTAATCGAAAGTGGAATTTCCGAGTTAAATTTTCTGCTTCGTTAAAATGCGGTGAAGGAGGTCGCCGCCTCAGTCTTCAAACGTAATGAGGAATCGTTGATCATTACGTGTGAGGGATAAGAGACACGCGTTTATGGCTGAAAGTGATTATGACGATGAAAAATATTAGGCATGTGTAAAAGTTCATAGAACCCATACTTTTTAATATTGAAGCCGAATACTTAATTCTATTTTAATAATAAAAAAAAAAACATTGTTGCCATATTCATAACGTATCGGCCGTTGTACGCTCCGGCCTTCTTCTGGTGATTAGAATTACAAACTGAACCCTTCTTTTTTTCGTCCATTGCACCACGTCGAAGTGCCTTTCCTTTTTCTATGATTGGAATTCAGTGGTGAATATTAACCCCGTAGAACAAACCCTACATAGCGATTTTTTTAGATCAAATTCGCCTTATTCATCATTATCATCGCTTTCGATTCCTTCAGTGATCGATGGCGGGTAAGGACATGACGACATAAGGAACAGACAACTTTCTCCAGGAGGGCCGACATTGTCATGACCGTCCACTCTTTCTCTAAAAGTATATTCGGTTCCGGTCCTATTCATCTACCCTCCTATACAGACACGGGTTTCTAATATATGCCTATCAAAGAATTTCCGGTACAGGAATTGTTTGTTAGCTGTGGAGGAAAGGAATTGTTTACCCTCCAGATTCGACGCAGAAAATTTTCTCATTTCTTCTTCATGTGCCGTTTTCCAGCAGAACGTAGACGACCATGACTCTCCACAACTTCCTGTCCCTTGCAGTTCTTAATAAACATTATCCTTCTGTTATTTCGCCTAAGTCCTGTTCCGATGTCTATTTACTCGATCTCACTATGTTATGCATTGTTTTCTTCTGTCCCTCTTGAACTCTTTCTGTCCTGTGAGTATCAGATTTTCCAAACCCTACTTCATTTTGTGCCCAAGAAACTTCAACTGTCTCTTCCTGGTAAATATTAATTTCCTTTTTGTTTCCATTTTCTCAAACTCGTCGACGCTCACTTGTTCGGTCCATATTATCCCCAGCATGCTTTTGTAGAACCATATTTCTGTTGCATTAAATCTCCTCTTAATCTGTTAGGACATCGTCCATAACTCACTACCATATAAGAGAATAGATATCACATAGCCGTTCAACACTCTTGTTCTTGTTCCTAGAGATTTTTTTCTGTTTCTCTGCTTAGCCAAAGAATCATACCAAAAGCTATCTCAATACGCTTTCGGATTTCAGTGTCGTACATTCCGTCCTCTGTTAAAACACTTTCTAGATATTTAAATTTCAGAACTTGTTTGATTTTGGTATCCCCGATTTGTAATTCGCACTTAGGGATCATCATTTTGTTAACAAGCATGCATTAATTTGAATAAACAAAAACTTGTTCGTGATAGGAAGTTGTACAGAGCGAGGATTTAACGATTACATTTAACTTTGCTTGTAGACTCTCTGCCTCTGGGCGGAGAGGAACCCAGACGAGGCTATGCCGAAGGGCAGTGTCTCATCTGGGGAGGTAGACAGCTAACCGACCCCGTGTATACAGGGTCTACAGGCCATTTTTGCCCGAGCCTACAGGCTCGGAACGCCCCACATAAAAAAGTGCTTAGTGCTACATATCGTCTCTGGTAAATACCGAAGTTGTACAGCCTTTTGACCAAGCTGTTGGCTTTCATTCGGTATTTAATTCTGTTTATTAATTTTTAACAGATTATGATAGATATCGAGATAAATAAAGCACTAAGTTATTACAATAGGGATTAACAAGTATTATCTGGAAGAGCATTACTAAATTAAGATTAGTAAATATTGAATACGAACGCATTGCTGTTATCAATGAAAAGAAAATTCGTCAGGACGACAATTTCAACTGCAGTGAGTTAAATCGTCATACGTTACTAGTATACGTAACCTTGTGCCATACCGAAAAAAATTGATACGAGGCTTACGGTAACATCAATTTGAAACAACAGTTCCCGTCCAATCACCAAAGTTAAGTAACGTCAAATCTGGTCAGTACTTAGATGGGTAACCGTATGGGAATACCAGGTGCTGTGATCGTGGATGTGCTGCTAGTGTAAGGTTAATGACTAGGAATTGTTAATTGGAGAGCGAAGTTTCAATTCCTGTTGGGTTCGTTATATTCACTTACGCGCAAATAAACTTGAAGATATGAATCCACCTCTTTCTCCCTCTTATGGGTTAATTAGTTAGACTTGTATCACTAAACCATTATCTCCAAAATAACATTTCTTACACTTTAAAATTTGTCTGGCTTTAAATAACCTGCTAAAGGTTTATAAGCCGTAGAAAACCCATCAATCAATATAAACTGATATATAAACCTATATACGAGAACCGTCCAGAACGCATCCAACCATTTTCGTATCACGAGGTTTGGATTCGTTGTCTCTAATTTAGTTTGCATCTCAATTAGAGATGACTTCACTGTGCACGTGTGAATACCTCTAGCAAAATTAAGCTCTCTGGTGGTAGCTTGCCTTGTTAAAAAAAAATGCAGATGTTTCCCATCGGTGACAGATTGCTGACAGATTCATGCTGAAATGTAAAATAATTGATTTCAGATACTGATTTCCTCACTGAACAGACCCTTTCCATTTTAAATGTTGGCGTAACATGATCTTCTTTGCGTCCTTATATTTCCTTGTCATACTAGTCTCAAATGACTGAATATCAAGAACAAATAATGGGATAATGTTGTTCAGAGAGTGAAAAATTAAAGGCCATCAACAGGCTTTGAACAATAGTCCTTTGTTGTTCATCCTACTCATATTACCATGAAGCTATCACTTGACGAGTCTCAGATTCTTAATCTAATTGAGTTCCGTCCTTGTTCACTTGCCTCGATCGACATCGATCGGTTAACGAATTCACAAATTTTAACAAGAGAACCTTGGATAACCGAATTCTTTGGGAATCGGGTTTTGGTAAACGAAGGGAATTTTTAGTGGATTTTTTTAACATGTTGAAGTAACATAATTACATGATATTTCAGCATCTGAGATTAAATGTTTGCATGTTTTTGTCATGTTTTAGTGTTTACTTTATGAACACATGTCGGGAGTTTTCTTTTCTTGTTCCGAAATATAAAAATGGGAGAAAGAAATAAAGTAGTAGATAGAAAGATTGGCATGAAGAAATAGAGAGTAATAAAAAGAAAGAGATAGAAAGTGAGTAAAAATGGGGGTAGGAAAGATAGAATAGTGAGTGGTTAGGAGAGTAATAAAAAAGATAGAATAGTGAGTGAAAAGGGATGGGAAATATAGAATGGTAAGGAGAAGAGTAATAAAAAAAAGAGATAAAGAGTGAGTAAAAAGGGGACGGAAAAGATAGAATAATAAATGGGTAGGAGAGTAATAAAAAGAAAGATAAAAAGTGAGGGTGAAAAGGGGTGGGAGAGTAATAAAAAGAAAGAAAGTGAGTAAAAAGGGGTGGGAAAGACATTGGTAAGGTGGCGGGAGAGTAATAAAAAGCAATATACAGAAGAAAGAGGTAAGAAAAAAGAAAATAGAGAAAGAAGAAACGCTAACAATTGATAAAGAGAAATAAATTTAAGGAAAGAGAGAAAAGAGTTACGAAATAATGGTAAGAACACAGAGAGAGTAATAAAAGTTGAGATAAAGAAAGAGTGAGTGAAAAAGTAGGAAAGAAAAGTCAGACATACAGCCCAGTGGACTTCACCCAATGAGTCGTGAGTTCAATACCTGCCTACTGCAGAGGTGAACAAATCTTGCAGAGTTAAAAGGGAGATAACTGAGACATCCGAAAGCGGCATGGCACGTGGAACTAGAACAATTTCCCCCCGGTGTACGAAATAAAGGCCCTATTTCAAAAGTCCACTCACCTGAAATAGGCCGGGGCGTACAACGATCGAAACGTCGTTAATATGACAATAAAGACGAGGACAACAGTTCAAACAATGCAAATAATGTAAATAATTACAGTAGGTCATCTCAAAAATATAGACAGATGTGGTAAAGAGAGAGAGAGTAATGAAAAAGTATATAAGAGAAAGTGTGAAGAATGATAAGAGAGAGAGAGTAACAAGTAAATCTAAGAAAAAGGAAAGAGTAAGAAAGAAAAAGGAAAGAGTAAGAAAGAAAAAGGAAAGAGTAAGAAAGAAAAAGGAAAGAGTAAGAAAGAAAAAGGAAAGAGTAAGAAAGAAAAAAGGCAGGAAAAAATAAAGTAAAAGAAAAAGGAAAAAGTAAAAAAAGAAAAATTAAAGAAAAAAGTTTCGCAGGAAAAATAAAACAAAAGAAAATTAAAGAGAAAAAGTTTGCCCATGAAAGAAAAGCTCATCGGACGAGCGAAAGAGAAAGGTAAAAAGACGGATGTAAAACAAAAAATACTATAAGAAAATGTAAAACTGCTGAAAAAAGCCTAAAATATTGTCAAATTCGCTTGTGTCCCAAACATCTGGTTTATTTTTAAACCAGAACTCTATTGAAATACTGAATAATTTCAGAGTAAAACATTTGTTTTTACATTGGTAAATTATATCTATTATTATGCCTATTTGCTTTGTTTTCGAGAAAACACCGTAGGAAACGGAAGGAATTCAATTCCTCCCCTTTTCTTCCGTGTTTTCTCTTGGTTTTAACTAATCTAGTATTTAACAATTCATTGTAGAATTGGTTACGGTGTCATCCATGAAAATATGAGAGCTGACATTTCCTTTATTCCGGCTTCACGTTGTGTATTACAAAGAAATTATTAATAAATTCTACGTGTTAATGAAAATCGTTTAACCCGGAATATCACAAACGAGTTTCTTATATTACGATCTTGGGTGTCTGTCGCAAAATAATGACTTAAATTTCTATGGTCAGGCTAACTTGCAAGTCGTAAGTTCAGTTCTCACAGGATGGTCTACTTATGATCTTCAACCACACTATGGTACGCGTTTAAAAGCAATGGGAAGAAAACTAGTCATTCTGAGTATTACCCCCGTGTGTTATTTTTTAGTTGTTTTTTTTTTCTTTTTATTGGGGGGAGTTGCTTTTTTTTGTTTGTTTGTTTTTTTATTACTTTCGGGCGGTTTTATTGTCTCGTAAAATGTGACAATACTTTCCAAACAAAAATATACATCGAATTCAATTGTAAAAATTAAAAAAAGAATAAAAAAAGACAAAGAGAAATGAAAATAAAAGGCAAAAATAGAGAAATGGTGTAAAACTGGGAAAATACAGAAATAGGGGTGGGGAGAAATAGAGTAAAGGGAAAGAAAAAATGAGTAGAGAAAGGAAAAGCAAATAAAAGAAAAAGAAAAATAGGAGGAATAGAGGGGAAAAGAAATGGAGGAAAGTAAAAAAGGAGAAGAAAAACAATAAGCAACGAAAAGTAAAATCTGTTCATACAAGCTTTCATTTTTCTTTATGGCTCTAAACGTTATTTTTAATGAGTAAATGTGTTTGAGTTATCATCGCTGATATTTAAACAGCGACAGGAAATAATACAAATATTGCAGTAGAAGAACCGTAATAGGAAATAATACGAGATTCAAAAGTTCAGAGGGTCCAAGGCTCGAAGTGTCTTGATAACTACAAATATGGAGATATTATTCCTAATGTAAATAATGCACACAGAATTTCAGAAAAGAACTAAATTAAAATATTCTATTAACTAGCAGCCAACTGGTTGATCAGAAAAAAAGCGTTCAATTAGAATGGAGCAAAAACAGCAGCATGTTTAGATGTAACAGTCTACCTTCAGTTACTTTAAAGTACTTCCATTAAAAAAAAATTGAATTAATGCAGTAGATTGTATTTATTCAATCGAAGTTAACCGAGAACATGATGGGGTAAAACAGATAACATGAAGACCCACTTCAGACCTCAATTATTTTGGAGTTTTTGAAATTCAGTTTGTCAGTGTGCTACCAGGGATGTAAAAGAGGATACATTTTATAAAGAAATTGTTAAGTTTGATGTAAATTGGTTGAAAGATCAACGAAAAATAAGAAACCACTAAAAATCACCATTTTTCGATATTGGCGCGCATTTTCACTATATGGGTGGACTCAATTATGAAGTTAATTGACTGTTAAACAATCAACTTATTGTTGGCTACAATTGAGTGAAGTTTGTTTGAAAATTGTGGAAGTTTTTAGTTTCAAATTTGTGTTGAAATCTGATTTTTCATTTTTCGAGGTTTTTCGGTAAACGCATTGGAGTAGAAAAAATTAGGTATCGTTGAGCTCGCCGTAATGTAAGTAACCTACATACCAAGTTTGAACGAAATCGGAGGAAAAAAGTTGAATTTATTATCTATTGATAGGCTATATCGATTATTGATTTTTAAGAGATTTTTTTTTTTTTTTTTTACACTAAAAACCTATCTCTTACTTTCTACAATGTGCCACGTTTGGTCAAAATCGGTTGTATGGATCTCGAGTGAAAAGGTATCACACAGACATACAGACATCCTCTGCCTTATATATATATATATATATATATATAAAATACACAGAAATAAAAATTCAACCCAACCTCAGCTTTGTTATAACATCCGTTAAATTGATAGCTTCTTGCAATATCCTGAAAGAATTTGATGAAAACCCTAAGAAATGAATTACTACGATTACAAAGTTCATTTATCGAATTCTTTGCTTTGTATGAATACTTTTATTGGTCTATCGTTTAAAGGAATTATGTGTTAATTCATCGATAACTACTTGCACTCACTGAATTTTCGTTGGTCTTTTGTTTTCTTATTTGTGATCAACTTTTGTGATAATTTATCGCTTGCTCGTAGCATCGACCGTCCTTATCTATTTCTGATTCAAGCGGCCATTGCGTAGCGAATCATTCTTCCTTCTATATGTTTTTCGCTAATTAAAAGGAACGTAAACTGTCGACGCATGCGCGTCTCCAGTAAATATGTCCATCTGTTCGCCAATCAGCGTGAATTATCTATTTATCTTTCAACGGAATGTATCACACTTTGAAGCGAACAGAATACACGTCTTTATAACCAATCCTCGAATCCTCAAAGAATATACATACTGTTGTGTATATCTTAGATTTTACAAGTATGTGAATGTACTACTGGGAGTTTGAATATCGCCAATCTGTTATCATTAACAGCTGAAATCGTTGCTTGGACTATTAACATAAGAGTAATTTGCGAAAATAAACGCACTAAAGATTGGTCGTTCATCGGAGGCACTGAAGATTAGTCGGTTCAAGGACAGATGAAAAAGTGAAATGAAATGCTCCAAATGTCCAAAAGTGAAGTAGTTACTTCAAAATCTAAATTTTTACCTGGAATCTAAAAAACAAAAAAAAAAAAAAAAAACACTGTTGCCGGTGTGAAAAAAAAAACCCAACTCTTTCAACTAACAAGCGCCGATGTCTAATATTACGCAGTCAGAGGAAACGGTTAGAAATCGGATATCATTTTATTTAGCAATCAGATGTTATATTTTGGTTAGTTGTTTTTGCTTAGCGGCATATCAACCTCCATGTTTCATTTAATGCCGAAATCTAGATATCTTAGACGCAGTTTTATTTATTTATTTATTTATTCATTTATTTATTGCTTAAATAATGGTTTTAGTGATTCGTGTCTAATTAATCCATAGCTGTGGGAGAAGTATATTGATAACTTACCCAAAAATACTAATCGTCAGTGACTATAAGGAACTCAGCAGGAATTGAAACTCAACTCTGATTAACAATTCCGAGCCATTATCCATTACACTACCTGAACATCCAAGCTTACAGCATCAGGTATTCCCAAGCGGTCACCCTTAGTACTGACCAGATCCGCCTTTGCTTAATTTCTTCCCGTGAAACACTGCTCCGTTGAACCGACTCCTAAGAGGATGTTTCCCCGATCACTATAATCTTAAACTGTTTAACTCTATGGTTATCTTCTTCACCTATCCGCCTAAACCGTCTCTTAATATAACCCTCTACCTCATGTGGCCCCTGTGCCTTGTACAGGGTAAACCTTACTGTAAAAAGGAAAACTGATCTAGTAGGATGATTTTATTATCATTAAAGCAAAGTTACTCTATTCAATCACCAGTTGAGTGCACCGTAACTGGTCTGTCAATATATGGATGTAGAATTTGTCTTGTAACAAAATGGTTTACTCCCTATTGTGGAGGAAGGTTTATTTTCTACTCGCTAAAACATCAACCGTAATCCTCTTTGGGGCTCTGTCGCTATTTCCGTGGCAAATCTAATCTGTATTTCCACCAGTTCAGACCTTTAGAGCTACAGCATTTTATACCACTTCCAGGGAGTCGAATCACACTCAAACAGCTTTTCCCAAAAGACTACCAGGTCCCCGTTCATGTGCTTCCATGAACACATCACTCTTTATCTCTTCAAGTTATAGGTTAATCGTCATCTTTTCTCTTTACCTTAATCATTTTCACCCCTACAACCGACTCTTCCTTTAATATCACATACCTCGTTCATTTTGGTTGTAACCCTCTAGGGCCTCGTACTAAGTGAAATTCTGCATTTAAAAACCAACTGAATGCTTTACTTCGTCACAGGGGACACATGGCCCAGGGAATAAAACCGTTGGTTGGACCCAGTGACTTTATCCAAAGAGTTGTTGTTCAGTACATGGCTACTGCAAAAAAAAAACTTGGAAATTTGAGTTAACTGAGATATCCGAAAGAGGCGTAGAACTAGAAGAATCTACCCCGGTGGACGAAATAAAGGGTTCAGTTCGAAATTCCAGTTACCTGATGAAGCTGGAGAGTACAACGGCCGAAACGTCGACAATAAAGATGAGGAAAACAGCCCGAACAATTTAAATAGTGTAAATTAAAAGCCATAAGTCATTACATAATCATTTTTCAGTTTTTCGGATTCAGGTAATGACAAATATAAGGCAGCCCATTATTATGTGGGTAGGTTCGGTTCAAAAAGAGTAAAAATACTTTAACATCTATCTTTTTCAAAAGCCTTTTTGTTTAAACTTGATCCGATATAGGCATTCTGATGAAAGCACTTTATTGAATTTTATAATGCCTATTTCTCTATTTAATCGAGTACAGTATACAACTTAAAGGAAACAACTTTTGTTTCCTTTAGGCTGTATGCTATCCTCGAAATAGGCATTATAAAATTCAATAAAGTTCTTTCATCAGAATGCCTGTATCGGATTAAGTTTAAACAAAAAGGTATTTTCTAACTCATAAACCCAAAATTGGAGTAATGTATAGCGGCTCGGATTGAGAAACCGGGGAGCCGAGTTCGAATTCCAGTCGGATCCACTGTATTCACTTACGTGTTAATAACCTTGGAAAAAGTATGAATCCTCTTCTTCTACCCGGCCCAACTATGGGTCAATAGCAGGACAGACTGGGTTGTATAATTTTGGGTGGTAAGGAGAAGAAAAAACTCTGAATTCAAAACCGGCCTAGAGAGAGTTGGGCTCCGTAAGGCTATCTTGCCCAAGAAACACCACTTCTACTGTGTGCTGCCCCTACGACCCTACAGGGTAAATAGTAAGACAAACTGGGTTCTATAGCATTGGATGGCAACCGGCCTATGATAAGGAAAAACTCTGAATTCAAAACCGGCCTGGAGAGATTTGGGCCCCGCCAGGCTCTCTTGCCCAAGAAACACCACTTCTACTGTGACTGTAGTACACATAGTTCCACGACCCTACAGTTCTCGAGATAAGAAAACAACAAATATTTAAATGTTTCCTTGTTTGATAAACTATTCATTCAGTTCTATAAAATGGATTCATGCTGTCAGAAGACGAGAAGAATCTCGATGTTTATTGTTATCTTCGCAACTTTACTGTTAGCTTCGATACTAAAACTAATCTTGCATCTGCCTCTTCTCAAAGTAATAAGAGGCAAGGAAATATGCAGCCACTTGAATTAATCAAAATTACAGAAGAGATTTGATGTTTCCTTTATGACATTGTATAATGTGATTTTGAGTTAAAGCTTTCATTGTATTTCAGCAAGTATTTTCCATGCTATTTGCGATGACTTAAGCTTTTTTTTACGTTTTTTTGTTTTTTTTTGTTTTTAAATAAAATCTCTCTCTCTCTCTCTTTAATTGACATTACTAAAACGGATTTTACTCTCTATCTCGTTAATTACAAAAAGCAGTGCCTTTAGAGGAATATGTTGTTGTTGTTTTTCAAGTATATATTTTCAGTTGTACTCGTATCTGACCTCGGCCCTTTGACACATCTAACCGTTCTTATCCTAAACTTGCACGTGCTGCTGCTCGCATCTAGCGGTAATATCTCAATTGTTTCCGCTTGAAACAGGAAGGGCTAAGTTGTCACTTCCGGAGAAGGAATAATAACATTATAGTTAACTTTCTTTTCTTGTTATTTATCTCTCAAACATTATTTTCCTTTCGTTTTCTCAATCGAACAATATTTTTTTTCTTCTTTCTGTTTGCAACTATTCACTGGGATCAGACGTTGCCATTTTTGTTTTTGTTGTTTTGATTTTTTGTTGTTTTTTTTTTTTTTACTGTTGTTGTTCTCGAAACGGGTTTGGTTCATTAATTAATAGCGCTTAATCTGAATTGCCTTCTCGCATCTGGAATGAGATTAATCTGTTGGAGTGAAGAGAATTTTAAGACATCTAAAAGACAAAATAACTTTATTATCGAAGCTTCAATAATTAGGTTCTTGAGAACCAACTGAATTTTGAATAGTGCTTAACGGCTAAGCACAATGATCACCGATAGTTAAACATATATATATATATATATGTGTGTGTCATAAAACAACAAAATAAGAAATACCAAAATTGGGTGCACTTGTACAAGAGGCACTATGACCAGAATTCTTTTTCAATATTTTTTTTCATATGACTATAAATTAAACACTCCATATATCACATATATATTTTTAAAATGCATTAAATTTTATGAAAGTTAGGTGTTTACGTTGCTATGTAAATTAATTGTAAAGTACCGCATACGGAAGCCAAAACAAATATACTTATAATAAATGTAAAAGAAATAATAATTTTAAATCCGTAGTCTGTATTTTTTTTTTTTTCATATATTACTATCGAGTAAGCCCTATAGATAACAATTTTTTTTTTTTTTTTTTTTTTTTTTTTTTTTTTTTTTAAGAAAACATATGTTTGGGGCTTCAGTAGGAAGATTAATCAATTTACAATGAATTTACTTGGCAAACGGCACCCTTTTCCTTTCGATAAAATAACGTTTCTCTTTTTATATCCGTGATCTGCAATGGTTAATTGATGAGAAAATAATTTGAAAAAAATAAATTATTATTTCTGATTGCATTCCCTATTGTACTATTGACTATTTTAAAATGAAAAGTTTATACATTTTTCTATTCTAAAAAATATTATGAAGATATACACTTTTAGAACAAATAAGCCTTGAAAGTTTATTTCCAAGTGAAATATTGATTTTAAAAATGCGTTTTTTTTTTTTTTCATATGACAAAATGTGCGACTGGGAAATGTCCCTAAGCACCTCCTCGAAACCGGTTATTCTTTGATTATATGTGTGATAGCGAAATAGCAGCTGCGAAACGTTATTATCTCGATAGGGTGGGGTGATTTTGGAAACCTGATATTGCACTCAATTTGAAAGTTGAGGTTTGGCATAAATAAGGAGATAGAAAATGTTCATCCAAATCGTTACTGTTTTTTGAGGAAATTAGCTTAAAGATTAAGTTTAGGTTCGAAACTGCAGCGTTTCAGTTTAATTCTGGTGATCAGTGAAAGCCTTATGATTGAAATATATGCAGTTAATTGGCTGGAAATTAAAATGGATAATAAATTCCATAACTAACAACTGTATAACATGATCCAGAAAATAAAGCAACATCGACTGATAAACAGAAGGTTACATTAAAAAAAAAAAATAGAGCTCATGGTTTCACTTTGTCAGCTGAATTGGAGAGAAGGGAAGCGCGATAAAAATTGTCCATTAGACAAGTAAACATTTATTCCTTCTTATGTCAATTTACAAGACTAATTTCTTTGATTAGCCTTTTTTTTTAATTATTTTACAATTTTCTGTCCTGGGTAAGACGATAAACTACGTCCAACAGCAAGACCTCTGATCAGGTTTTGAGGAGCGTGGAGCCACTTCTTAATTGCTCGTATTCCCAGGTCCACCCTAACCCGGGGTGGTAGCACCTGTTAGGCTCCCAACTATCGACAAATAGTTAACCCCCAAATTGGGGTCAAAACACAACGAAAGTGTAAGAATAGGTCTTAATACCAGAAATACTTTGTAAAAGAAAAAAAATTATTAGTGTTAATACATTATTATCAGCAATACATTTTAGGCAAACACATTTTACCAGCAATCGTTTTTTGAAAAAAATATCAGAAATAGATTTTTTTTTTTTTTTTTTTAAGGAAAAATATGACTAGCAATACATGTTTGCAAAAAAATATTGCCAGCAATAAAAATTTTGTCGGCATTAAATAACCCATTGAGGTTGATATGCCGTAAAACAAAGCAAACCAAATCTTTTAAAACTTTACTCAATTTTTCACGAATATTATGAAAAAAAATTACTCGTTTTGTTTGGAGTGATTCATAATCAGAAACCTAGTTTCAATAGATTTTCCATTCAATGTATTTAATACAAAAAATATTAACTTCATTTGGATTAATTCTTCAAATAGTAGAATTTTGAAGTCAGTTTGTAAGCAAAAAAACTGCGGAAATGAGGCATTTCTGTACATTTTTCAAACCATCTTTAAATTTAAATGCTATGAAATTGTAAAGACTATTAATATAAAGCTAATTTTTGGTGTTCCTACTCAGTGAGGAAGCTGAGGCTTACTCTGCTGAGTGCAAGGTTGATTACCCGCTTTTTAAACCCTTATTCCACGCCCTGGAATTTATACCAATAGTACCAAGGATCACTGAATATCTAACACAAAAAGCAAATTCCGATAACTTTATTTTCTTATTTCAAGTCCACATCACATTGTCCAGAATTGTTTTTGTCTATCCTGACCATAATAATCATCAATAAGAACAATGGAAATGCGATTAATTTTTTTCTATACATATAGAACATAAGGGTCATGGCTCTCTATTTATTTCGTTAACTTGCTCTCACCAATATTAGAAATTGTCCTGAGTTTTGCGACAACTATTTCAATATTGCTCGAACTTGTAAAATAGATTACTCACTGAATTCCTATACTTCCCTTTTCTTAATTTTGTCCTTTGAGTGTTAAGTTCTCCAAAGTTTCTTTCCTCATTTTGGGTTCTCCAAATTTCAATCGACCCATTATGAATATTATCAATAGTTAGTTTGTATTCCCCTTTATCTTAAAACTTTCCTCATTTATCATATAGTCTGTCCGCAGCAGTCCCAACATTTACAGGTATTGTTAATTACAGTAATTGTTATTGAACTTCCTTTAAGTGTCACGGCTATTATAGATATTTAAGTCGACTCTTGCTACTAGTTAACGCTGGCGTCGTGACTATGTCCTAAGCAGTAATTGTATTCGGTATTGAATTTCTACCTTGTCATTTCTGATTTTATTTTTTAGTCTATTCTTTCACGTCTCGATTTCCTTCATATTTATTTTTTATTTCTTTTCAAACCTTTTCTCCCTGCTTTCTTTCCTTGCGACAATATTTTTTTTTTTTTTTTTCTCAAAATGAAACATTAATCATTTCTTACTTTCTCATTGGAAACATTTTCCAGTCTTATGTGAATGTCACTCTCCATGAGATCGTCAATATTTTCTCTCTCTAATCAGGTACAAGCGATTTCCAATGAGGGATAATCATTTTATTTGTGAATTCGTGTCTATAACTAAACTTATTAATTAGTTCTCTAGTCTTTTGCTATGTTCGGAGTTTGTCGTGATTGGGCCTATATTTTTGTTTTGTTTAGCTCACGCTGGATTCTAAAAAATACATTTTTCATACACTATGCATAATCTGAAAATGTGTTGTATACGTGAGTAACACGCTGTGTCTTGACGAAATAAGTGACAGGTTGGATGAAGAGTTACCATGTGTTCCGTATACGTAAAAGGCTTTTGTTCATGCGAGTCCTTCATGAACCCAGTTCTTTTGCTTGGTAACAATAGAAATTTAATGATTCAATAAGGATCTCTATAAATATAAACATTTTAAAACATTTGTCTATTATAGGAAATTAAATGTATTCAACAATAAATGCATAATGAAATGTTTCATCGAGTTTAAACCTGATAAAACCTCTCCTTCGATACCCGTACATATGTTCATTTCTATATATGAATGAATATATACTACTAAGTACTGATAATTCCACAAGAATATGATAAATACTCCTATGCAATATGTTTATACATATATCGATTGCTAAACAAAAACTATTAATTCTTGAACCCTTTATCATAAATTCACGAAACCTAAAGCTAAAAAAGATTTTCTTCAGTTGTGAAAAGTTCTTTTGAAATCTGTCTAAATTTCTGAGATGAGGTATTATGTACATTATTTACATTATTCGGACTATTGTCCTCATCTTTGTCGCCATCTTTATTACAACGTTTCGGCCCTTCAGTATCTGTCTAAATTTCTGAGATGAGGCATTATGTACATTATTTACATTATTCGGACTATTGTCCTCATCTTTGTCGCCATCTTTATTACAACGTTTCGGCCCTTCAGTATCTGTCTAAATTTCTGAGATGAGGTATTATGTACATTATTTATATTATTCGGACTATTGTTCTCATCTTTGTCACCATATTTATTACAACGTTGTACGCTCCAACCTTCTTCAGGTAGTTGGAATGTCGAACTAAACTCTTTATTTCGCTCACTGGGGTAAATTTTTCTAGTTCCACGTGCCATGTTTAATGGGTGTCAGTTATCCCCTGTTAATTCCGCTCTGAAAGTTCTCCACTGCCTTAACCGTGTATTGAACTCACACTCTCTTGGTCCTGTCACGGGATTTAAATGATAACTGACATCCATTAAACATGGCACGTGAAACTAGAACAGTCTTCCCCATTGAGCGAAATAAACGGTTCAGTTCGACATTCCACCTACCTGAAGAAGGCCTAAGCGTACAACGGCCGAAACGTTGTAATAAATATGGCGGCAAAGATGAGGAAAATAATTCGAATAATGTAAATAGTGCTTTTGAAATATATTCAGCAACAGATACACAGGGTTTCTAAAGTCTTTTTACAATTAATGTATCATTTTTATGTTACAAAAGAAATTAAAGTTGCACCACAACTAGATGATCTTCAACCAGTCATCATTTTCCAGCAAGATGGTGTGCACCACCACATTGGGGACTGTATGTTTGTCGGTTCCTAAATTAAACATTTCCAGACCGGAGCATTGGAAAGAATGGCCCAATTCCCTGGCCATCTCGTTCATCAGATATCACACTCCTGGACTTCTTTCAGATATCATGTATCAAACAAAGATGCAGGACATCGCTGATCTAAAGCAAAAGATCACTGATGCCATTGCCACCATTGATGACGCTATGCTACAGCGAACATGGCAAGAAATCGAGTACCGTCTTTATGTACTTCGTTCAAATAATGACGCCCATATAAGAGGTGTAGTAAATTAGTTAAAAACAATTCAAAAACTAATTCTCATTTTGCAACAATTTTCACATATTTATCTTTTTATTTGCTTTTGTAATTTTTTTTTAATTTTAAAGAAACTTTAGGGATAGCCTGTAAATTTAGTACAGTGGATAAATTTTCTCGCTTCTCTCTTATATTATCATGACTGATAAACGGCCGACGTTATTTATTTGGAAGAGGGTGTTGAAAAATTATCGTCCCAATCAACTTGCCTGTATGTAACCTAATTTCAAAATTCTCGGTGAAAAACTTTATTGGTTCTACTAAAAACGTGTTGGTGTCTTTCTGTATTTTAAGAATTTTAAAATCCAGAGCCAATAGCAGTCTGATTCTCTGTGGTTGCTCATATAATGATTTGGTTTGTTTAATGAAATTAAGTTCTTAGGAGTCATACTGACGAAAATTAATTTTCTTGGGAGCTTTGAAGTAATAAACACGTTATTCTGCTTTCACAGTTGCATATATGGTAGATAATACTCAGGTTTTGTGCATATACATGTTTATGTGGACATAATTATGAGAGGCGTTGATATGTGTGTTTTATATTGTAGTTTCCCTGACTCTACATTTTAGAATACAGTTTGATTTCTATGAGAAATTGTTCTATATTTTATGGATTAATGTCAAAGTATTCTTTCATGGTGATCGTTTGGTTTTGTTTAGCAACATATCAATCTCTACGAGTTATTTAATGCCGAAATCTAAATGTTTTGAACACAATTTTATGGCTTCAACAAAATATATATACTATAAAACTCCAATCTCCCAATCAAAGGCCTTGCAGCCAGATGTAGTTTAAACTCATACCCAGGACTTCTTATAAGACATTATTTAACGACATATGAAGTGTTTATGGGTCATAATGCCGAAAATTACTTTTTGTAGGAGCTTTGAAGTAATAAACATGTTATTTTGCTCTCACAATTAAATACATCGAAGATGATACTATATGTTTTGAACACAATTTTATGACTTTTTAACTATAAAAATATATATATATAATATATATATATATATATATATATATATATATATATATATATATAACTCGTATTCTTACTATGAAAATGTACTTTTATACTTTCATAGTGTTATTGTTTGGGAGGGTCATTATTTGCCGAGAGCTGGCACCCTAACAGATGCTACCACCCCGGATCTGGGTTGACCTGAGGAAAAAAGCAATTAAGAGTTTGTTCCACGATTCTCAAAACCTCTAATCTTCCAATCAAAGGCTTTGTTGCCGGATGTAGTTTATCATCATACCTAGGAGATCTTATAAAAAAACTGTCTTGTGGGAAATGTTAAATAAATCTCAGTCGTTTGGACTGATGATTTAATTCCTTCAATCTCTTTAACTTATCTTAGCCGACGCGTTACTTATTTTGCAACAAGTATTTGTATACAAAAGTAAAAAAAAAAAAACAAAAAAAACGAGTTTTTCAAAAAATTTTAAATTAAAAGACTCTCATGTTAATTGAAACGTCTAATTAAACTATGGAGGATGCTAAGTGATGTAATTTAATGTCTAATATATAATCTAATAATATAATACTATATCCTAAAAATAATAATAATAATCCACAAAATTTAAATAAATTTTGGTTTTGACATAAGACGGGAAAGTGCCCGTTCTCTTGACATTATAAAAATGTCCATTTTGCAAAATTTATTTAATTTTACCGAGTTAAATTTCAGTTCTCTTCTGGTAATTCCCGTTTGGTTCACGAATGGAAGATTTCCAAAATTTATTCTCACTTACTGACTATAGGCTCCATAGAAAGTACTTTGCTCTATTTATAAGGTTAATGGTTCACTTATCTTTGCAATTGAAACAGGAAGACGCAGTCCCCCAAAAATTCTCAATTTATAGTTTGCATGAATAGATATTAAAGACAAATGACTATAACATGATACCAATCACAAAGACGGATGAAACTAAGAGATCACATACTCAGAATTATAAAAGAGCTTGTCAGATTTCACACCTAAGTATGAAATATAACATCAATCCCATTTCTCTTGGGTATCAAATAGATCCTTGTTCTATAATGCCACGTTGAGCTTCGTACGGACACTATAAAATTGAGATGCATCATTCCACTGAAGTAAGCAGAACTACCTACACTTTTTATCATTTTATGCGTAAATTTCCGTTCTAGAATTCATTTAACATGTTCCCATTGAAACGATGAACATCATGGAAATATATCCTCGGTCAACTTTTATCAAAAACATTTTTAGTGCAATTATAGAAAAAAAAAAATAATATAACAGCCATAACGCTCCCCTACACTGTCACATTTGTCGAAAAAGATTTTTCTGATACTTACTCTTTGAGGAAAAAATCCTATTAAGTCAGAATTTTCCATAATCCTCTTTAATATTTTTTTTCCAGGAACGAATTGTTACGAAGAAATCCAAAGACGATTCGGAAGACACGGAAAATTGCCATGCCCAGTATAAAAAGGTAAGTGATGAATGATGAACTTTCTTATCATTTTTTCTCTCTCTCATATTGAAATGAAACAAAATTAGTAGTAATAGTACAAGTAATAGTTATTATTATGGAAAAAAAATCGGCGGAAATTATTTATATAATAAAATTTCACCAAAGAGCAATAAGGGATAGCTTTTTTATGCTAACTATATTGCGTAATTTGATATATAAACCTTGACGTTTGTGGCCGTTCGAAAATGTGTATATATCATGAAATTGATTAAGTGCAAGTGTTATTTAACTTTTTCTGTTTATACGTTATTGTTATAGATATAATTTGTTTTTTCATTAATCAGTATTAATTACATTTAATTCAAAAACAGATCATTTAATTAAATAAATTATATCTATAAAAATAACGTATAAACAGAAATATATTATATTAAATATATAAATTCATACACACATATATATATTGATGCGTTTTATAATTAATTTGGATATTTAAATAAAGCCATTTTCTACCTGGTAAATGGAAACCAACTTGACTACCAAAGAACCAATGTTGGCTTTTTAATAGTATATTTTGAAAATCTGAAAATTAGTGTAAAATTTATATTTTATAACGTCTCGTACATTGAAATAGACTACTAGCAAAATATTTACAATTACCGAACTGTTTAAATTGTTTTGCTAACGCCATTTTATGGTCCACACCACTCAAATTACTGAAAACCCAAGCAAAGAAAAAGGCCTGATTGATACTAATATATGAGCTAGGAAATTCATGCAGAAAAATGGATATTTGATTTAGGCCAGTAACAATTTTTAACGGATATTTATATATATATATATATATATATATATATATATATATATATATATATATATATATATATACACATAATCTAAACCAAATAATTAGATATTAGCGACCGTATATGCGTGCATACACAGTTATGCAAATAAATATTTATACAATTTAAGGTGTAAACAAAACAGTGCTCATTGTGGTTAGACAGAGATAAAAAAAATATACTAATAAATATGCATATACCTATGTTCAAAGTGCAACCAGCTCATCAGACACGAATTACTATTTTTAAAGTAATAATTCGTACCGGATAAGTTAGTAGAACAACCAACTTCGACAAATGCGATATATATATATATATATATATATATATATATATATATATATATATATATATAAATTTCCAAGAAGGTGGATTCCAGGTAGAACTCAATGTCCAGGACAGAGTTAGAATATAATATAAAAAGCTCAAATACTAATATTCCATGGTTATAATTTATTACATTGAAATCGTAATCACGATCCAATTCATCAGACCAGAAATTCGAAAAGAAATCGCCGATTTATTTTTTAATTTGTAGGTCTGATGAATTGGATCGTGATTACGATTCCAATGTAATAAATTATAACCATGGAATATTAGTGTTTTATATATATATATATATATATATATATATATATATATATATATATATATATATATATATATATAATTTATTAAAACTGATCCACAAAGAGCTCTATATATATATATATATATATATAAAACCAAACTCCTTGTCGTTGACAATCCTTGCAATGTCATTATTGAGGGGGGAAATACTATACATATGGGGTATTATTTGAATTTCTATTTTATATAATTTAATATAATCATAATAAGATTATTGTATTTTATTGCAATTTTTTGCTCTGCTTCGTATTGAGCACTTTTTATTAGTAGCTTCATTCATGTTTGCAAATCATGATATTTACCTGGTCTCAGGAAAAATTCTCAACTCTCTCAGTGTCGTAGTAGGTCAGTGCGATATGTTACCATTAGCCCCAAACACTGAACGGGTTATAAGAATTATAATAAGAAAGAGAAAAAAAATAGTTATACTTGTTATCTTCCAAGATTCTCGCCGAATTAAACATTACTATACACGCAGAACAGACTGCTAAAACCCGTATAAGTTCCATCGGAGAGAAGGCAGCCTAGAAATTTTTTTTTTCTTTCATTCAAGGGCACGTACACGCTTCTCTGAACGCACACCACATCAACACACTTGCTTGTTCTACTTTTTACTTGCCAAGAACACATTTCAGTCGAGCTCATTACATTCACTTAAGCGCAATTACTCTTGAAAAAGGTGTGAATCTATATCTTCTCCCCTTAGCTAAGAGTTAAATAGTTCAATCTGCCACGCTATTTCGCTGTTTGGCATTGTCTTTGAGAAGAACGACGAATTTGAAATCTGTAGCGATACCTTAAGCATGATTTATATTAGATTGTGAAGGATGTGCTTAACCAAAATATATATATATATATATATATATATATATATATATATATATATATATATATATATAATGATTTAATAATATTTATGTGCGAGGATTCTGTGATGGAAAAAAAATGAAATGATGAGTAAGGATTTCCTAACCAATTATTTTACACTAATATTATTGGTCTACCCGACTTAATGATCAGTAGTAGACAATCGTGATATTTACCTGAACCCGAGCCAAAAAAGAATTCTCAACTCTCTCAGCCTCGTGGCAGGCCAGCGCGATATGTTACCATTACCCCCAAACACTGAACAAGTTGCGAAAACTGTATTAAGAAACAAAAGTAATGGCGATTTAAGCACTCCCATACACGCAGAACAGACTGCCAAAGTCCCGTATAAGTTCCATTAGAGAGAAGGCAGCCTAGAAATATTCTTTTTTTTTTTTTCTTTCATTCAAGGGCACGTACACGCTTCTCTGAACGCACACCACATCAACACACTTGCTTGTTCTACTTTTTACTTGCCAAGAACACCTTTCTCTCTACAACAAATAGCTTACAGACATGAATTCTTCTCACTCCCCCTTCCGGCCGTAAACATTACATCAAAATAGCAAAAATCTGAAAGTACTTACAAAGAAGTCATATGTTCCTGGGCCCGAAAAAATGGAATATAGTATGAAGGTTTTGAATATATTTTTTGAACTTATTACGAGATATATTTAGCGGAATATTGAAAATGAAGTGTATCTTCAAATGCGCATATGTTTCTTGATATATTTGTGATTAGTACAAACGTTATTTTAAGTGGTACACGTATTTGAGTAAATCTCTGTTTATTTACAAACAGTGATTTTTAATGGCTATAGAACGTCATAGAGTGTATCTCGGTACAGGAATAGAACTTTCCTCCTCTTTTTCTGTGAAACGACCTTTTAGGCGTGAGTACATTACCATTAGTCTAAAGAGGTACTTACAGCATGACAATAGCCCTGCGTTCCTGTACAATTTTCACCCTTCTGCCTGAGTTCTTCAGTCAAAATTCGCAAATAATTGGTATGTAATGTTTCACGGTAGATATAAAAAAAAGTTACAAGTGTTTACCCGCCGTTCAACCGTTGGCTGGGCATTACGTCATTTTTCTCTACCAGCGGTAAAGCAATGGTCATGGCTCGAAGGGTTAATTACACTCTTTTTTAAGAAATTGTCATTTTTTTTACTGACACTAATAAGACTTTTGATGATCATAGCCGGTAGGCATTACTATTTTAGATAAACAGGTATGTTTTTGTCTGAAGTTCAGGAACGAGGAGTTATCTTTACATGGTTTACATTCAGACTATTATCCTTATCATTGTTGTTATCACAACGTTTCGGCCGTTGTTTCTGTCTTTCCTCAGTCGATCCGGTTAGCCTTCATGGGATCCCGTACTGTATCTTATAATTTCCTTTCTGAATATAGCTGTAGGACAATGAAACGAAAACAATCCATCTTGTTTTGTTCTTATTTACAACTACTCAGTTTATGCTTGTCTTTTTTCCACTGGCTTTGACGTAGTAATAAGCTCGAGGATCGAACACACAATTAGTAAATGAGCAAATTCCACCAAACCAAAACGTTTTTTTCTACTGGGTTTAATAAAATCACATAGTTGATTAAGATGTTAGTTCGTGAATTTGGTGATTTTATAATTACATTCTTCCTGTTTCGTTTGGTTTGATTTATAGCATATTTTATTACTGGTAATATTTTTTTATCTATCTCAGTATATATTGGTTTGGTTTACGGCATATCAGCCTCAATGGGTTATTTAATGCTGACAAGATTTTTATTGCTGGCCATATATATATATTTATCTATCTATCTATCCCAGTATATATTGGTTTGGTTTGTTTCACGGCATATCAACCTCATTGGGTTATTTAATGCTGATAAGATTTTTATTGCTGGCCAAATTTTTTTTTATCTATCTATCTTAGTATATTTTGGTTTGCTTTGATTTGTTTTACGGTATATCAACCTCAATGAGTTACTTAATGCTGACAAGATTTTTATTGCTGGTAATATTTTTTTCTCAAAAATGTATTGCTGGTAATAATTTTTACAAAATGCATGGCTGGTAATAAAACCTATTTTTACACTGTCATAGTGTTTTGACCCCAGTTTGGGGGGTTAACTATATGCCCATCTGGGGCCCTAAGAGGTGCTACCCACGCGGCTCAAGGTGGACCTGTGAACACCGGCAATTAAGAGGTGGTTCACACTCCTCAAAACCTCCTGATTGCTATTGGATGTATTTTATCGTCTTACCTAGGACGCAAATGTAGTTTATTGTCATACCCAGTACGCCTCATTTGGGAGCTTTTACCTCTCTGCAGAGGTGCAGTGGGCGTATTCTGAAACCCCAGACAACAGAGCTTACACTCTTTCGCTCAGGTACTACAAATGTTGACTAGTTTAAATCAGACCGATCAATGGCTAAGTAGTAATAAATAAGAACGTGATATCCCTTGACAGCGGAACTAGAAAAATCTATCGACTCTACATTAAATAAAAGTTTACTTTCAACATTCTTTGACGGTTACCCAATTCGACAAATACCTGAAGAAGTCAAGAGGGTACAATGACTGAAACTATAACGAGGTAATTAATTCGAATGTAAAAGAGGGATTTAATTTAAAAAAAAACGTGTACCCACTAAAATAACGTTTGTACTAATAATATTTATGCACTAACTAACGCACTAAAGATCATATGTAGATGTATTTAAAGGTATTATTTGGTGTCTCCATCTACCTTGCCGTTATGGAAATGTCCTGACCCATGTCAATTGGGTCTGACATATGGCGAGTCAGTGTTAACACCGACTTGGATAAGCTTCTCGTAGAAAGACGACGTGAATTACTGTAATTCGAACAGTGCATGATAATGAATGTCCGTCGGATATCCCTATCTGAAATTACGAGGACATTTGACATCCGTCGATCTACGGTGTCATACCATTACCATGATTACCTAGTGAAAAATGTTCCTCCCACCATGGACAGCGCAGTAGTCGAGAACGGTTCGTTAATGATCGTGGAGTCTGGTTTTAATTGCCTTCGGTAACAAGCAACTATTACTGACAGAAATCACCCTTTATTCAATCTCTGCGGATAGACTGTTTTCATTCCGTTTATCTTGTTCTTATATAACACTTCTTAGATTTTGTACGTCCTGTTTCCACTGAGCCTGACGTATGTTGGATTATCGATCTCTAATAATAATCTCGTCGAGATTTTGAATTACGGCCCCTGACGATAATAACAGGCGATGCGAGATTTAAAAGACTCCATCTCTTTCTTGGTGACTTTTCATAGCGAAAAGACGTATTCTTATCGCTCCCGCCGACATCTAAATACCTCATCTACAGACACCGAAGTTTGCTTTGAACTCTTCAAATCTAATTTAATTTTCCTTTTTATAAACTGTCTTATCAATATATTTGTTAAAAGTGATTTGTTTGAATCCTGTCTTATTTTGCCCGTGGAGTCACACGAGTCCGCCAAATATTGTTTTGGGGGTCAAATGTACCAAGAACGTAATTGAAAATTCACTGCAATACAGGGACCGTTTCATACTCTCAGCAAGGCCCATCTTGCTTTCCCACATCGACTATCTGATACAGTTTGTTAGCCGATGGATGCTTCAACTAAAGAGAGTTGATAATCTTTTTTGTTCTTCCATTCTGATAGATGTGCGCTTCGATGTCACCCTCTCGGCCATTTTTTTCTGCTGTTATGGTAGTTGAATACACAGTAAATTAAGGTTCTTGTCAGAGTGCATGTTTTTTATCTTATGAATGAAATTCCATTTCTGTTGAATAGAGGCTAGTTCCGCGAATGTATTGTGCATAACGATAGTCGAGGATGAACTGAAATGATTACGACTTGACCATGAAGCTTTCCCCAAAATTCTAATATTCAGCTATGAGAACATAGAAACTTTCAGAATTCCTATCATAATCCCGTAAAGTAGAGACGTCACATACGCTTTATTCATTGAGATAAATAAATAAATAAATAAATAAATAAATATAAAGTAAATCCGTTAACACAATGAACAAAATGTTATTTATTGTAAAAACGCTTGATTTTATTTGTGAGGTTGAATTAAAAAGAATAAAAACTTGGAAATCAAACGGATTGTTAAATCAGATCTATTTCGGAAAGCTTTTGTAATTCTTGATCATTCTTGAGAAATAAAGAAAACTGTGACTAAGCTACATTGTATACGTTATAAATTTTCTTTAAGCAATTCTCACGCTTTCAGCTTACGCATGATTCGATTCGATCGATTTCAGTATTTTTTTAAATTTTTTTTTTTTTGTTTTTTGTTAATTTGAGATTATAACATATGCAATGTAGCTTAGTCGATCTTTCATGTATTTCTCAAGAGGGATCAAGGATTGTAAAAGCTTTCTGAAATAACTGTCTTAACAAGAAATGTTATTTAGTTTTGGCTTCTAGCTTTTGTGATAGCAGTTTCAAGAATAGGAGACTTTTTTTCTCTGTATATTTTATAATGATGATAATGAAACAAAGTGGAAAGGATTTAAACGATGCGTTTCGCTGAAAGTGTCTGCTCCCTCTGACTTCTTCAGTTTAGAATGAAAGAAAAACAAAACTATGTAAGGATAAGTTGGGGCCATAAATAAAATTACCCTTTTACATCCGATGAACAGTCACCGTATTTTTCCTTAGACACAGTTTTGTCTTTTGATCTAACCTGAAAAAAGCAGGTGGGAGAACAATTTCTCGGCGAAACGCGTCGTTTTTAGCTTTTCTATTTTGTCTTTTTCCTCGGGTCGTATTATACATCCTACAAACACATTCTATGGCAAAAGAAGACTTTTTCGAGTACTTGTCATATTTTAGTGAAGATTTTGGTGCCTAGCCGTTTTTGTTTATTTAAGATTATAAGAGACACGTTTAACGTGTGTGTCGATTGAAAAGCTTGTCGGGATTAATGTATCTATTAATTATTGACGCGTTACGTAATCTATCTCCGAAAAATACTCGTAAACGTATTAATATTTTGATTGTCGCTGCTTTTCTAAGATCTTTTCAAATTAAATTTCCATTGTTACCAGCTATCGTACAAGAACTTGATTTTGTGAGATTCTCATTTTAACAACAGATCTTTAAGTCTACAGATCACAGGCCGTGGATTTATTAGGGCTTCAAGAATAAAGCTTTTTGCTCAACAATATATATTGCGTCGTATAAATATATAGGTTATGAATATGTTATAATATAGTGAAATTATCAGTACCTAGCAATCTATATTCATTTATATAAGTACAAAGGAAACGTGTGTGTGTGCGCGCATCGAGAAGTTTTATCAGGTTTAATGCATTTATTGTTGAATATATTTAGCATCCATAACAGACACATATTTTAAAATATTTCTATTTATCCTTATTGAATCATTTCAGAATTACATTTCTATTATTACCAACTATCGTAAAATAAAATGTACTCGAGTTTTTGAGTAACTCGCTTGAACAAAAGCTTATGTATACAGAACATGATAGCTCTTCATCCAAGGTTGTTAACCTATCACTTATCCAGTCAAGGCTCTAGTCACTCCCATTTTGAGTACGGACACCGTGATACTGACGTACACATTTCCATATCCCTGTCGATCAAATCTAAATTCTTTGTGTGTTGTATAAAATGTATTTTTAGAATCTATCGCAAACAAAAGAACTGAACTTAATCATTACAAACTCCTTATACTGAAAAAGACTAGATAACAAAATCATAAGATTAGTTATAGAGACGAACTTAAAAATTAAATGATTTTTTACCTAACTGGAAATAACTTGAACCTGATTAAACTGAGAAAATATTGACGTTTTCATGAGGACTGACATTCACATAAGACGGAAAAATATTTCCAAACTATTCAACGCAAAAGCAGAAATGATTAATATTTCATTTGTAATGTTCGTGAGAAAAAGAAAAAAGTCGTAAGGGGAAAAGACGGGCGAAAGGTTTGAAAAGAAATAAAAAATAAATAAATATGAAGGAAATCGAGACGTGAAAGAATAGACTAAATAATAAAATCAGAAATGACAAGGTAGAATTTCAATACCGAATACAATTACTGCTTAGGACATAGTCACGACGCCAGCGTTAACTAGTAGCAAGAGTCGACTTAAATATCTATAATAGCCGTGACACTTATAGGAAGTTCAATAACAATTACTGTAATTAACAATACCTGTAAATGTTGGGACTGCTGCGGACAGACTATATGACAAATGAGGAAGGTTTTAAGATAAAAAGGAAGTACAAAGTAACTTGATAACATTCAGAATAGGTCGATTGAAATTTGGGAAACACATTATGAGGAAAGAAGCTTTGAAGAATTTAACGCTCAAAGGGCAAATTAAAGGTAAGGAAAACAAAGGAAAGAAGCGAGTAACCTATTTGGCAATTACTACAAAACAAGGACTATTTCTGAAATACTTAATATTGCTGAGACTAAGAAAAGACTTGAAGCTGTGGAGGGCCATTATCAAAATGCTTTCAGTCTTGCTGATACCAATTATCGTTAGTATGTTCAAATTATAAATTTGATGGTATCTTAATGAAAAAGATCGTTACCGGAACTTTCGTTTTTTTATTTATATATATATATATATATATATATATATATATATATATATATGTGTGTTTCAAAATCTTATTTTCTCTATACAGCAAGTTTTGTATAGACTTTTCTACTAATTTCACTATATACTCGACTCTCCCGTCGAATTCGACGTATGAGAGTCAAGCAGATCAGTTCCTAGAAAACCGACAGTCCGACAACAGCACATAAGAAGTGATTATAGCGGTGAGGGTTTCGTGCAGGACCATCCACACTTTTTGAAGGGCCGATTACAGAGACCTGGTGCACTACGTGCCACAAGGTCCCCAAACGACCCACCGCAGGTTTTGAATTCAGAGTTGTCCTTCTCTTAGACCAGCTGCCATCCAAGGCTATAGAACCCAGTCTGCCCTGCTATTTACCCATAGCTGGAGGGAGAAGAGGATTCACACCTTTCCCAAGGGTATTAGCACTTAAGGTAATGTAATGGATTCGACTGGAATTCGAACTCAGCTCTCCGATTCCTCAATCCAAGCCTCTATCCATTATTTCACCGTGCCTCCTCAATATATATATATATATATATATATATATATAGTGAGAGAGATTGATTGATTGAGGCAGGGTAGAGTAATGAATTGTGGAATCGTAGAGCTGAGTTCGAATTCATTACATT
This sequence comes from Acanthosepion pharaonis, assembly GCA_903632075.3. Taxonomy (NCBI): domain Eukaryota; kingdom Metazoa; phylum Mollusca; class Cephalopoda; order Sepiida; family Sepiidae; genus Acanthosepion; species Acanthosepion pharaonis. The sequence continues at coordinate 518,155 of CAHIKZ030000170.1, forward strand.
TATTTACGTGCTAGTATTCTGGAAGAAAAGCATAAATCCATCTCTTCTCCCTCCAACTATCGGTAAACAGCAGGACAGACCATGTTCCCTAACCTTGGGTGACAGCCGGTCTAGGAGAAGGCCAACTGAATTCAAAATCTGCGTAGGGTCGTTTGGGGGATCTCGTGGCATACTTTACACTAGTTGTCTATATTCAACTCTTTTAAAAAGTATGGTTAGTTCTACAGAAGCCTTCCCCACAAACAAAGGATATGTGAGAGTACTCTGGTTGTTTAGTTCTAAGAACTGACCTCTTTGACCCTCAAACATCGAAATCGACGGGAGAATCCAGTTTTTGAATAGCAATCCCACTTTTATACAATTTTTATTAACGTCGACTGAAAAGATATTGCGATTAAGCTTTTTATTCAAGTTTTGTGTTCGTATAAGTGATTACTTTTCTGAATATAAAGTTAATTCACCTCTCAAAGTTCGCCACCGCCTTAACCAGATATTGAACTCACTCTCTTTGGGTCCTATCCACTGCGCCATGTGTCCTTGAGGGGAATTAACTGATAACTGGCATCCATTGGACATGGTACGTGGAACTAGAACAGTCTACCCCAGTGAGTGAAATAAAGTTCGACATTCCAACCACCTGAAGAAGGCCGAAGCGTACAACGCCCGTAACGTTGTGATAAATATGGCAACAAAGACGAAGATGATAGTCCGAACAATGTAAATAATGTATATAATACTTCATCTCAGAAATAGACAAATACTGGTAGATTGGGCAATTATATTTTCCACAAGTGTGATGCGGATGGAACTTGGTAGGTTTCCGTATGTGTTTCAATGATACTTATATAATTATACCTTTGACACCTGAACTCTCTCTCCCTCCCTCGTAGTCTTGAAAAGTCTCGCCTATACAACTAAATTCGGTAAGCCATGTTGGATGGACCAATGCACTACTGGAAGATGAACGAACTCCTCTGGGTCACAAAGTTCAAAACACCTATAGCAAGAAGTAGTGTGGTGTGACGTGGCATTCATTGATCATCACATCCAGGAACTCGGTTTCTGTTCTTGGTTAAACTTTCTTTTCATCTCGAAGAACGACGATTGATACTCACATGGTCCTATACGGGATGCTTGATCTCTTCGAAGAATCGCTTCGATCAAATCACACATTTCTCCCTTGTGTTGCTCCATAGAAACTGCCCTGTTATCAAGAAGGATTTCTACTTGTCTATTCGTGAACTCCTCTAACTTTCTCGGCAATAACATAATGGGCCAACGTCAGATGGTATTCTGACTGCCCTTATGAAATTCGACAGCATATTTTTTTCTTTTAGCCACGAATGTTACCTTCCCGGCAGGCTTTTTCTAGCTGGTTCTTGAAAATTGATTTTCGCAGAGCCGCTATGGTTAACGGTTATTGCCACAGGCACGACGTGTCTTTTCATATTCTTTACTGCCATGTTAATTCTCGCAATATGCCTGATGGCCAAACATTACATTACTTTATCTTCTACTTATAGATTAATAAATTTATGTTTCCTAATGTCCTCCGCACTAGATGTGTAAAAGTATGCTTTAATTTATAGATGTTTTTTGTTTCTGGTTTTATGGCAGAAATTATGTGACAGGAAATGTTTACCTAAACCCAGAGTACAGCAGACTATATACGACGGTGTATATTAGACATTTACAAGTGGGGAGCAGATATGCTGATTTTTCTAAGCGTATATGGTGCACCCAATTAGGATAGAACTAATTAATCAGACGTAAGCTTGTTAACGATTACGCCATGTTGGAGTGCCCTAAAGGATTTTCTCAGCGTAGCTTAGATGTAACACAAAGCCGAAAGTGTGGAGTACCAACTGAGGATTGATCTCACTACTCGTCTCACAAATGATCTCGCGAGACAAGCTTACTAAACATTACGTCACGTCGAAGTGACCAATGGGGAGAAGATATGTAAAGCTCATTATCATATGGCTTATATCAGACTGAATCATAAAATAAAACCAATCCTATAAAAGATCATATCATCTTAGTCATACATATGTCACCTGTCCGTGTGAAGGTGAGACCTTACTTGATGACCGAATATTTTTATGTGATTTTTTTTCGAATTTTCAAAACCGGTTGACTCTTCCCACATACCAGATTGACGAATTAAATATAAATCTACCACCCCGTTGTGACCTCATATTTAATTGAGGCGAATAAGTCCCTGTGCGGGTGTGTGAGATAGACAGAGAAACTATGGCAGCCATTTTTGCAACAGTTGAAATTATTTGAGCTTAATGGTATAATTCCTACCACTGATTTTCAGGGAAGGTTTCCTTCTTGATTAAGATTGATTCGTGAAAACTAAATTACCCTGTGTTAAGTGTTACATTAATCTATACTATCTCTCTTTCTTCTCTACTCTCTTATATATATATATATATGTTATAATTTTGTCTCAACACTACTGGTGTCTTTTCAAGCTAAAATTTATAACATAAACATACAGAAATATATAGTCCGTCTGAAATTATGGATATCACATAAACCTCAATAACTTGAAATTGCTTTGAAAAATGTTTAACAAATTTTAACCAATTAATTTAGACATCAATCCAATCCTTCATTTAAACTTTTAGGGATTTTCAGCAGGTTTTATTAAAGTTATTGGTTTTATTTCAAAAACTGCAGTCAGAAGTTATGTCGATTGAACTAATATTAGGTTAAGGCCTCTTAAATCTAATAAAAACTATTTTCCTATTTATCCTCATATATGTTGAAATATGAACAACGGAAAGGATCTAACAAACACTGAAAAACAGAAAATAAAATGATTGGGTGCGGGCATGAAAACATTGAAGATATCAAAGAAGCTTCGCAGAGATCATCGAACGATCCAAGGGACTAGAAACAATGGGAAAGACTTTAAGTAAGTGTCTCTTCGAAGGGAACATAAACTAAAACAAGTTATAGCGAGTCGAACCACTTTTGATCAGTGTTTAAACAACGTTGCAGTTTTACTGAATATGAAAATAATGTTGCCATCCAAATATAACACCATACTTTATAAATGGATACTCATATCTGAGTAGATGCTATATGAGTATCCATCTATAAAATAACATTTGGACAAATATATTATTTGGGCAGCACCCTTTCATTAAATATGGTAGAGAAGGCGGATTTAATTCTTAGTTTTTTCCAGCGTCCGTACGTTTTTCCGTTTTGTAGTAGTAAGTGTACATAAATTTTCCATAATTTACATTGTCCCAAGCGCTTTCAGCCACTTCTTCAGCCATTTTCAAAATCATACCCCCCCTTGAAAACGGCTAAATTAATGGCAACATTATTTTCATATTCAGTAAAGCTGCAACGTTGTAGAGTGGTCCGTTTTACACATGTTCCGTTACGTTAAAAATAATAATATCTCGTTTAGGAGGAAATAAAAACGTATTTCATTCTGTCATCTAAGTATAATTTTAAACCATTATTATTTTTATAATAGAGGGACTTAAATCTAAATATCAGTCCCTGGTAATTTCATGTTATTTAAAAAAAAAAACAAAAAAAAAAACCGCGAATAAATTTACGTAATATTCCACATTTTTTTGCATACGTATAAATTATGATATGGGAACGCGTTTATATTTTTACGAATTTTATCGGATTTTTCAAGTTTAACATTTGTTGTGGTGTCCTCTCTCTTAGACTCTTCCGCCTACTATAAAATTCGTAGGCGAGAAGGCTTCGGGGGAACAGTCGCATAGATTGCTCATCTGTCGAACTCTATGCTTCGAGCAGAGAGGAACCCGGACGAGGTTTTGCCACAGAGCAAAGTTTCGTCCGGGGTGTTAGACAGCTCTGAACCCGTTTATACGGGTTCAAAGGGAATATTTTTGGCTGAGGCTAGGGACTCGGAGAACCCAAGGTAAACTCGGACTTGTGCCACATACATCCCTCGTGGTGGTGGGAATAGTCGAATAGATTGAACGCTGGTTATCCGACACCCACTCACTAGTCGCGTAATACTCTTCTAGTGTACTTACTGTTTTAATATACGATATATCTGCAAACCTGGTTTTTGTTATTACTGAAACATTTATTTGGTCACAACAACATTATAAGCTAAATTAGTTTAATTCTATTGCATTAAAAAAATATGTTCCAGAATATACAGAATATTTACAATGACAAATATGTTGAACAAACAGTCGAAAGCAGGGCCATTATAATGACGCTAAGTCTATAGAGAACATGTTGCAGTTAATGTTTTATGTTCTGGGACCAATTTCAGAAGTCATTCTTCAATTGGGTTTTGACAAGATGTATTTCTATATATAAAACAGACTGCAAAACAACATTCTGAAATTCGTTTTTGCTTTCCGTTAGTGTAAATCTTCCTTTTCAGAAAGCCTCATAAAATTTCACTCGGGTTAAGATTGGGCGAAAGAGCAGACCACTTGATTAAACTAATATCTTAGAAATCCATTTTATTAATATATTCATTAAATTTCTTAGCAAAATATCGAATGTTACCGAATATATATATATATATAAAGTCATCTTCCTTCAGAAAGCCTCATAAAATTTCAGTTGGGTTAAGATCGGGCGAAAAAGCAGACCACCTGATTAAACTAATATCTTAGAAATCCATTTTATTAATATATTCATTAAATTTCTTAGCAAAATATCGAATGTTACCGAATATTTTTTTAAAGTCATCTTCCTTCTGAAAGTGATGTTCTTTGATCCATATCTCAATGTGCGCCTTAAAAAGGTTAATGTATGTCCGAGGTGTCATTTTTAGCTTCTCTGAAAATCGTCATAAGCCCACTACTTTATTACCTATGATCACACCTCAAAGTATCACACCACCTTGTTGACATCGCAACCTGTGAGGGTGTTTTCCGTCGTTCACCATCCAGACTTTGCTCCGTGGTGCCAATATGCCGAAATGTTTCATATCGTGATAAATACATTTTTTAAATATCTTCTCGGGATATAGACGAAAGAGAAATTCTCATCTCGTCCTAATCAGATCTTCATGGGAGGATTTTCTATGACCCCTCACAGTTTAGTGGTATGTACCAATCATTTCTGCAATTATCAGTTTGTTTTTGATATTGGAATTTATTTCACTTTGGCGTCACATTTTAAAGCTCCAAACTGGCAACGTTAATTTGTGACTTCGTTAGTCAGGGTATTTCATACAAAAGGCTGCCATTTGTCTGCATCAGTTCATTTGTCTACTTCATTGTAATTCATTCAGTAAATAAATTTTTCGATTTTCTTCACTATCTATTTCAAATATCAACCGTTCTGGTTAGGACGATAAACTACATCCGCGTCCTGGGTAAGACGATAAACTAAATCCAACAGCAAGGCCTTTGATCAAAAGGTTTTGAGGAGCGTGGAACCACCTCTTAATTGCTGGTGTTCCCAGGTCCGCCCTGACCCGGGGTGGTAGCACCTGTCAGGGACCCAGCTATGGGAAAATACCCCCAAACTAAGTCAAAACACTATGAAAGCCCAAAAATAGATTTTAATCCCAGCAATACATATTTATAAAAAAAAAAAAAAACAATATAACGAGCAACGAATTTTTGTAGGAAAAATTATTACCAGCAATACATTTTTGAAAAACAAAACACTTTATAGCCAGCAATATATATTTGAAAAAAAGATTATCAGCAATATATTTTTGAAGGAAAAAATATTGCCAGCAATAAAAATCTTGTCGTCATTAAATAACCCATTAAAGTTGATATGCCACAAACCAAACCAATCAAATATCAATAACACATGAAGGGGTTAATAATATGAAACGAAATATTGTTGTTCTAAAGTCATAATTTACGTAAAGATGTTTAACTCATTTATGACTTCCGGTTTCAAGGAATGTGCTATTTCATTTCCGAAACGGAACAACGGTTACAAAAATAGTTGAACAGCTACAAAAAGAGAAAAAGACTGTTGCCAAAAATTACGATATTTTTTTCTTCTAGAAAAATGAAAACGTCTGAGTTTCAGAGAAGCGAGCAATTTGATTTTTAAAGCTGACACTACGTTCTCTTCGATGCATCAGTAAATAGATTGATTGACGAAAACCGACTCCGAATTTTTCTGACGAGGTCAAAGAATTATATGCTGTAGATGTTTGTCATGCAACAACTAAATATCATTTGAACAAAACCGATTTAGATAGCCGAATACCTCACGGTACTGAAATAAAAAATCCCGTTTAATTTGCACGCTGGAGAATAACATTCATGACATTGACTGCGGGACAATTTCCTCACAGATGAAGAGAAACATTAAGGCAACAGATATGTGGCTTTACAGAAGGATGTTGAGAATACCATGGACAAATCATGAACAATTAAGATTCTTTAGGGAGAATGGAAACAAAATTCGGTTCATAGTTAGAATTGACATTTATCGGTCACATGATAAAGAGATTCGATAACTCACAGGACATATTGAAGGCCAAAGAAAAAAACTCAACTAACCTGCAGAAAATAAGGCTGAACTCTTATGCAATGTTGTCCCTCTTATATTACAGTAAATGCTTGACGATCGCCTTGCAGCAACAAGGAAATTTTAAGGATAGTTTAGGAAAAGGGTTACTAACACTTAAGATCAGAATGAACAATGCTGAAGTTTTAGAGAAAATAGAAAACGATACTTAGAATCAAAAAAGAGACAAATGACATTTCTGTAAAACATAATGGGGGAAAAAAGGCAAGAGGGACAGTGAAACCGCGAAGGATAGTAAAGAAATCAAACATTGCTAAGAGATACAAAGGAAAGGAAGTTGTGGAGAGCCATGATCACACCTAATCCTAAAGGGATAAGGCATATATAAAATAATGCTGTGGTAAAGCAAAACAAAATATGAGTTTGATGGCATTCGGCAAATTTGACGTCATGTTTAGGCGTAATGGAAAAAAGCTTGATATTAACATGTTTAGAATTTTATAAACTCTGGCACTGATAGGTTGTATTTCAAAAAGGGTATCATGAATGCAAAGGTTTATTGTTTTATGTTGAAAGAAAATTTGTTCTCGTTACCCAGACATTTCGAAAGAAGCAAGAAGTGTTTCAGCATGAGAGTGGTCTAAAACACTCTGCCAAAAAAATCCAGTTTCTGAAGAAGCAAAAAGCACGATTGGTCGATAATGTCGTCGTATGTAAATCCAGTAGATTATCCAAGAAGAGATTTGATTGGTTGTTTAGCGGCAACGGATCATTTAATACTGAAATATAAATAATTTGAATGCAATTTTTTTTTTTTTTTTGAGGAAATTGTTTTTAGTGATACACATTTTACTAATTAACCCATACATGGGGAGAGAAGAGGTGGATCTATACCTTTCCCCAAGGGTATTTGTGCGTAATTGAATATAAGGAACCCAACAGGAATTAGAACTCGGCTCTGCTATTAACAGTTCTGAACTATTATCCATTACACAACCCATATATATATATATATATTTCATTAAAGACAACAGACAAGGTACTACGATTAAGCATTTTTAATTTTTCCTGTTCTCGAACATGTTATTTATTTATTTTTGTTTTTGACACAGTGTGTAGAAACTGTTCAAACGTTCTATAATTCTGAGCGCTTTCGGCTATACTTTTAGCCATCATCAAAGATGATTTTTTTTTTTTTTTTTTTTGCTTATTAATTGGGTGTATATTTTTAGTGTTATAGGGATGTTTCATTTTCCGAACGCATTTAGCACATTGTGGCCGTGTTCTTAGTCAATATTATTAATGTTTTGTTTTTTTATTAAGGCTTTTTTTACAATCGGATAAGGTTACTATGTTTGTATTCTATACGAGTATGTTTCTGATGGAGTCTGGTAAATTTTTGTGTGTGTTTAAATGGATTCTAATAGATCTGTGGTCAGATAGGTGTAATGTAAGGCGTTTGGATATGCATGTCGTCGTGTGATCGATGTAATTATTTATGAATTCGGTTTGATCAGAAACACAGTTCCTTAAGAGGCATTTGAACTCATTGAAACACTGGTAAACACAATTTTGATTTTGAAAAAAAAATCTAAATATAATTTACTGAGATGATGATGTATTCAACGTGACTTGATCTGTGCATTCTCAGTGGTTAACACACGAGCACGCTATATTGGTTGATCGCTAGTTCTTACTAAATTTGTACTGAAACGATGTAGGATACGTATTGCTTAAAATAGATGAATAAGAATAAATATTTGAAATTAGTTAAAATCTCATTGCTATAACCACATAAGTCCAAGCGTTCATCGAAAGAGGTCAAAAGATGTTTTCCAAATGTCTTAGATATGTACTTTGTCAGTACATACAGTTGTGATCTTTGCTATAATTTCTTTGTGAATGTCTTCCAATTGTGAATACACGCTTTTTCCTCAAGCCAGGTTGGAACTGACTGCTTTCAGAAAGAGAAAAGAAAAAAATAACTCCGTTCTGCTTCATGTAAACAGTAACAAGAAGTCCGTGGAGGCCCGAACATTTTTTGCAACGACCGTTTTCTTATGGATCAGTTTTACGCCACAACACCCGTCAAGTAAACAAGCGCCATCTTGATTCGCCGAAAACATAAGCAGCTGGTGTATGAATGCCTTACTCCGAACTGAAGTATGACTGCGAGCTGAAAAAGTTTCGGTTCTATCAAGAAGCACTTTCCATAAAATTATGATGTTTATTAATTTGATGCCAAATAACAAAAAAAACACGTGTGTGTGTGTATATATATATATATATATATATATATATGTGTGTATATATATATATATATATATATATATATATATATATATATATATATATATATATATATATATGATTTCTTAAAATCCGCAGGCCGATAGACGTAATACATACTGTTTAAAAGATTAAAATTGAGAGTCTATTTTAAATACATTAGCGGGTCATACATCTAATCAAACAATCAGATGCTCACAGAACCTATAAGTTAAAACATAAATTTTAGAAAATGATACTGCTGACTTCATGAATTAATTCTGTATACACTTTTGAATGATAATTTCAAGAGTGACGGGATATTTTATAAGTTGATAATTAAGTAGATAAGATAAAAACGTCAACGTACAATTATGTTTGACAAATGTAGGCTGATCACGAAGATTATGAGCTAATAAAACAAAAATTAGCTATTAATAACAAAAATTGCAGGCCCAGAATCTACTTAACAACTACAGTGATAACTTAATTGTATTGCTCTTCTACAAGATAAGTAAACTGTTTTTAGGAAGTAAACGAGATACCTCATTCAAACATCAAGAAGAAGCGAGTAAGATAACTAACGCCATATTAATTCATAGGTAGGTTATCATGTGAGTCAGAAGGAAGATTTACTTTGATATAATATCCAGTCGACTTTATGGAGGGTACTTACCAGGAATATAATGAGTAGGTATTGAATTTATTGTTTCGATACGATTTTAGTGTATTTCATGAATCGCGCCATTAGTGTGGTCTAAAGATGATAAATTATAATTTAAATTGATTTGTTTTAATCATTTCGTCCCAAGAAAGGCAATAAAGCCAGTAGGTCCGAAGAAGTTACTGAGTGATACAGATTATGAGAAAAAATTCTATTAAGGATAGAGGACAATAAAAGAACAGTTTTAAAGAAGACAGATGATAACAATTGACACAGCATTTAAATGTTTGAAGATCAAAGTTGACTGCAAAGCAAGAAGCCAGAATATAGTTCCACAAGTGAGAAGTGCGATAGAAGAAACTGTTAGCATAGAACTTACGGTTACATCTATCCATCTCATGTATAAAATGATGAGATATTGCCGACAATCTAGTACTTTTCTTAAATTCATAAAGTCTACTTACCATAGCCGAAATGTTCATCAGAACACTTACAATGAAAGTAATTATAGGAAAGACATAAAGATGTTAAGTATTCGACTCAAGGTTTCGAAACAAGAGGTAAAATTTGCTGTTACACTTAATTATTCAACCATTTACTTAGCTCTGCACAGATTTGAGTATTATTTTTTTTTAAATTATCTCATTGATAAAATGCGATTTTATTATGAGAAACTTTTATGAGTTTGCTATTTCGAGACTTCGACACAGTCGCTTTTTTTTCAAGTGAGGTCTATAGTTAAGATCAAAGAAAGTGTAACGTATATCAGCACCGAACATTGGATCGGCGAGCCATGCCCAAATAAATATATATAATATAATACATTTTATGCAAAACAACAATATATATATATAATACATTTTATGCAACAAAAATATATATACAATACATTTATGCAAATATATATATATATATATATATATATATATATATATATATATATATATATATATAATTTATTTTAAAATATGATTCCAACTCGCGACATAAGAGGTCTCATGTTTCAAAACAAAGCCGAAAAACTTCAATATAATTTAGGTAAATATATAATTATATTGAAGTTTCTCGGCTCTTGTTTTTAAAACATGAGACCTCTTATGTCGCGAGTTGAATCATATTTTTAAATGAATAATTATATTTATGCTCTACACTTGTATCGAGCACTATTTTTTAAAAACAATAACTAAAATATTAAGGAACTTTGGATCTACCTAACCAGTTCTTTCCTATTTTCTATATATTTTCACACACACATATATATATATATATATATATATATATATATATATATATATATATATATATAATACAAATATATTATGAAATGGACAAAGTCCGACAATTTTTAAAGACATTCTTATGTTTATACATCCTTTTATAGATACAAATATTTAAGTAAATACTCTGTTTATAATAAACAGTATTAAACAACATTTACCGGTCTGAATGTCCGAGAAATTTTCACAGAAAATATTCGTCCTCCGATAGGATTCGATTCTATATCCTATACAGATCGGTCATTTAGGTTGAATACAGTAAAATTGACCTTGCTAACCGAATGTGCCTCTGTGGCCAAATCGGTAAGGCACGTCAAGCTAAATGACAGTTCCATATATGATACAGGTTCGAATCCTGTCGGAGGACGAATATTTTCTGTGAAAATTTCTTGACATTCAGGCCGGTAAATGTTGTTTAATATTCTTTTATTATAAACAGAGCATTTCTAAATATTTTATCTATAAAAGGAATTTATAAACATAAAATGTCTTTTATATATATATATATATATATATATATACACACAACACATTTATAGAATATATATATATATATATATATATATATATATATAATACCTTTTATATAAAATACATTTTATATAATATGTATATGTATAATACATTTTTTTTTATATATATATGTATAATACATTTTATTTAATGTATATATACAATACATTTTATATATATATATATATATAATTACATTTGAGAGATATATGTATATGATGGTGGGTCGAAAATATACTTTTGTTTCATTTTTAAATTTCACTTTTACATTTTTACAATAAAATACATTGAAAATAAATTATTTTCAAGTTGTGTGCGTTTAGCACATTGATTTTGAAACTTTCCTATTTTATATTGATGTAAATTATAAAACGTCTCGTATCATGGATATTAATATTTATCTTCAAGTTGAATAGGAAAAAAAGACAGACGCCAATATATCTTAATTTGCTTCAATCTCCGTAAAATGACTACATTTGAATGTAAATGTCAGTTTACTCAGGAAAACTAAATTTCTCACTTGTGTTATTTTTGTTGTCTTAGTAATTGAATTTTAGAAAAAAAAACCATTCGACTCATGTGAAGTTTACACAAACAACTTAGTCTCATAAAACACTTGTAATCAACTTGATTGTCAATTTACGAATATGAGTTAAATAAAAACCGTGTATGGCTTACCGTCAAATATATGAACGGACATGTGCCAACTTCCATTTTCTTGAGAGGCTTGCCAGATGAGTCATTTGTTGCCGAGCTGTAGAAGACATTGTACGTGTTCATGTAATACTGTTGGAGAAAAATGAAAGTCATCTAGAGCAGTAGATTAACACTGTTTTGTGTAAAGATTGGGAAAAGTCATAGTGAAATGTTAGGTTGATTACAATGATTTACGGTGAAAGTGCTATGTAAAATTGTAGTAATTTTACTCACCCAGTTTGTGACAGAGTAAAAAGAAGTGGGACGCCAGAAAACATATATGTGGATAAAATGGGAACCTTGATGCACGAGTTAAACATTAAGTCAGCAACTCGTAACAGAAGTACTGAATATCCTGTGAAATAAAGTGTGGTAGATCTTGAGAATTTAGGAATGAAAATGATTTCCGCAAATGTTGTGCCTCAAATTTTGACAGTTTAATATCTGCTGTGCCCTGTGAAGGCAAACTTTGCTTACCTATTTATTATTGGATGCTGTGAGCTTCAAAATATCCCTTTATGATGACAGAGACGACTGTATCCAGGTAAGATAATTAAACTGTCACACACCATACATATATAAAATTATATTTCTTCCCTCTTAATTCTCTCCTTTTTTCCTGTGTTTCTCATATTTCTTCTCTTACTTATCTTCCTCTCCTTATTATCTTTTGTTTATATATATATATATATATATATATATATATATATATATATATAATAAAATATATATATAATCTTTTTTTTTTCACTCACACACATAAAGGCTTGTTCCTTTTCTTCTTTTTTGTTACATCTCTATTTCATTTTTCTCTCTCACACACCCACTTAGACACACAAATACCTCTTTCTCTTTCTTCTTTTGTTTTCTTATTTTTCTGTTTTTCTCCGTCTCTCTCATTTTCATTCGCACACACAAATCCTCAGAATTTCGCGAGTGTCTAGTTAAGAAATCCTTCTCGAAAATGTGCCAGGTCCCTTATTCACCGGACTTTAAAATTGTCTGAAAGGTCAAAGATTACTGACATTCAGTAATACGTGACTACATTATTCAAAGCTATTCCTTAAAATGCGTTCCAAATATGCGGCTGATAAGAGAACTGAAAATGAAGCAGATCTTAAAAGGATTTTGGAATGAGAAAAAGTTCTTCTAAAATGGTGCCTTAAATCTTGACGATATAATTCCAGGAATGGACATATAAGAGCAGATTTGTTTGTCAGGTCAATCTCGGCTACAGTAACAATCAAAGTACTTCTCTTATAAATACAGAGACGTTATATGATCAAAATTCGAAACGACATTTTTGAGGAATTCTTTCACCTGGCTATTCCATGAATTCGGGTGTCATGCTTTGCCGGCTTTCGTAGGAGCATCTTCAAGTCTTTTTAAGATACTGTTAGATGTGTGTTGATTTGCCATTTTTCATTTAATCTTATTGCCATTAATACCAATAATGGTGTTGCTTATTCGTTTTATCCGATCAATTCCTCGGCCGTTCCGCTCAACATCATCCTGTTAGTGAGGGTATGTTTATTTGTTTCGCGTCATACCAACTCCTTATGGCTAATTTAATGCCGAAATTTAATTTTCTTCAGAGCATTAGTAATATTCTCGAGATATCTCAGCTTGTTTCTTTACAAAAATATATTGCTGATATTTTATTTTTCAAAGATTTATTGCTGATATTTTCACTATAAAAATGTATTTTTATACTTTCATAGTGTTTGATCCCAGTTTGGGGTTTCACTATTTGCCTGTAGCTGGGACCCTAACAGGTGCTACCACCGCTGATCAGGGTGGACATGTGAACAACAGCAATTAAAAGGTGATTACACTCTCCTAAAAATTTCGAATCTCTCGATTAGAGACCTTACTGCCAGATGTAGTTTATCGTCATACCAAGGTCGTAGTAAAATTATGTAATTTCTGTCTAGATATCCGGGAGAAGTTATTATTATTTACATTCAGACAGATTATCAGAACGTTTCGACTGTTTTGCCACCGGCCTTTTTTCAAGTGCCTGAGAATCCAGATAACTTTCAAGGAAATTCGAACTGAACCCTTTATTTAATCTATGGGTGTACTGTTCTTTTTCTGTGGTTCATGCCAAGGAGTATCTCAGCTTCTTCTTATTTTGTATCATTCAGTTATTACTCACCTTGTTCCCACTGAGTCTAAATCGGTAGGTTATTTAATAACGATTTGTTTTTTGGGGGGTTTTTTTGGGGGGGGGGTGTTCGGATATTTAGTGCCGATCGAATTCAGTACTCAATAGTAATGGAGGTTTGTTAAAATATGAGAGTTGCGAATGCTTAGTTTGTTTTTGGGGTTTTTTTGTTTCTTTTTTTGTTGTTTTTTTCAGAGAGCCAAATTCTTCTACACTGAAGGCTGACACTTTAAATTCTTCTTAACCTCTTCAATTAAACTTGTGCTTTATACAAATAATAGCTCAAACCGGTTTGTTTTCTCTATAAAAATAAATGTTAAGGTCTCAACCACTGAGCTTACCACGTGGCTAAGATAGTAGCGTAATTCTTCCCCTGCCAAATGTCTCGAATCTATTTTAAAAGCGGTATTTTCAATGTCGAGTCTCTGCTATACTTGGAAGAGTGTAATAACATAGTTTCCCAACTTCCTTTTTTGTCAAGAAGCGGAGAAAATATATGCATCCGTTCACCTCACAATTTAAAAAATACACGTTTCAGAATAAATTTTATAAACATCTTCCGTTATCAAGGCTCGAACTGAAATGTCTGGAATTCCCTTGTTACCGAAAGATCGCATCTCGGGGAAATGTGATAAAATTCTAATTACAGGAAAATTATTTCCTCGCTCGGTACTTTTGGGATTAGATTTTGTCATACGGCTATTTACTGTCGTGGTAAAAGACTTAAAAAAAATTAAATTTGTTGAAAATCTGGAACTTCAGCCTAATAGAAGTATCTCCATTAAAATTAAAATCTTCTCCAATCAGAAATCTCCAGAGACAATTGAAATTATCAGAAGTAAAACGAACACTAAGCGAAGTTGGACAAAAGTTTGTATTCAAGCAACGAGCTGTATTGGCTGATCTACGAAAGGTAAAAATAAAAATTCAGACACTTAAAAAATAACTATCTCCACACAAAAAAAAACAAGGGAACGATGCCTACGGTTTAAGACGTAAACTAAAAAAAAATATTAAATCAATTTTCCGAGGCAAATTTGAATCTAGATCAATGAAAACTCCACCAATTCGCTCGGGATTTGAATAAACTGTTTTAAAATGGCACAAAAGCAAAAAAAAAAAAAAACAAACTTCCGTTTGGCAGCTCCTTCGTTGCATTTCCGGTGGAGGTAATCGAAGATGACGATGACATTTTCATTTTTAGTTTCTTACATTATTTACTGTACGGTATAAGGTCAAGGGTTATGGAATAAGGCTATAAAAATTACGTTACGCCAATCCCCAATGTGAATACGGCTGGCTTTGTCTTAAAAATCGGTATTCGAACTCTGGGTTTTTATATTGGTATTTATCAATGCGCCCACTTCGCTACTAAATGTGACACAAAGTCTGGGTTTAAACTGGGTTTAACGGCAACACCGTTGAAAAATTTCTCAAGACCCACCTCGGCATTTCCTCTTTTGGGGAACCAGGGTTTGAATACTAATTTTTCAAAACGAGCACACTCTTCCTACTTTGAAATTTGATGCACCTTTCTAATTTAGTTCTTTCTTGGGTTTTATTGCCTCAGAAGAATAAATATCTCTTTGTAAGCAAGACATTTATTTATCGATCTACTTAAATCAATAAATACGAGTGACGTTGCAAAACTACTTTATTTCCATAGAAACCAGAGAGAACAAATTTTCAGCTACAAAACGCTTCGACATTTTTATCAGGAAAATTTTATCCGTGTAGAACATCTTCCATCAGCCAGAACGTGGATTGCCACGTGCATCGCTGTCGTCGTTGCTAAAACATATTACCTACCGCCTGTGTTCATATTCACTTGGAAAAATTATCTTAGACGAGGAAGAATACAATGACATAATCTGCTCTGTATATATTTTCATGTCAGATATTATTTTGCCAGACTGCTGTTCATCTCGAAGAAAACAGAAAATTGTATTATAATTCTACTTGTTTGTGAGTTTGATGTTACGCACGTTACCCTCTGTTAATAGTTCACAAATAATGGACTATTCTGTTTAATCGCATGAAAGTGACGTTATTTAGTTTCAGTGAAAGAAAGAAAATAAAGGGGATGATGATGCTCTAATGCGTTTAATGTCTGCTTCAGTGAAATGGAAAACTTTATCCATTTTGAATCTTTTTATTTATGCCCTCCTACTTCTTTAAATAATGATGTACATTCATACTTAAAATTGTTAATCCAATATTTTTTTTACAGTGGTTAAGCTCGGATATTTAACGATATATATATATATATATATATATATATATATATATAATAATAATATTAATATTATATATATAATTGGTGTATACGGAATAAATTCCAATGACCAAAAATACTATTCTTAAGAGTGCTCAATACAGAATAGAGCAAATATAATTTATTCGAAAATTATAAATTAAAAATGTTATAAAATCACTACAAAATAGCCATTTTGTTTCAAGTGATGGTGTTGAATGTAGAAAGATTCTACATTCAACGCCATCACACGTGATAAAACATCAGAAGTGTTGAAAAAAAAGATATCTTGTAGTGATTTTATAACATTTATGTTATACTTTTCAAATAATATATATATATATATATATATATATATATATATATATATATATATATATATATATATATTATTTATTTTACGAAATTAAAACAAAAACATGTTAAAAATCGCTATACAATTACAATTATGTTTCGACACTACAATTGTATAGCAATTTTAAAAGGTTTTTGTTTTAATACCCTAAAATAAATATTTAGCTCCATTTTGTATAGAGCTCTCTTTTAAATTAATACTTGTATTTTGATTGGTCATTGCAGTTTATGTAACAGCGGCGTGTTTGGTCGTTTTGAACCTATAAATCTCTTTATTCTACATTCAACACCATCACTTGATAAGACACCAGAGCCGTTGAAACAAAATGGCTATTTTTGTAGTGATTTTATAACATATTTGTTACAATTTTCGAATAAATTATATATATATATATATATATATATATATATTACGAAATTAAAACAAAAAACTGTTAAAATCGCTATACAGTTGTAGTGTTGTATAGCAATATGTGCATATGTGCGATTTTTAACATGTGCATATGGGAACTAGTTAGGACTTCATCGAGACTCTGAAGTATTATGATGACTGTCGTAAGAATGGTAAGAATAATCTGTTTTGATGTCAGGAATACTGTGTCATGTTTAGGTCAGTGATTGTGGCGAACTCAGTTTAATTATATGACAGACGAAGACCATCCTTCCCCATCTTCTTTTTGGCCTTTTCCCACATTTTTGTAGAAAACAAAAATCACTTCCCTCCTCTATGGTACCTAGGTTTTACGAATTTAAGCGTAGCATTAGCTTGGTGGCAAGGTCTCATCAATTTACAGTTGAAACGGGTACATGTAAGCGTCAGTTCTACGATAACAGTTTCTTTCGTCCTTGTCACTTATGGAACTTTCTTCCGGCTTCTTACTTCCCAATCAACTTCGATCGTTATCTTATGTCTTCTTATTCTTTTATTGTCCTCTCTCTTTAATAGGGTTTTTTTCTTCTCATAATCTCTAACACTCAG
Source organism: Acanthosepion pharaonis (assembly GCA_903632075.3). Classification (NCBI taxonomy): domain Eukaryota; kingdom Metazoa; phylum Mollusca; class Cephalopoda; order Sepiida; family Sepiidae; genus Acanthosepion; species Acanthosepion pharaonis. The sequence continues at coordinate 535,801 of CAHIKZ030000170.1, forward strand.
TAACTTATTGCGTCCGACTGGCTTCATTGCCTTGCTTGAGATGAAATTATATTGCTTGCACAAAGTTTCCAACACCATTAAACGACTCTTTTGTATAATTCTGCTCGTTCATTCTTTACTTAGAACGTGCGTCGAGCCATGCCATTACTTCAGATAAATAATGGACTCTACTATTTTGATTCCAAAAGAAGGAAATCTGCTTCAGTGAAATGGAAACCTCATTTGTATCCCCTTATTTCTTTAAATACCGACCCGAATTCATGCTATAATTTTTATAGCAATGTTCTGTTACAAATGCAAAACTGTAATATTTAACGATACAATAGGATAATTTTGTTGTAGAACTCTATAAAGAGATTATTTAATCATTCAAGTAAGAATTATGATGTCCGTATATACTCGCGTATCATGCGACCTTTGAAGACTTAATTTTGAAGCTAATTTGACCACAATAAATTGATATATGGACACATGACACAATGGATAAAAGCGTTAATTAGATCCAGTGACAGGACCCAAAGAGTGTGAGTTCAATACTCGGTTAAGGCAGTCGATAAGAGGGGAATTAACAGGATATAACTGACATTCATTAAACATGGCACGTGGAACTAGAACAGTCTACCCCAGTGAGCGAAATAAAGGGTTCAGTTTGACATTCCAATCACCGGATGAAGGCCGGAGCGTACAACGGCCGAAACGTTGTAATATGGTGACAAAGATGGGTACAATAGCCCGAATAATTTAAATAGTGAACCGATCTTTATTCTAGCACCTTATATTCGATTTCCATTTGGGATTTGGAGTGAGCTTTAGACCAGGAGACTTTCGATGCGAGGCACTCTCGTTTAGGATATGAACGCTCATCAGTATTGGAGCAAATTTACGGTTTTCGCGAGGTTAAGAGAAGAACGTTGATCTTATACGAGACTTGCTGTCACTCATCCTCCATCGATAACTTTATAGACATCTGGTGTAAACATTCAAATATAAGAATTACTGCTACTAATATTAATAAAGATAACTCTTTGGATCTATTGTTATTTCAATCATTGTGAAAAACCTGCTTGATTTTTCAACTATATAATCCGATGTTTTCTTAACACAGTCACTGTCGCTGTTGATTGTGTCTTGATTAGACACGAGTTGAGTGCAGCAATTCATTTTCAACTCGTTCTCTCTCGGGCCATACGTCTCACTCTCTCCTCTTTCTCTCCCACTCTTTATCCTTCTCTATATAAGCAATCATTCGTCTTCCCTCTTTATTCCATTCGGGCAAGGTTTTTTCTTTTTTTTTCTTTTTTTTTTCTTTTTTGTATTTCTTTTTCTCTTTTCTTTTTCTTTTCTTTTTCATTTTTTTTTCTTCTCTAACTTTTCTGTCAATTTCTCCACTCCTTTCTCTCTCATGTTTATTGTTCTTAGTAGCCGACTTTGTGACGGGACCAACAAGTGTGTGTGTGGGGGGGGGAAAGAAACAAATAAATTTAGTTAATGCATACACATACACAAGAACTTAGAAACAAACACAGCTCAAATTGTTTCGCTTACTCACCCACACATAACATAAGTAAACACACACAAAATTGCTTGCTTGTGACAGTTAAATAAAAAACGGCCAGTCGTTCACAAAGTTAGTTTTATTTCAGAAAAATTATATATCAGGACTTTAATTATTTGAACTTTAAATTTATCAGCTGGATAAAGAATGAACTGGACATAGGAAAACAAAAATGGATGCCTGACTCTGGAAAAGCAGACTTCACAAGAATATCCATGTCGAAAAAGACAAATAACGAGGGGAAAACGAGAAACTAAATCAGAAAAATGCATTTCCAAAACTTCAAAGAGATTTCCCCAAATAATTACGACTCAAAATCATCGCCGTTGGTTTATTGTGTGTCATTAAACAAGGTAAATAAATCAATACTTTTTCTTAATATTATCTTCTTTCCGAATAGATAACTTAGGTCGTCACAGTAATGATTAGGAAGCTCGTTTCACAGGCCGATTCGCTAGTGTTAATTAATGAGTTCGATCTTCGGTATGTGTCCAGCCAACGTGACAGCAGACCCGACCACAGCAAGCTCGTTCTGCCGACCATGTTGCAGATATCGTGAATTTGAGTTTCACGAGCACCCCACACTCGTGTAGTTTGCATCAAGAAAAATCTACTCTAATTAAAATCGTATAATTTCTACATTGACTTGACCTCTCAATGGGCGCCCATAATTAGTGGATTTGTACAGTACTAAAAATTAGTAAACATCAATAAAAGACTACTTTACAAGCACAGCGCCAAAAACGCGGGCGGAAATAATCGGATGATTGAAGCGGGGTGGGAGGGGCAGATATTTGAGGGGAGTAAATGAGATATTGGAAGGTGGGATGAGTCAGATGCTAAAAAACTGTTGTGGGGAAAATCAAATTTTTGAAGATTGATAATTTTATAATAAAAAAATTTTAAAATAAATAATTTAAATAAAATTTTTATTTAAATTATTTATTTCATTAGGATTATTATCCTCATCTTCGTTGCCATATTCACGACGTTTCGGTCGTTGTACGCTCCGGCTTTCTTCAGGTGATTGTAATATCGAAGTGGCTCCTTCCATATGATCTCCATTTTCCCTCCATACGAAAGGGTTAAGTTTGAAATTCCAATCACCTGAAGAATGGCAACGAAAATGAAGGCGACAGTCCGAACAATATAAATAATGTAGATAATTACAATACCTCATCTCAGAAAGATAGATTGATATGTATGTATGTAAGTATATATATATATATATATATATATATATATATTACCTGATTCTTTCATAAATTGAATATTTTAAAATCTAATATCCCACAGTTAACATTTTTTTTTTTTTTAAATACGTATTTATTCTGTTTGTACGTATTTTCTGGAATGAGACTATAGACTTTTTCGACATAAATTTTTTGTAAACGTTTTAAGCTAATGTTTAAAAGGAACAGAAAACTTAAGTTTTATTGCTTATTTTGAAACTTAATATCAGTGATAATTTTAGATAAAACGATCCACTCATCTTAATTGCATGTATCATAGATTGAAACCAAGAAAACAAATTTCCGTTTCCGTTTCGTTCCCAGTTCACGAGTTAGTGTGTCGATATATACAAAAGGTAACAACATGAGATCGCCGGAAAATGAGCATAGCAGGATAATAACGGCTTTAAACTTGACGAAAACAAAATTTTATCGTCAAAATGTTTTTTATTAAGAGAAAAGAACAAAGTAATTTTTAATTATTTTTCAAAATTGTTCTGCCTTTATTAGAGCATTCTAACTTTTGATTGAAAAACCTCGTTTCTCATCATCAGCGAGTGTCCTACTAAATAACATAGCTGATTTTGTTTTGTTTTTTTTTTTTGTTGTTGTTTTTTTTTTTTGTTTTTTTTGTTGTTTTTTTGGGGGGGGTTATGGCTGTCATTAATTTTGAAAATCTTGCAAAAATAAAAATAATTGTCGGATTTTAACGAAACTTTCGAAAACTATTCACAAATGATGGAACTTTTTATCAATATTTTTTTAAAGTCATGGTAATTTTTATATGTATTTATTAACCCCCCCCCCATAATTAATTTTAGGAAAACTCATAAAATTCTAATTTGTAGAGTCTATTGATTAATTAGTTAAAAGCACAAGACTTTGAGGAAAGCAAATCATTTTTTAGTTGACCCCCTTCTACCTTAAAATCAGCTCTGTAACTCAATAAAACGAAGATATTATTTAATTTCAAAAGCTTTTAGTTGCTTTTACTTGTTTGTAGGAATATGGATAATATTTTCTGAAAGCAAAAATGTTTTCGATGAAAAATAAATTTTTACAACAATTATTTGTTATTTCTTAAATTATTTTTTTACATTAATGTTGTTAAATATTCTAAAATTAATGAAAATCTTGTACACCTTAGACAATGGTGTTAAGTAGATAAATATCATTTACCGATTATAAAATAAAGCTGGTTACAATCAGCAAGTTGCCAAGAGCTAAGAATCTATTATAGCATTTTTTGTGCCCCCCAAAATAGCTTATATACGGAAGATCTAAAGCATCATAAAAACAAATGTCCGTCACGTGGTTTGCATTGGTCGTAACATAAACCTTTTGACGATGAAATTCTACTTTCGTCAGCTTTAAGGCCGTTTTTATCATGCTATGCCTACTTAAAAATAACGAAGTAAATAATTTGTTCACATAAAGCTAAACTGTCACTTGTGACCTTCCATACTATAACTTTTCTTTCCGTAAGATGAAATCACGCACATGTCACTTGTCAATTAACACCTCTATTAAGACCGGCTTTGTATCATTTGAAAGTACTTTTTTTTTTTTTTTTTTTTTTTAGCGCAGAAGTAAGTAATGTTTGTTTGAAAATAGATTAAATAAACTTTATAATTTCTAATTTTCTGAAATTAATTTTAAAAAAATCATAATTGATTTTTTAAACGAATTTAAACAGACTTTCACTTTTGGAAACAAAAGTTAAAAAAGTAGCTGACGATCGATTTTCTGTCAATTTTGCTGATAAAAAAATACAAGATTTTTAACGAAAATTTTGAACATGCTAGAAATTATTAAAAAATGTTAAAAAAAATAATCCAAAAATACTTTGATCTTTCCTCTTGATAGTAACATAAAAATTATTTTCAAGTTTAAGGCTGTTATTATCTTGCTATGCTCATTTTCCAGCGATCTCATGTTGGTACCTAATATATATATATATATATATTCTCCACAGACAGATTGTTTCGCTGTATCACAGCTCCACAGGGTGGCTAAACGTCCGATTGCTTCAAGCCGGGGTCAAAACCTGACTGATTTGATATCAGTCAGATCTCTTACCTCTAGAACTTCGTCACAGGGAACGAAAGGAAAATTAACATTTTTCTCTATACGAAATACGCCAGCGGCTCATAGAACTCGATTCAATTTTACTTGTATATATATATATATATATATATATATGTGTGTGTGTGTGGTACTAGGCTTTCTTCATCAAATACAAAAAAACGCACCTTTTGCAAATAGCTCTACTTGAAAATTTCTCTGAAAAGATTTTCTCAATATAAAATCCTAATCTTTGTAGGTCCTTACAGCACAAATATTTGTAGATATATTTTAAGATAGATGCTAGTATAATCATTGCAGATCGATCTCACGAGATTCGTAAATAGATTCAAGACAATCTTTCCCTTAACAGTGGTTTCTCTGGCAGTATACAGAAAGATAATTTTTTGTTGCTCGGGTAAATTCTCAGATAGATTTTTTTATCATTATAGTCCTCTCTCTCTCCCTCCCTTCCCCCCTCTCTCTCCCTCTGTCTCTCAGCATATGAATAATTACTGAACTCTGCTTCATCTGAGATGAGATCAAAGATAAATTACACGCGCCGAACCTTTTTTTTGTTTTGTTTTGTTATAACACAATTTATATTAACTTACTGCTAATCTGATGAAATATCCTATTATTATAAAGGGAAGATCAGGTTACCTGACTGATAAATATATAATGTCTTATCGTGCTTTATATTGCTGAAATGTAGATAAAGTTCTTAATGGTAAAAGCGTTGGGAATATTATAAACCTTCTGATAAACTGTGTTTAAGTACATTTAAAACTGAATATAATGAATAATCATGACTGGTTCGCTAGAGAGTGGCCTTTATAAATTTTTCTTTATTATCAAATTATGGAATCCACATTTAAGTAATAATGATGGATAATATTTTTTAAATATATATATACAACCTCACCACCACGTGTCTATGATTTATTATTGATTTTTGACAGTAATTGTGGCCCTCACCATCAGGTGTCTGGTATACAATCGATCGACTGATCGATAACTTAATAACTTTTTTTGATTGATACGCGAAAAGATTGATTTCTTTTTAAGCTGACCTTTACATGACATTCGCTAAATTAACGAAAGTTCAATAAATTCCGACATATCGCCAATCTGCTTTTCACAGATTTCATTCACTGTATTTTCTCTTTTCGAGAAACGCACACAGGCGGCCATGTTTTTTACGTTTTTATGAGAGTTTAAAAAATGGGTATTATTATGATATACGTATCAGGCTCTACGAAAATGGTGTTGTTGTACATTTGGCGTCCATGAAGCTATTGTTTTGGAATATAGGGATCACTCAGTCTATACGTAATTCAAGGTTTGGGCCGAGTCCTCGAGAAGTCCCTAGCAGATGTTGTTTGCAGGAGATTCATTATTTCTTAGATCGTAACTGATCGCTTTTTAGATACGGTGGGGAAATCGGATTCTGTAGACGCAAACGTTGTGATTCTGGGTTTTCATTTTATCTTTGTGCCACCTTCTTTTATGTGTTATATTCGAGGCGACAGTGATAATGGTTCACCACAAATACCAATCTCTGGTAGCTCTAAGCAATATTTGTGCACTTACTATCACTACCAGTTCCTGCTTTGCCATCCATTTACATAAGTTTGTTAATTAGCTTACTTTCTGTTACCTTTTGGCCCACTTAGCTTAAATACGTCCTGTGAGCGTCAAATTCACCAAGCCCTCTTTCTTCATTGTTTGTCCCAGTAATTTCAACTCTTTCTGATTCACAATAAAAGTACTCATTCTGTTCCCATTTTCTATAAATATCCTCGTTGATCACATGCTTCATCTGTGTTATTCTCATCATCCTTCTGTAGAACTACAAATCTGTTACCTGAAGTCTCCTCTTCATTTGTGAAGAAATTATCCAACGTTCACTACCATATAGAAGGATTGATGTTGCATAGGGCTCTTTCTTTGGTACTAACAAAATTTTCCTGTTTCTTCATACTTTGTTCAGTTTTTGGAAGGCATCTTTTATTCTTCCAATGTATCTCTGGATTTTTGTGTCGCATCTTTTATCATCTCATAAACTAAGTCTCAGTTATATTTCAGTAATTGCTTGATGCTGAAATCTCTAATTCTTAGCCGTTATCTTGAGCTGGTATTTTTGCCGACTAGGGTTAGTCTTTTTTCTTGTCGTTACGCTTAATATAATAAAAATACGTACGCGATATGCAAAATAAATATATCTAATCTATAATAGCATTAAAAAGCTGGCGTCTCACTGGAATCAAACAATGCTCACTGCCACCGTATACAGAAGAAACTTTCCCGGTGAGCAAGCATGTCTTATCTTAATTTAGTTGCTAGAATTTAAAAATGTGGGTAGGAAGATTATGCTTTGCCATTCTTCAGTTTATAAATAATAGTAGTAGTTATATCAACCTATCATCCGGTTAACACGCCTCTTCGTTGCTTTTCAATAGGAGTTCAGGTTTATCCCTTGTTTCTTGTTCCTTCTAAAGTCTATTCTTTCTCTTTCACTTCCAGTAGCCACCTTTGCATCTCCAAGTAATGTATTGCTTCTGGGGTCTTTTTTGTTATTTGATAAAGGTATTTGTGATTTTGTAACGCCATCCTATAGGTTCTGATATGGGAAAAGTCTTCTTTAAAGCCTAAATGGTTCATTCCCTGGAAGCCATTTTTATCATATAGTAAGAAAGAAGGAATTTAGAATTGAAATGACAGGTAATTAGAGTACCTCAGTATTATGAATACTTAATAGGAGTAGATAGGTTCGCCTATCGTCTGGTTAACATTCCTCTTTGGTCTTTTGAACAGGAGTAGAGGTTTATACATTGTTTCTTCCTTCTAAAGTCTTCTCATTCTCTTTGACTGCCCGGATCCCCTTGCGTCTTAGTGGCATTATCTTCTTGCTTGCGGGTGAATAGATTTTTTTCAAAAATTGGGCTTGAAAATTAGCATTCATAATCTAATATTTCATCGATCACTTTTGCTCATCAAGCAGATCATCTAACATGTATTTCTGGAAACGCGCAGAACCCTAACACAATTTATGATATGGCTTCCATTTTTTTCGTCTTTCCTCACAATCAAAACGAAATGGTTCATTATTTATCTGTGGTAATAACACTGTATAACGCACGTGCTGACAAATTTATTAACGGAGGAACTATCAGGATTCCATATTCTCTTCTGATTTAAACGTGTGTTGGTTACCCCACAAGCAGCCACTCCTTAAGCCTATAAAAAGGCGTGCATTTATCTACCTAGCCTCTTTTCTCTTTTTTTTTCCCACCACATGTTTTCAGGTGTAATCTTACGTACAGTTGGAATGGGGTCGCTAAGCTAGCGTGCATTTTTCTTTCTTTTGGGCTGTTAAACTCTCTCATCTCACACAGGTGTCTATCGCACACGTTTATTTCTCGCACACTCACATATACACACGGATCACGTACACAATTTTCATTCAAACGAAAACGCACATTCTCTTATAGCGAGGTTAAATATCTTTCTTTGTAACTAGTTTAAATGTTTTCTTTTATCGTAATTGTATATTCATGTAATTTTTTTTTTATTTGAACTCACATTGAGTCCGTTATAATTGTTGCAGGATAAATATTCCAGGAGATATGTTTCTACCGAAACACACTAGTATCCAGTAACAGATGTAAACATTTATTTTGACCAAATAACCCCGTGTAAATATATATGTTTCCTCATACAATCTTCCTTACCTTACCAGCGTAATTATGGTAATATATGTTTAAATGATGAAATACACACCCCTCGCCTAGCGAATACATAATATCGTGAATAATATCGAACATGGTAGTATTTTTTAAATCATTTCATCCCAAGCAAGGCCCGTCCTGGGTAAGACGATAAACTACATCCAGCAGCAAGGTTTCTGATCAGGAGGTTTTGAGGAGCGTGGAACCACTTCTTAATTGCTGGTGTTCCCAAGCCCACCATGACCCGGGGTGGTAGCACTTGTTAGGGTCCCAGCTATGGGCAAATAGTTACCCCCACCAAACACCAGCATTTAAGAGGTGGCCCCACGCTCCTCAAAAACTCTTGATCAGAGGTTTGCTGTTGGATGTAATTTATCGTCTTAACTAAGGCGCGGATATATCTTATCGTCTCATCCAGGACATACAGCTATTCCAACAGTAAAACAATGAAACCTAGAAGCCAATCTAGTATTACGTTCATATTCATGAAGACGAGGTACGAAGGAAGAGAGTTCATCAGAACGATTACCATGAAAGCGTTTATAGAAAAGACAGAGGAAAGCTAGGTCACGGCGGTGAGAAAATGACTAAAGTCGAGATGCCAGGTCAGGACCGGTAACATTACAGACCCTTCTTTGTATTTTGTTGAGAATCGCGAGATATATAGCAGGACCACAAAACCTGATATAGCAGCAATGTCAATGTACAAACGAATGGCAGATTTATAAGATAGATTCTGTCGGGAAAGAGTGCCTGACACGACACATTGAATCAACATTCTGGTTTGGTTTGGTTTGTTTTACAGAATATCAACCTCAATGGGTTATTTAATGCCAACAAAATTTTATTGCTGGTAATATTTTGTTGTGTTAAAAATATATTAGTGGTAATATTTTTCCTTATAAAATGTATTGCTGGTAATAATTTTTTTCAAAAAAGTATTGCTGGTAATAATTTTTTTTCAGAAAAGTATTGCTGGTAATAGTTTTTTTTCAAAAATGCCAGGCTAGTAATATTTTTTTAAAAAAAAACATTGTTGGTAAAATTTTTTAAAAATGTGTTGCTTGTAATAGTTTTTTTTTCTTCAAAAATTTATTACTGGTAATAAGTTTTTTACAAAGTATTTGTGGTATTAAAACCTATTTTTACGTTTTCATAGTATTTTGACCACAGTTTAGGGGTTAACTAATTGGTCATTTTGTAATTTATCGTCATACAAAGGACGAAACCAACTATCTGAGCAGCAGATCTAGCAAATGATTTAATATAATCACTTCCCTTCATGTTAATGAAAAACATTAAATACATATAGATACATTCATGATAATATACATTCAGTACAGTAAGAGGTTAACAGCAATAATAATTAAATCGAACCGTTCTAACAACATATTCTGATAAGAATTATATGACTGTACTTAAGAATTTCAGTATGCCATTTCTTTTTTTTATTCGAAATATTTCATCTTCTCATCTTGCTTTACTGATTGTTACTGCTTCTCTTGCGTTTGGAGGTCACTTGGAATTTTCTGGAAATCACCACAAATGTACTTTCTACTACAATTTCTTAATTTCTTGTGTGTGGTGCTGGTATTTTTTCTTTCTGCTTTTTATTATTATTTTCTCAATTTTTATTTCGAGACTTACCAGTATAGTTGTTTGTTAGATGTAGCGGTAGGTCACAATAGCCATTCTCAATAAATTTCTCGAACTCTTCTCAATGAATTTATGTTTGCGCTCCAGAATTTCGTTCTGACGTGGAAAATGCATATATTTAAAATGATATTAAAGTGCCAGAAGAAAAGTAAGCAAAATTAAGTTTACCTCCAGTTCCTACTTTCAGGCTTTTTTCATTGATCTGTAAGACTGTTCCAAGTACTCTTGTAACTATGAGCATGAGCTTCATCTTCATGATCAGCTGTTTTATTCTAATCACAACTTTAACTGCAAATATTTCTACGATTTTAATATTCTTTTTTTTTATTATTTCTTTTCGGAGATTTCTTTTAATGAGAGATATAAAATACTTGAAAAGGATAACTGACCCTGGTATTCCATTAAAGGTTTTCTAAAAACACGTCAGGCTTTACGTCGGTTTTTTTTCATCGTGGAGACGTAGTTCTGTGCTTTACCTAATGTTACATTTTCTTTATTAAAAACTCTGGAAAACCTCAAGCCGGAAGATAATTACTCTGTTAAAAAAAACGTATATAAGAAAATATTTTTGAGAAATTTCTTTAAACGTACGACTTTTGTTCTATTTCATGGCGTAGATTAGATGAGACACAAGGCCAGAAATATGGAGCACCACGTCAAGGTGGCCCTTCCTCGCTGTTTTATGACTGAGAAAGTTTGATATGGAACAGTCCTTCTGTTAATAAAGTACAAGGGACGCTGTTTAATGAAAAATAAATGAATCCATTCACAAAATCAAGTTTAATTTAACTGCGCCTTGTCATGGCTGCCATTTGTCAATTCTGTTTCCAAGTCGATGACCTTGCAACGGATAGTGTGCGCATGCGCGTAATCGCATGACAAACCGCAAAATAATCAGTTTTTAATACGCATATACATATTGAAACGATTGCCACAGTGTTTTAAAATTATTAAGGTGTCTTTGATGGTCATTTATTTGGTGATTCGTTACCTGTTATCTAACTAGTGTCTCTCCTTTCCAGCATTCATTCCTAATTAGACTATTTCAAATGAAACCTTTATTTGTTTTAATATTGGTGATACTAGCCGCAGTCCCCAACACACTTGCGTCGACAGAACTATCGATCATAAAAAAGATAATCTGTCAGATATCGCAGTTCTGACAGATCACACTGTAATTAAAAGAAAATGAAACGCCGCGAAAATATATGGGTATTGTAAAAGAACTGAATATACTGCCAAAAATGTGTCACATTTCTGGTATTCTTGAAAGAGTACCCGAGTGCTTGCATGAAGTTTTAGAGGAATAGTAAATCTGTAAAAGTGTCGAAGAATGGCATCAGGAAATTAAGTGAAATGTGGATCAGCGTTGGTCTATTTAATAGAGTTCTCACATGGTCTCCAGTGAAAGTTAGTATATGTTATCGGTTGAAAATTTGAAGTCTGTAAATAATAATTGTGTATTGAAGTTCTGTTACGTTGTATATATTCTAGAAGTTTCTAGAATGATCAAGAAATTACTTTTATATTTATATAATTTAAAAATTACACCCTGACTTAGAAAATATTAGACTTTATATTGATCTGTATATATTTTTACTATACATAGATTTAACCAATATTTTAAATTTTATCTACGGAGACGCTGGCAAAATTGAGAATACTTGGTGATGTCAACTTGGATGTGCGGGTGGCGTAATGGATAAAGGCTCGGAATTATTATTCGGAGAGCCGAGTTCCAATTCACGCTGAGCACGTTATATTCACTTACTCGCAAATGCCTTTGGGAAGGGTATGAATCCACCTTTCCTCCCCATTTATGGCTTAATTAGTAAAACTTTTATCACTAAACCATTATATCCCTCAATCACTGGCATGTCTGAGAGTAAAGGAAAATATTTCACGAATAAACATATAAAAATAGAATTAGTATCCATTCTCTTCAAGTCTTGGGTTCAATACTATAATTTAAAAATAAAATTGCATTTCAAATGAACCATCATTTAACGCTCCACACACACACACACATATATATATATATATATATAACACACACACATATATATATATATATATATATATATATATATATATATATATATATAACCCGGATATAAAAGAGATTTTCTCTGGTCCCAAATTAGAGCCCATACTTACCTAAACAAAATAGACCAAACCCAGATATAAGAGAAACCCGGATATAAGAGACTTCTTCTCCGGTCCCGACAACTCTCTTATATCCGGGTTACACTGTAGTTTTATTTTGAAAGCTTTTTATAAATTTTCATTTCATGAGTATTGCTGCTATAGATAGTGTACATTTCTGGATACTACTACTACACACACACACATATATATATATATATATATATATATTATGAGACATTACAATAAAAACATGTTGAAATCGCTACGCAAAAGCTTTCGTGTTTCAATACTTCGATTGTACTTAAGGCGATGGTAAGTAACTTATTGAAGTATAATCAAAGTATTGAAACATGAATTTACTTTTGTGTGGCGATTTCATCATGTTTTTTATATATTATATTAAGCATTATATATTATATATATATATATATATATATATATATATATATATATATATATATATATATATATATATTCAAACATTATTATCTAATTAGCAGCTCATCTAAAAAGTGACAATCTGTCGTCGTTAACTGGGGAATTGTTAATATTAACGATCCAAAACGAAACTGCAATCTCTTAATCGCCTGAGAGAACTTTTCTTGCCTTCCGTCAACATGGCTGATGCTAGCCTCCAAGAGAATAACCCATTGCGCTTTCTCGGGCTAACTTTTTACGGTGTCGTGAAGTAAAAATATTATATTCAATTAATTAATTGGTCTCCTGCTAGGAATGGGGATTCACTGTTTTGACAGTTTTTCTCACCAGAGTCTATCTTAAACATTTATCAGTCCATATATCGAATGTTTGCTACCACTTATGGCCCGTTGCTTCTACTATACATTTAGAGATTCTTGGTAAAATCCAAAGAATAATCTGTGACTAATCTTGACGTGGCCTTTCATTTTCAGTCACTATGCCACCGTTGATGTAGCATCCCTATGCCTTTTCTATAAATATTTTCATAGTAACTGTTCTGATGGGCTTTCCTCTTTGATATCTCTACTTTACAAACTTAAGCACAGTACTAGATTGGCAGCTAGAATTTACAATAGAAATGGCTAGATGTAACCGTAAGTTCTATGCTAACAGTTTCTTCTGTTTCACTTCTCGCCTGTGGAACTCTCATTTGATCTTTTGCTTTCTAATCAGCTTTGATCCTCAAAAATTTATTGCAATGTCAATCTTTCTTTTGTCTTAATTCCTGTTCATTTATTTTTCTCTCTCCTTAATGTTTTTCTTTTTTTTATCTTCTTCCTTACTTAATAATATCTTTCGGCTTAGTGGTTTCATTGCCTTGCTTGGGGGTGAAATTATTTAAAAAAAATATTATAGTGGATGCCCGTATTTGAAATAGACGCCCTATTTTCTTATTTTAAACAGTGGGTATTACGTTAATCTTAATAAAGAAATGTACCCCACCAGGGATCGAACCGGCGTCCATCTTTTGTAGCAAAAAACTACCGATTGATCCGGTTACATAGAGCGTCGCAGTTCAGTAAGTCTCTATTTTTCCTTTTAATGATAGTACACTTTTTCATGTTTCGATCCCTGTCGTGGAGCATAAGATTTTTCGAATAAACTGGCCGACAGATGTAATACACTAATAAATGGGGCGTCTGTTTCAAATACGAGTATTCATTATGATAACGTTTGAGGTTATAAAAATGGCAGATTAGATTTATTAATTCTTCAGAAATATCTATTTGTCTTGGGTATTGCGATAGTTTTCATCCGATAGCAAGGCTCCTGATCGGGAGATTGGAGGTTTTGAAAAGCATAGAACTTCTTATTTAATAATGTTGTTCCCAGATTCACTCTGATCCGAGGTGGTAGCACCTGTTAGGGTCCCAGCTATGGGTAAACAGTGAACCCGGCGGATGGATGTCTCTCAACGACAGCCCAAGGTCACAAGTAAGAAAATTTGGGAGAGAGAGACCCCTTATACATCGTTAGAACATCGCCCAAGAAGAAGGAAAACTCGGATGTCGTCTCCACCCCAGCGACACACTAGCAAACGATGGTGATGTACACTTCGTTTCGGATCATTGCACTTGTGTTGCTCAGAGTGGGATTGACTCCGTGCACTGTTTTTCTTCACGTTAAAAATTTCATCCACAGGCATTACGCGATGTTTTTTTTTTTTTTTTTTTGGATTTTAATTTAATCTTTGTGGAGTTTTGTGTGATGACCATGCTCGATATAAAGAAACCAACCATCATATACATAATCTACTAACAATTTTCTAACATCGTCAAGCTTTTTATCATGAAAATAAAAGATGTAACACTTTAAATAACCATAACTATCTTCTGACTTAACTAGTTTTAGTTTGCATCTGATATCTAAATAGATTTAGCAATATTTAAGTAATTTTGAAATTACATTGATTACTTTTCCTGCGTGAGTAATTTAAGATAACTATGGCGACATGCAAGAAAGAAATCTGTTTTCAAATCATTAAGTTAAAATATTTTTAAAAATCTAGCATAAAAGAAGAAATGAAAAAGCAATGATTTATCAGCTTAATTTTTCTTTGTTATTGGCACAGAACACATGTTCACTTATTGACATCGAGTAATTCCTCCTGTTATTTTGGTGTCAAATCACATTACGAAGAAGTTGAATCAGGTGGCATGACTGATAAATAATTATATAAAGTAATCTTGTCTTCGTTTTTACCAAATAAATAACTCTGTTTTTAGTCTTGAAAGCGTTAAGAAAAGTATATTCTTATAAGCTAAATGATAAACTGTGTTTAAGTACATTTTTCAGTTGGAGATAATTGGTGCACAATCATAAGACTTTTGTTCGCTGATGTTCATTATAAGTTTCTTTTTTTGTTTTGTTTTTTATCACATTGTGTAACCAACGTTTAATAGATTTTATTTACAAAAATAGATACGTACAACCTCACCACCAGGTGACTAGCCAACAATCGATCAAGTGATCAATAACTTAATAGTTTTCCGAAAAGATTGATCCCTTTTAATCTGACCTTTACATCACATTCACTAAATTAACGAAAGTTCAATAAATTCCCATATATCGCCAATCTGCTCTTACAGAATTCATATACAGCATTTTGTTTTTGTTCAAAAAACACACAGAAGTCTTCTTTTTTCTTTTTTTTCTTTTTTGTTTTAAAATGCGTTTTACAATTTGCATAACATTTTACGGATGTGGTGTTGGGTTCTTGAACTAAGTTTGCGACCGTCATATTAAAATATGGGATACCCTCAGTGTTGAGGCAATTCGGAATTTCTGGCTTGTGATTAAGGGGTCGCTGGTAGTTGTCATGAAGCGATATTTCCGTAAAAAAACTTTCGAGGTAACTCTTAGGTGTTCAGATACGTTCAAAGCGAAGAAAGGAGTTATTTTTTTATCCTATTTACCAGCATCTCTTTTATATCCTGCTCGACTTCGCTGGTATTACTTGATGCACTTAACTAATTTATATATTCAGCTTTAAAAATCAAATTTAATATTCTTATTATAATTTCTAATAATATTTTATTATATTTCAATATTTATTTCCAATATGGTCTTTTGAGATTTTTTTAATAACCGACTTTTGTTGGTGTTAGCTATCAATAAAATAAAATAATTTTGCCCTTGAATTTGTCATTTAGAACAGGTCTATTATATACAATATAATTATATATAATATGCCATAAATGAAATAGAAGACTATAGCAAAATTTTCGAAACTCTGGAACTGCTTGAATTCCAACGACTCTACATCATTCGTAAATCTCTGAAAGAAATGATTGCGTATTTCACATGACTATCATTATGGTTACAGTTATTTTCCAAGCGTAGCTTAGAAGTGGCACAAGGTCGAAAGTATGAGGCACCCAGTGAGGATCGAACTCACGCCTAAGTCGTAATTTTTCTAGCGAGATTAGCTTGCTAGCCATTACACCACCTCGAGGTGCCCAATCATTATGGTTATATTGTAAGTATGAAATACAACCGAAACATGAGAACCAGACTCAAGATAAATATTAGCCCGATATTATCACCATGCGGTCTCATGACGGACCATGGTGAATATTTCGAGGTAACACTACATTTTGTCTTCCAAGGTCGTTGCATCTATTTTTGATGTTCGAGTCCTGCTGAGTGTCAGGATTTCAAATGCTGGTTTTGCAAAGTAAGCATATCTTTTATATTTGATGGACCACAACAGTACGTTCTTTCTATCCTCAAGTTCGTAAATATCTAAATGACTTGTTTCAAGAGTAAAATATACCCCCACTTCTGGCCCAAGTATCGAGTGCTCGAGTCCATTACGAAAATAAGATTTTGAACGCGATTTTTTTTAGCCAGGCGGGAAGATAATATACATAGGAACAACATAAATCTACTCATTTGGAAGAAAATCTATGGAAACATAAACTACACATAAATCTACTCATTTGGAATAAAATCTATGGAAACATAAACTATACATAGGAACAACATAAGTTTACTCATTTGGAACAAAATCGAGTAACTATCCTTTAAAACATCATAGAGCATTTTTCATGCTACGGAGTAAATGCAATCTTCCATACTTTGAGAGCCGTCAGTGGTAATGGCATGATTAGCCTCTTTCCTACAGAAAACATTCGAGTTTCATTGACTGAAAAGTTAGTATTACTGACTGTTGTAATATATAAAATCTTACTCTACTTATAGACTACTCAATTTTTATTCTTATCACCGTTTCTGATATTGATGGGAGTTTCCTTCCAGGCTTTTTGTTTAGTGTTTAAAGTTAACATTTTGATAACGTCCTTATTTTCCCTTCTGTGCTATTCATTTTAATTGTTGTTGCTGCTGCTGGAAGTTTTCATGTGATGTGTTTTTTTGTTGTTTGATAATGTTCGATTGTTTGTGATTGTGTAGCACCATTCTGTATGATTAGAACATCGGTCGTTGGAACGTAAGGGAAGTTAAGGGAAGAGTGACTGTATTAATTCGTTCTTGTCAATACGACCTCACAAAGTAAAATAGTAATAATATTACTGACAGCTGAATAAAGCTACAAAGGTACAAGAGGCGATTTTTTGTGGTTCTAACAATCAAGATAAGGATGTTAGTTCGAATGGAATAATGTATCATAATGATAATTTCAGAAGCTCAAACACAAAGAAATTCATATTTCCGTTTTCTTTTAATATTTTGCTGTACTCAGAGTCCTCGGAGCTAAAGTTGTTCCCTCTCTTCCACTGACACGCATAATTAGTGTTCAGTCCTAAAAAACGTTAAGATAATTAATACTGGTCTTCACATAGAACAGGTCTTCTGCACTTCGATGAATGACGTCGTATAGTCTGATTTCCTTTTCAGACTTTGCTCCATGATTTGACCTTTTCTGACATGGCCCAGTGGGTAAAAACGCCGGTTAGATCCAGTAACTAGACCCAAAGAGTCGTGAGTTCAATACTAGGCTACATCAGTAGAGAACCAAGAGAAAACTTGGAGAGCTGAGTTAGTGAAATAACTGAGACATCCGGGACAGGCATGGCACGTGGAACTAGAACAATCTACCCTGGCGGATGAAAGAAAGGGTTCGAATCGAAATTCCATTCACCTGAAGAAGGCCGGAGCGTACAACGGCCAAAACGTTGTGAATACGCCAATGAAGATAACAGTACGAATAATGTAAATAATTATATCTCATCTCAGAGATATAGACATTTCTGACTTTGCTCTGTGATTTGACGTTCCCTGTATGAATCTTAAATAAATATCTATGGCCACGATAGTTTTGATATGAGAAGTGTTTCTATAATTAATAGAAAACAATTCACTAAGAAGAAAATTAAATTTGTGTCCAGGTTCTTAGAGCGTTTCACCTTTTGTGAATTATTACGGATAATACATCAAATTCCTCATTTTAGATTTAGCTTATTGTTTTCTTTTGTATTAATCAAGTCTTTTATCGTTTTAGACGAAAGTGTAACAAATTTTATTTTGAGTTTAGATAAATTCTTTTTAATTGCAGGAATACATTGGAGAAACCTCCAAGGAATTTAAATAAAATATATGAACAAAAAGGTATACTTTACAAAATATTAAGTGCATTAGTTGCCCACCGTAAAGAGACTGACCAGAATAATTATATAAAAATGCTTCTCTAATTAAAAGCGAAAACTGTCCCTAAGACGAAAAGGTTTAGAATGTGCTTTAATCGGCATAAAGTAAATTTGTGTTACAGGGTTTCACAATTCTTGACAGATTTTCTATTGAAACAATGTTTGATATTTAATAACAAAAATGATGCAAACACAAAGAAAAAGAATGTAAACAAAATCAGCGAGATTTTACACCTAAATTCGTCTAATTTGTATTTTTTCATTGTCCTCGTTATAGCAGCAGGAGTGATCCGACCTAATGGTCGGGCAAAGTACTAGTGTGATTGCTGGCCCACTTACGTCAAAATAAGGACATTCAAATTACCGAAATTCTGACGCAGATCTTGAACTGATGAACTGCACGCAAAAAAGATGAAATTTCTATATTCCATCAAAATCTGACAATCAATGCAAATATTCGTTCCATTTTGTTTGGTCATATGTGTAGGTATATGTATATATCGGTATTTTTGTCCTGTGGTTATTTGTGTGCATATGTATATTTGTATGTATATGAGTGTGCATGTGTTTAGGTGCTTGTATGTATTTTTGATGGAGTTGTTCTTTTCAAATTTTTAACAACGAATGTTTCGTAATAAACATGAATAAATATTCTCTCACCATATATAATAAAAATATAATTTCAGAGTATGCTATATTTATGGGTAAAAGTGGTCCATATTAGTAGTACAGCACACACGCACACATACATGTATATATGAAAAATTTCTCAGCGTTAACCTGCCGAAAAAGACAATATATATATATAAATGTAAAAGACAATAGGAAAACTGTAATAGTTGTCAACGCGTTTCGTCCGATGTGGATTTTTTCAAGGCGAAACGAAAACAAAGTAACTAATAATAACAAAACAAAATGTCCTTTGCAACTGGAAGAATTTAGAGAACGTTATTTTCATACTGTTAACTGAAATTACGTCAATTACTGTCACGTGTGTAGATACTGTTTTTATTGCTGTGTTGACGGATTCAACCATTTTTTCTTGATACTGTTCTGTACGTTTGTTTAGGAGAGTAGTAATTCTGTTAAGAAAGGTGAAATAGGGAAAATCCTCGAGAGTGCCGCCATTGAATATTACCCAAATATTAATCTACGCCCAGGCTTTTTCCCTATCTTTTACAGTTATATATGTGTATGTGTGTAGTCCACTCATTCTTTTTATAATATTCACAATAGATAGGTTGTATAATAAAATAAATGACAAACGAAAAGGTGCCAATATAGTCAGTACAATAAATATTTGTAACATATCTACCATCTGACAGAAAGGAAGCATGAAAAGTAATGTGTTAACTTGTGGATTTTCGGACATTAGTCCATCGTGTGTGTGTGTGTATATATATATATATATATATATATATAATTTCATTTATTACTGCTCTACTTAATGTATTGTGCACTCTACGTTTTCGCTTTATTACTTGCTTGGGTTTTTTCTTTGAACTAAACACTTAAGGTACTGGATGATTTATTTCGCCCTGTTCAAATGTTTCTACTTTTTTTTCCTCGGGTACCAGTTTGATTCGATAGACTTACAAGTTGTACTATCCGAGGTTTTTTCCAAACGAGTATTACTAGTAGTTATGCACACACACACACACATATATATATATATATATATGACTTTAAAAATTGCTGTTTTTCTTTATACCCGTATGAAAGGTATGAACCATTCGTCAACACTAGACACCAGGTGTCTAGATAGTGAGGACACACTCAGTCGGGCTATTACAACACTCTGGAATGGAGAAATCAAATTTAAGTGACTACTGCATTTAATTTGTAACGTGGTTGCTAGTCCTAACTTGTCACATATATTCTCTTTTCCTCTTCCAATTTTCGCATACTTCTCTCTTTCATCTCCTAATGTGTTTCCCTTTGTCTTTTCTTCTCTGCATCTTGGAAATGTTGTTTTTGACTTTGATTTTCCTTATCTCTCTCTTTTTCTCGCCATGTTCTTGTACAAGGTGAGAGAGAGAGAAAAAAAAACCAAGAGATTAAATGCAATCTCTCTCACTCTCTGTATTTCTATCTATTTGCTTTCTGCAAGTTTCTCTTCTCTTTCTTTGTTCGTTTTCACGATGTCTCTTTTTCCCCTGTTGTCAATGTCTTTGTCTTTTGTTTTTACACCTACTGTCAACGTCTCTGTTTTCCTGTGTTCGCAATCTCTCTCTTTCTCCCACTCTCCAACTCTACCTCACTTCCTCCTTTTAACGCTCTATTTTCTGTTTTTCTTATTCTTTTCTTCAAAATTCAGCCATTCTGATGTGTGTGTGTGTGTGTGTATATATATATATATATATATATATATATATATATATATATATATATATACACACACACACACACAGGGTGTCCACAAAGTTCGTGTGCACTTTAAAAAATTTATTACTTTATTTGCATTTGCGATAGAAATAATCTTTAAAAAATGTTATAAAGTTTAATGTACCTAGTTTTAAGTATAGCTAAAATAACTAATGTGATTTCAGGCATTACTGTAAATCAGTTGGTAAATGTTTTCCGTGAACTGAAAAATCGTATTACCCTTTGTACTGCTAATGATGGAGGACATGTGGAAACTTAAATAAAATTTCAATAAAACCTTAAAAAACATAGATTTACCTCTTTCTAATCTTTTTTACACATAGTTTCTATCGCAAATACAAATGGAGTTATAAATTTTTTAAAGTGCACACGAACGTTATGGGCACTCTGTGTGTGTGTATATATATATATATATATATATATATATACAAGTCTCTCATATAATTACATACACCTACCACTTACTCACTGTGAGTCTTCGTTGATTATTTACTCAAATATTTTGACATTGTTTCTCGTGTGAGTGAATAGTTTTTTTTTTTTTCTTGGACACTTCGACGTTCACCAAAATGTTGTGGGGGATTCACTCACATCAAAGCAGCAGAAATTAGCTTTGTGTTCACAGTGATAAAACCATACTTGACAGGAACTAAAACGTACGCAAATAAAAGGGAAAGCATGGTATATTAATTTCATACAATTTATTTATATTTCTGTGTTAATTCTTTTATGGTACATATGATAAAAGATAGAAATTACTCCGCCATATCACAGAGAGAAGTTGGGCACGTGTTGCCCAGACCAAATTTCGTGGTGAAGAGATTGAATTTATCATCTTTTGGCTGGATGTCCGTATTTCCGACAGGAACAGTTTCTAGAGCATGCTGGGAATAATTTATTATTTTTAATTTTTTTTTAAATTAATTTATACAACGTTTTTATGTTATTATTTTATTTATAATTTTCATTATTATTATTTTGTATTTAATTAAAATAATAACAATATTATCATAATCATTATCATCATCAATATCCCTACACTCATTTTTCCTTTGTTAACGTCCTTACGGCTGTTATTGTCCGCCGATGACTTTGGGGATTATTTACAGCGCACTTGTTTTCTTAAAAAATCCTCATTCCCTTGCTATAAGATTTCACATGTTTCTCCTCTTATATTAAATTAGTTTATAAGTAAAAGAACAGTCTTAGGAATAGGGATTCCGCTTACAACCGTTTGTGAAAGGGAGATTTTTTTATAACGCCTTTTTCGCTATGCCATGTGTCTCCTAGTGACATTTGGAGCCTTAATATTTATAATCAGTTAGTACTAAAATACTATATAGATGTATTTTCTTCGGTTCACAGTTTTATTTTGCTTTTTTTGTGATGTGATGATTGATACGTCTACGAATTGCACTGCATTTCGACGAGTGACAAGCCAATCTACGAAAGGTTATGATGCATATGCGACAGTCAAGATCATTTTAACTGATACATCTGATATCAGATTGTAAGAATTCAAATTCCAGTACTGTACAAAATACCTGAAACTAAACTACGAAATATTGTCTACCACTTACGTCTGAACTTAAGTCGGTATATGGATTTTATTCTTTTTCTAGTCTTCCAACTAAGTAGCCATCATTATCATTCGAGCTAGTTTGGCGGGAAGGCACACCGAAAATCAATGATTTCTTGTTTTCAATATGGCTGCCGCTTCGGAACAGTCCTATTTTATTAAATCCAGTTACATTTCTCCAAATCCCGCAGTCATTTTGTGGTTTATACTGTAGCTATGCTAAGCGAACTTCAGTTCAAGTATGTGCCACACCAGGGGCGCGTACAGGCTTTAATTCAGAGTTGCTCTTCTCCTATATTGATTCACAACCATGCCTAGTGTCATGTCTAACCTTCTATTTAACGTAATTATGAGCAGGTAGAGTAGAAGAGATAGATTCGTACAGTTCCCAAGGTTATTTGTGAGAAAGTGAATATAAAAGTGAATGTTTTTTGAAAGTGAATTTCAATCGGAATTTGAACTCGACTCTCCGCTATCTTTTTTTCGAGCTTCTAACCATTACACCAGCTGAACGTCTAGTTGACTAATCAGCTACTGAAAATAACAGACCCACTGTGTTTACAAAATAGTTGTAACGACCTATATAACCGCAAATACCTGTGACCACCTCGGAGTAAACTTCCGCAGGTAAAGTGAAGTCATTTTTGGTGCACGTTAAATTCGTCACTCGGGAGTGGCAGAAAAGAAAATCTATTTTTTGTTCTTTTACAACTTGCATTTCGTTCTATTTTTTAACCTGTCTCATTCATTCTTGCAGAGATTTCCAAAGCTTAGCTTAGTCTGAAACCTGGTCATATAGTTTTGGTAA
Organism: Acanthosepion pharaonis; assembly: GCA_903632075.3. Taxonomy (NCBI): domain Eukaryota; kingdom Metazoa; phylum Mollusca; class Cephalopoda; order Sepiida; family Sepiidae; genus Acanthosepion; species Acanthosepion pharaonis. The sequence goes on from CAHIKZ030000170.1 coordinate 559,045, forward strand.
ACATTTAGGAGGATTGTACTGCGCCACTGTTCCAAGTGCAAAAGGCATTATTACTTTGAAAATCAATATTCGAGATCCTGTTTTTTTGCTTAGGCTGAAACATCGATTTTGAAGTCAATCAGGAATATTGAAACAGATTGATTATATACAAAGCCAAAATTGCAGTGTAAGGATCGAACTCACAACTCCCTGTTTGCACAGACAGAATAATATTTTCTCCATTATCCTCAAAGTACCTAATGTCGACATTTAAAACTTTTTCATTAATGTATATACAAGTGTGTAATGGGATGTTGCTGACCCGACTTAATATTACTATTACGCAAAATAAATTATTGCATGAACAATGTTATATTGACACCCAACTGCATCTTTTTCGTGGCTTGTGCAATGAGGTCTTGTATGAGACTGTTGAGTAAATTTGAGTTCTCTCAGAAAAGTTACCATCCTGATCCGAACGTTCAAACAAGACAGGATTAAAAACGAAACAAACATGGCGATGGGATTATATTTTAAAACGTTTTAACCTCCATTTTTATATACAGATACATACAGTTTTTAACACTTGATATTTTTTAGTAGGCCATTATTTCTTATTATAATGTTTGTGGGGATATCATGGCTTTCGATTCGTTGCACGTTGACAGCCACGGATGAGTAGGTTCCCTCCGAATGTACAAGTGCTAAGTGACACTCAACGTTGAGTGAATTAAATTGTTATATGGACGCATGAGGAAGAAATAAGTTCGGGTAATGAGGATATGGAGAATAGATAAAGTTTGACCAGTTTTGAAGGTGTTAAAATTGTAATGCTCAGAGAAACATCCTCTCGGCAGCTTGTTCCACAAAGTAGTTGTTCGCGGGAAGAAGCTGAGTGGAACTTCCTCCTTACCAATGGAGTACGAAAGGAGTGAGGATATTGACTCGGTATACGTGGCATGGCAGGTTCAAGCTGTAAAAGTCTGAACTGGTGAAACTAAAGTATCTAACGAGTCTGACCATTTGTCATGGAATTAGCGATGTCGGAGCAAGATGCCTGCTTCGTGAGGGACAGAGGGGAGAAAACTAACAACTGACCTAACAAGCTTATGTGAATAGCTGACAGAAAACTGAGTGGGAGGGATGCTAAAAAGACAACGTTACTAAGAGCTACAAAGAATAGAAAGTTGTGGAGAGCCATGATTGTTATTCTGTAGAGAAAACGCACATTGAAGAGGGTAACGATTCTTGCTAACTATACTTTTTATTAGGTTTGTGCAAAATTCCCAAGCGCCCTTCTTTTCGAAAACTTGAGATTGAAAAAACAGTAGAAACGTTTTCTTTGATAATAACAAATAAATAACAATAAAGCCGCTGTAAACTTTTACACATTTTTAACATAGAAATATCTGGGAATTATCAGCATTAGTTAAGTGACAGTCATTTCAGATCTTCACCACTTCACACTTCAACGTTATTTCATAGTTGTTGTTTTTTCTTTAAAGTTTTAATTCCGTCATCCTACAAGACTAATTATAAGTACGTCTCTCATTTTCCACATTATTTTATTAGAAAAGGTTTATTTTTTTCTACATTTTCTATTGCTATCCTTACTATTGTTGAGTTATTTTGCGGATTGTTAGTGTACCCGATACTTTGACTGCACCCACCTAAGTGTCGCGTTAACCAGAAGCTTTGCTTTAAATTGTCACACTCACGACACACTCATTCATCCTTAACAGTCAACTCCGCCTCTCTTATTAGCATTACCTACATTTTCACACACACTTTCAGCTTCCTTGTTCCTCATTCACTCTCCTCCTGGTCATCGGCGGGAAGGTCGACGTGTAATAATGGCAACCCTCTGTTCGGTCTTTCCCCCACTTTTTATATCTTTTGAGTACTTCGACCTCGGCCTTTTCGATTTGAAAAGAAAAGTATTTTGACAGATGCAGTCTAAGGACAGTACGTCAAAAAAAGAACAATTTTCGTTGTTACTTTTTGGATACCTCCGGTCAAATGTGAGTGTCTTTATTTTGTTTTACACCATCCTTGCTTCGAAGTCAAATTTTCTTTTCCTCTATTCGTTGCTTTATTGTTTGGTCCTGTTTTTGTTTTTTGTTTTTTTGTTTAATTTGAACAGAGAAAATCGATCGTTTTCGCCTAGTTATATTTACATACGAAGTTTTTGTTTTAAAATGTGACATTTCCAGAGACAGACTTTGCTGTAGGCCAAAAGTTTACATTTTGTAATAGTAAACGTTGCTATTCTTTATCCTGATTACGTGATTAATGTGGGGATATATATGATCAGACCTTTGTTATTATGAATGGTATTATTGTTATCGTGACTGCTATTATCAATATTTATTAACTTTTGTTGAGTATAGAAAAAATTAAAGTTCAGAGGATTCTGTGCTGTTCAACTCACCGAAGTCAATTCTTTTCTAGAGGTCTTTAAAAACAACTATTTTGCAGTTAAGCACGCTACTGATACTGTTATCTTTATATATTGGGTTCGTATTATTATTAAGATTTTTATTCTTCGCATTGTAATTAGTTTGAAATTATGCCTTCGGATTTATTCTAACTGGAAGTATTTTGATGAAGACAGATAAAAATGCTTACTCTAGTTACGAGAGTTCGACAAAAAATTATAAATACATATGCAAATTGCTTTATGACACGGGGCCAGACGTTCGCAAATACCCAATTTCTTTCTTTGAAGATATTTTTATAGCATATTAAAATTTTCATCCTTAATTTCATTTTCTTATACACGATAATTTTAAATACTCAAGAAATAATTTCTTTGATACTCGAAGAAAAAAAAAGATGAACTTTTGATGGATGTTAACTGCAGCTTTCGATTCAGTTTTATTTGTCTGGTTCTTCTGCTGTATATCTCGAGATGATTGATAAAATCCAAAGAATCTGAAATATTATCCGCCCTGATCTGACATCTCAGCTTCAATCACTACCCCACCGCCGTAATGTAGCTTCTTTGTAAATGTTCTATAAATATTTTAATAGTAATTGTTCTGATGAGCTTTGCTCTTCTGTACCTCAACTTGGCAAATTTAAGCGCAGTACTAGATTGGCAGTTAGATCTCATAATTTCACAACTGAAATGACTAGACGTAACCGTAAGTTATATGCTAACAGCTTCTTTTCTCGCAATTCTCGCTTGTGAAATTGACTTCCGGCTTCTTGCTTTCTAATTAAATTTGATATTCGAAAATTTAAATGCAATATCAATCGTTATCTTTTGTCATAAATCCCGTTCTTCTATTGTTCTATCTCCTTAATAATATTTTCTCATATTCTCATTCGTTCACACTGTGTTAAGCATTTTCTTTAATTATTTAGCAAAAATTAGTAAAATAACGGATTCAGTTTCTGTATAATTTATAGTAGTTTGAAGTGAATAAATCATGGAAAGCAAAACTCGCATAGTCAGAATCCATACTTATAATACCCCACCATATATATATATATATATATATATATAACAATAAGAAATATTAAACAAAGTCTTCAGACACACTGGGTTGTATATAAATTTCTTTCGTTTTTATTATTATTTCATTTAGATTCCTCAACTAGTTTCGGCCAACATGGCCATCATCAGGAGAAAAATATTTCTGTTTGCTGGTAGCAGTGAACTACAGAAATGAATGTCTTGATGGAGAAAATGAACTTTCGTCTGTAGTTTTCATTTGTTTTTTTTTTTTATTATTTAACACGAATTTCGGTGAATCATTGTGTTAGTCAAACAGTCTCTTTTAAGTTGTTATTTAAGATAAGAGATGGATTCGTGCTGCCCTTATATATATATATATATATATATATATATATATATATATATGAAATAGGAAGACGCTCAACCGAATTCCAGCTGTAATCAACATGCGATGGTTCGAAATAAACGATTTTACTAGTATTCAAAACACAAAAGAAACAAACAACAACAAAAGCCCTTCAAAACCCCTTGAAAATGGCTAAGGCCGTGTCGGAAAGCGCTTGAGTTAATGCATGGTATGGATAATTTTTGTACTCACTCACTACCACCAAACGGAAAAAATTTCCTTTCCGTCATATTTAACCAAAGATATTTAAAAGAAAGGTTTCTGCTCAAATATACATACATATATATATATGGGCAGAAACCTTTCTTTCCAAACTCTTTCATTAAATATGGCAGACAAGGAAGATTTAATTAATTTTTAAAGTATAATTATCTCGAAGCTTAACAGAAGAATCGTGAAGAAATCGATCATAAACGAAAATGTCATGTTCATCATTAATTAATTATAGCTAATGATCGGAAGTTCATGAAGAACTGAAATTAAGTTCATATATATATATATATATATATATATATATATAATTATTTCAGGATCATTTTCCAACTTATTCCAGATGATCTTCGCCTTCTCTAATCTAACTTTGTCATGGAGTAACAAGGTGCCTCATACGTTTTATGTACGATTTCATTTTCAAGTTTTTTTTACTGCTCTTTGAACTGTCATAGCTGAAACTCTTCTCTCATGTGCCAAACGTCTTATGGATTGAGTTGGATCTTCTCTAATTTATCTCTTTAGCTCTAAGTTGAAATTATGATCCCTCTTCCTTTATTGACCTTCTGATCCAGGTTTCCTCTCCACTGTTCCTGTTTTTTTTCTTCTTTTAATTTATTCACCGTTCTCTGGATGCTTTTTGAAGAGATTTGAAGAATTGAGTATGAATGTTGGTGCCATTACTGAAGGCCTGAATGAGCTTTTTCCTCTCACTATTGCTCAGTTTGGAAGACAGTGAGACTGACACAAAACAATTTTAACCTTTTCTAAATAAGTCAAATTGTTTTTCAGTGATTCTCAGGCTAAATGATGCTAAGATGGCTAAACGTCCTATCTAAAAACCTATCTAAAAAGATGCGCAATTACATTTGTGATTTTTTTTTTTTGTTTGTTTGTTTTAAAAATTAAACATTTTGTGAGATTGACAATTATGCTGTTACACCTAGAGTGCGGGTATATATATATATATATATATATATATATATATATATATATATAAGTTCCTAAGGAAACTACATGTATGTGTATGAGAGAGACTTGTGTGAGATGTGTGTGTATGAGAGAGAGAGAGACATATATTTGAACAAGACGTGTGTATGAGCGAGAGACTCACGTGTTTGTAGAGAGAGAGATGTGTGTGTGTGGAGATAGAGAAAGAGACATGTTTTAGCGAGACACGGGAGATATATATGAGTGTGTGTCTGCCTGAGACATATATGGTGTATATGTGAGAAAGAAAGAGAAATATATATAAATATAGCATGTGACAGGCATTTATGTGAATATTTCAACGTAAGACAGAAACATTTGTTTTTTCTATGTTTGGTTACAATTAAGGCGCTGCAAATTTCCTCGACCTTTTGCATAGCTTTCGTCATTCGATCCCTACAAAATGAATTTGTATTCAACCAAAGGTGATAGTAACATTTTTCAAAGCACAATATTCTGTTTACGAATAGGATCCGTTTTGCATTTGTTAAATAATTGCCTCAGACGATTGATTAGAAATACCTCTGGACGGTAAGAATCTAATTTTCTAAAAATAAACAAATGCAATTACTTTACATCCGCCTTTTCTTTTGACTCGTACTGACTTTACTAAGACAGTAAATAAAGACTAAAATGGTGCAAGCAAACTTGACTTGACCTAATGTCTATTCATTTTTAAAATAGTATTCGTACGGATGTGCATTTGTTTATAAATAACTTACCATTTTATCGAATAAATCATTTTACACACACACACACACACACACACACACACAAGGAATATTTAGGCACCGAGTATCGATCCAGACAATCTTGATTAAAAGAAGTGACGATACTGTTTAATTTTTAATGTATTTTTCCAATTTTCGAAAGAGGTGTTGAATATTGTAGTCGAACATTATTTACATTATTTGGACTAATGTCCTCATCTTTGTCGCCATATTTCTTACATTGATTCGACCCTTGTTGTGCGGTCCGGCCTTCTTCAGGTGATGGGAATGTCGAACTGAATCCTTTATTTCGCTCACTGGAGTAGACTGTTATGTCTGTTATTTCCTGTTAATTCCCTTCTCCAAGTTCTCCACTGCCTTAACCGGGTATTGAACTCACACTCTTTGTTAGATCCAGGGACAGGACCCCAAGAATGTGAGTTCAATACCCGGTTAAGGCAGTGGAGAACTTGGAGAAGGGAATTAACAGGAGATAACTGATAACTGACATCCATTAAACATGGCACGTGGAACTAGAACAGTCGACCCCAGTGAGCGAAATAAAGGGTTCAGTTCGACATTCCGACCACCTGAAGAAGGGCGGAGAGTACAACGGCCGAAACGTTGTAATAAATATAGCGACAAAGATGAGGACAATAGTCCGAATAATGTAAATGTACATAATACCTTATCTAAGAAATATAGATAGATATTGTGTTTGAAGTTGCAGATAAACTGTCCGAAGTTCATATTGTATAGTTGTTCTTTGTTCAAGTACTTTCTGCCGTCACGGTTATTTTTAAGAACCAATGTGGTGTATGTTATGAAAGACATCTTAGTATTATTTGGAAAACTAAAAGTTCTGATCTAGTTTAAGCTGACATTATCTGTATTAGTTATTGGCAACAAGACCTTTTTTATTATATTGAGGCATGTTTCATTAAATGATATAGACAAGTTTTGTCTATTTATTTTAAGTAAATTCCTTTCATATTGTCTAATAAGCTTAATAACATTAAATGAATTTACTTAAATACACAAATCTTCTCTATATTATTTAATGAAACATGTATCAATGAAAAAATGCTGCTAAAATATATATATATAAATATATATATAAAAATATATATATATATATATATATATATATATATATATATATATATATATATATATATATATGTGTGTGTGTGTGTGTGTAAAGAGGTAATCATGCAGTAAATCAAGTAGTAATATTAATGCAATTAATGGCGAATTCTCTTCGCTAAAAGCATTAAGTTACTAACAAAATATTGAATGACGCGATCTTTATGTATAAAATTGTTGTCAGATGGATCTGGTGTATTTTTTAGAGCAGCGAGTACTTTCGAAAACTTCATGTTCTCATCGTCAAGCTGTAATTTTTTCATTAGAAATAAAACTCCTAGACGAAATAAATGTATTGTAGACGGAAAGATTTTTTTTACTAATGTGTCATTTATTAACGGTTATATAATATTAGAACATGCAAGTCGCAAATCACAGCCTGACAATGAGAACATGAAGTTTTCGAAAGTAGTTGCTGCTCTAAAAAATACACCAGATCCATCTGACAACAATTTATACATGAGGATCAGGTGATTCAATGGATTGTTAGTGAGCTAATGCTTATATTAAGTCTGGTAGCGAAGCGAATTCGCCATTAAATACATTTATATTACTAATTGGTTCATTGTATGATTACCTCTTTATAATATGAAATATATGCTGCCAAATATAATACTTTTATACATATTATATGTGTGTGTATGTAATATATATATATATATATATATATATATACGAGTGTGTATAATATATATGTTATAAAGTTTTGAGCCAACCATCACCTTTAATCTAGAACACCTCAACAACAGTATGCGATATTATCAGGTTTTGTGTCTCCGTGCGGAAATGACATTTAAGTACGGATTCAATTTCTGACCGACCTTAAAGCTACATTATATATTTCGTTTCTGTCCTATAGTGACATTCCAAGTTTAATCAGGAATGTCAATTTTGAGATAGCAATTAAAACTCGACATTTCACTGCGATAAGAAAAGTTTTAATCGTAAAACCATGTCTGTTCGACGTACAATGACCCAGCAAGTTTAGAAACGTCTTTAAATCAACCAGTCTGACCAATCTTCATGACTCTTCCATTCTTTTTGACAATTATTTTACTTTCAGGAAAATCCAGTCAGCGATTAAATATACTATTAATATTAAATATACGTTTCTCACAACTTCTTTTTTCAATCGATACCTGGCACAGTGGAATGATGGATAGCGGCTCGGATTGAGGAATCCGAGAGCCGAGTTCGAATTCCAGTCAAATCCATTACATTCACTTATGTGCTAATACTCTTGGGAAAGGCATGGATCCTCTTCTTCTTCTCATGTATGGGTAAATAGCAGGACAGTCCGGTTTCTTAAACCTTGGATCGCAACTGGTGTACTGCAGAAAGAAATGGCAACCTACTGCGGAAAAAATCTGCCTCGTCAGTCATGTATCGAAAGCGTGTATCACATAACTGACGGACTACCTGAAGATTTCTGCGTGCATGAAAATCGAAGTTGTACGTGATGGCTAGTAAAAATCTATATTTATTATTAACAGAAGAAATTCGAGCTCTGTTATTTTATATATTGCACTTTTTAGATATAAAATATATATTTTAAGATATATATATATATATATATATATATATATATATATATATATATATATATATATAATATTTTATTATAAGAGAACTTTAGGATTAGAGGATTATATTTTACGTATGATTGTTGTCTCATACGAGACATAAACAGAACTGAAAGACGTTAAAAACGACAGGAGAGTCCATATATATATATATATATATATATATATATATATATATATATAAAATCAATTAATTTATAATGCTCTGTAAAAGCAGAAATATCTATAAGAACACCGGATTATATATCTTACTATTCTTTCTTCATATATATATATATATATATATATATATATATATATATATATATATATATATATATATGATTATAATAAAAACATTTAAAATCGCTACACAAAAATTGTAAACCAAACATCGCCTGAAGAAGTACAATTATAGTATTGAAACTTGAAACTACAATCACAGTATTGAAACATGAAAGCTTTTGTGTAGCAATTTAAAATGTTTTTATTATTATCTCTTAAAATAAAAAATAGTATAATAATATTTTGGTCTACTTTGTATTGAGCACTTTTTTAAAAAAAGTAAATATGCTACGAACTGTGGATTTTTACTCCATTTGTTCTTTGTCTTGTGTGTGTATATATATATATATATATATATATATATATATATATATATATATATATATATATATGATGGACTCCCTCCTGTCGTTTTCAACGTATGAGTGTCTTTCAGTTCAGTTTTTATATTTGTTTCTTATGGGACAACAATCCTACACGGGATTTACTAACAAGTCCACACGAGGGATATGCTGAAGTGTTGGCCGCCATGATGACTGATGTATTGGCCCGAGACAGCGATTTCGAACTCCTCTATAGGGATGTTTGCAGCATTTAAATTGTATTTGACTTTGTCCTTGAAGTGTAACCAAGGTCGGCATACATTACGCTTACCATTAAAAAGTTGGCTATACGTGACGATTTTCGGCATCCGATCATCACTCATTCTGATGACATCACCAGAACATCTGAACTGTGTTTGCACCAGAAATGATTCGATAACATTAATGCCACATTGATGAAAATATCGGAGTTAGAGATTTTATCCTACCCTGTATAACCTCATATTAAACGTTCCCCTCATATATATATATTTATTTATATATATATATATATATATATAAACATTGAAGTCAGCACTCGGCGAAAGGCTGTTTCATGCTGGACGCAATCGTCAGGCCGTGTATGCTGAATATTTCCTCGGCTATTTATATATATGGGTCAGTGGTGCATTGTGGGTAATCTATTCTGGCGGTTATTTTCCGGGAGTGGCTTGTTTGTTCATTTATTTGTTTGGGTTAATTTATTCTACTTGTTTTTTTATTTTCATTTTGTATTATCTATTCTTTTCGTTTTCTTGAATTTTTTTTAAGTAGTAAAAGATTTGGGGGGGGGGAGTGGATTTGCTTGGGTCGCTTATTTAATAGTTTATTTTGGTCTGGGAAGATAAAGCTATATATTCGCCCAATGTTTAGATTGCTTGCCGTAGTCATTTCTGTGATTTTGGCGGATGGACAGTTTTTAATTTATTTATTTGGATTGATTATTTTTACTTGTTTTTACTTGTTTTTGCTTATTTATGCTTATTTTTATTAGTTCCAACCGTTATTTTAGCGGGAGCGATTTGTTACTTTGTTCATTTATTTATTTGGATTAATTTTTATTAGTTTTTTTTATTTATTTACTCATTATTTATTTTGTATATTTTTCTTTATTCTATTTGGTTTTCGATTTTTGAGTAACGTAGTGATGTTTATTTTTGTCCTGAGTAAAACAATTTTGTTTTGCATCGTGCTGTTCTTCAATATTCCACCCCACAGTATCTGTCCCACATACGCACTAAGTTATAACGTTCATGTTCAATTCTGTTGTTTGTAGTAGTGCTTGGAAGGAAAATGTGTAGAGTGTGGTCGCCTCATCACACCAGAGAGGTTATGTCAGTTATCATGACTTGTGCAGCAGTTCTGGGCCAAGCAAAACATACTCTCAGGTTCAATAAGCACAATATTCCCCAGACTCCGCCGCGTGTGTCTTTTACCACTTCAAAAATTAAATCCCACTCCAAAGGAACAAAATTACAAGATGCCGAGGAAATCGAAGAGAAAGAGAGAAGATTGCCTCGTCGCAATCGCCAAAAAAGAAATTCTAGGAAAGCTTCCATCAATTGAAATGACGCTGAGTGTATATTTCAGAAGGGGACTACTTCGAAGGAAATTAAATGCCGGATTGATGCGTTGTAGTTTTCTTTTTATAGAACTAGTCTTGATACTTTTTTATCAGACCTCATATATATATATTGATAATATTAGCAGTAAATATACACATACATATGCAAAATATATAGATATATGTACATAGGTGCATACACATATATGTATATTTTTTGAAAAAATATACATATATGTGTATGCACCTATGTATATATCTATATATTTTGCATATGTATGTGTATATTTACCACTAATATTATACATCCGACAATATTCATATTTCTCTTACTTAAACCCCTTCCACTCACCTCTCCTAAAATTCTCTCTCTTAAGGTTTAATCTCCCTCCTTCTCTAGACTCTCTCTAAATTCTGTTTTTATTTCCGGAGTTCTTTTTTTCTGTTTTCTTTTTGAATTTGTAGGTCTGATGAATTGGATCGTATTTACGATTCCAATGGAATAAATTATGACCATGGAATATTAGTGTTTAAGCCTTTTTATTTATATATATATATATATATATATATATATATATATATATACACTGTAGCGTCTAGCGATCAATTTATGACATTTTTAGTAAAGCATACGATTAGTAAGAATTACAGAAATGTAATAATTACACTATATCTATGAATAAAATATTGTATTTCATTTGAATGTTTAACAGTTTATGGTGTGCGGTCTGGAACAAATGTTTTATGCACGTCATGCAATGCATCATAATTTATAATACTTAAACATTTTTATTATAGATTTAACTTTAATAAAGTCGACAAGTCAAAGAAGATTTAATCTATTTTTCAATATATTTTGAATATATAATAGGCAATACATTTTTATAATATCTACTGAATTTTTAAAATTTTAACTCTGTTCAACAGATTAACGTCTGTAAATTGATGTGTATTTGCAGAAAATATTTCCGTGAATTTACTTATAGACGCACTGATATTGGTTCCAAGATGTTGTTTCCCTCGTGATCCGTGCAATTATTCCCTTTTGGTGCTAATGGGTTGAATTCCTTGATGGCCTGTCTTTCGATGTACTATTGTTCGAGTTTTGAATTTGGTAGAACATTTCCTGCTTCTGCGTTTTACACAACAACTGGCCATTCATTCAAAGATCCATATTACATCACAATGCACTTCAGCAGTTCCACACGAATACCAAAGACGACACGCAAAAGCTTGCATACATACATACCACACGGACATAAACATACCACAACTGGCACAAGCACACACGACAGCAGGAAGCAAAACAGTAGACAAGCATTTCCAAACGCGCGTGTTACACTTGCACGCGAGATATACATGCTTATACGAAGGTGTGCTGAAAAGTTTTCGGACAGAACTCTATTCTAGAAAAGGGATTCTGATCTTTAGTAATTTTAAATTCTGGCAATGTTTAACTACCATGTCCGTAAAAAACGATGTGTCAAAAGGACATATTATTTCCCTTGACTCCGCTATAATTTTACTACCTTCACTCCTCGGCAATGTTTATCGTTTTTAAAAAGCGCCGATTAGAATTTTAATAAAACCTAAACACATGAAAGAGATTTTATACATTTTTTTTGTTCCTGTGAATTTACAACGAAAATATTAAACACTGCACATTATTTACTACATTTTGTAGAAAGTTCATATATATATATATATATATATATATATAAAGAAATATAGTCTTAAGGTGTACTATATTTATGGGATAAAGTGCTCAATATCAGAGATAGAGCGTGTGTAAATATAAAAGTGAACATTGAAGTCAACACTTAGAGGCGACAGGCTGTTTCATGCTAGACGCCTGTCGTTGACTTCAATGTTCACACATATATATATATATATATATATATATATATATATATATATATATATATATATATATATATGTGTGTGTGGTTTTGCTAGTCATTTAAAGCCCAAAAAATAATATTTTTACATTGTAAGATTTTTTGCGAGATAAAGATTTATTGATACAAGTCCTACTAATTAACCGATAGCTAGGGAGAGAAGAAGTGAAGTTTTATTTTATATCTGTATTAATCATATATAAACTTAGCTCATTGATGTTATATTCAGCATATCGACTCCAGAATTTTGTAGATGAATGTTTTTATAATCGTTCAGTCCACACGTCTGGCGTTTTCACCAATTATATATAAAGACAGACGACGACTGAAGCGAACGATTACAAAAAGTTTCGTCTACGAAATTCTGGAGTTCGGTTGCTGAATATAACATCAGCTGACAAACATTATATTTGTATTATTCATATATATACAGGGGTTGGATAAAATAATTGAAACACTTGGATAAATTCAATTAAAATTTATTTAATACGGAGTTGGTCCTCACAGACTTCTTTAATAAGTCTAGGAATGGAATCATACAGCTTCCTGACTTCATCCAAAGGGATTTTCAGTCATTCTTCCATTAAAACCTTCTCCAGCTCTTTACGACACGACGGTGGAGGATAGCGGTTCCTAACTTGTTGCTCCAAAAAGCACCACAAATGTTCAATAATATTGATATCTTGAGATTAGCGAGGCCACTCCATGTGTTCTAGCTCACTTTCATGCTCTTCATACCAATTCTTAACCACTCGAGCGGTATGTATTGGAGCATTATCGTCTTGGAAGATGCAGTCACCATCAGGGAATAAAGTCTTCGCCATTGGATGAACATGATCTCCCAAAATGTTCAGTTAATCTTTGCTGTTGATTCTACCATACAGGGCAACTATTGGACTGAGACATTTCCATGATATGGCGGCCCAAACTATCCTTGATCCACCTCCATGCTTCACTGTTGGAAGAAGGCAGTTAGGGTTGTAAGCTTCTTTGGGCTGCCTCCACACATAAACTCGCCCTGAAGTTGGGAAAGGAGAAAAACTGGACTTGTTTGAGAATATGACTTGCTTCCATTGGTCTGCAGACCAGGCATTGTGATCTCTGCACCACTTCAACGTCTTTTGAATGTTGCGAGAGGAGAGAAGACGTTTCTTCACAACGGCTCTTTCATGATATGCAGCCTTATGGAGCTCACAGTGAACAGTTTTTGGAGAAACTGAACTATTCAGATGGTTATTCAACTCAGCAGTCACTTTGACCGCATTTGTCCGATGATTTTTGCCAGTAAGTTTGCAACTCCGGCCCGAATAGCTACGGTTGCTAGAGATCTTGCCCTGTTTCTCGAATTGCATCAGTGTTGTTGATAAGAAAGAATTCAATTAAAGTTTTATTATAGAATAAAAAAAATTACTATAAAATAAATTATCCATTTTTAACTTTAAAGATAATTTAAATCCAATTAAAAAGAACATGACCAAGTTATATTTAAAAAGAATATTAAGAAATATAGAGAAATAAAAAATTGTAAGCGATAAAAGAAAAGAGTTCTTAGAATAGGGGACAATTTTATGATGAAGAAATGGTAATACAGAAATTAAAAATAGTTATACATTCAACATTTGAAGAGTTAGAGAATTAAAAAGTAATAAAGTAAAATCTATAGAAGTTTAAATATGCCCCTATCGATATTTTAAAAGTAATTCATTACTTTGATTTAATAGTTTGCTTTGATTATTGTATTTTATTATTCTAATTTTCTCTTCTAAACACAATTTACATCCATCTCTAAGGTTTCGCTCATACTCATAGTCTATGTCCAGTCTCTCTGTGGGTTCAAACCTTTCTTCCTTAATTCCCCAATTTGTTTTTTGAAAGATCTGTGTGGTATTTTAATTTAGGGTTGATAAAAGAGTTCATTTATTTATCTTTCTCTCTCTCTCATATATATATATATATATATATATATATATATATATATTATATATATTGTGTGTGTGTGTGTGTGTGAAATCACGGTGAAGATACTAGTTCCCATTCTTCAATCACCGAAATTAAGCTGCGCCGAACCTGCATATTAAACAGTTGGGAATAAGGAGCAGGGTACAGTAAGCAATGACAGAGTTAATTGGGTTGTAATTCGGGATTTAATTACGACACCGATGTTTTCCCGCCAGAACATTAGAATTTTTATGACGTGACAAAAGGAATCTCGAGTTGTTTTGTCTGGTTCTTGTTACTAATCAGAGTAGCCTGACGCTGAGATTCTGCAATGTTGAGAAATTTACGAATGGCTATAATCAATCCCTTGTGTACCATCCGGCTCTCAATATTCGGAGGAAGGGACTCCACCATTTGTTAAGCCCTATTTATTAGCCGCCCTCGTCCATTGAGTGGGCAGGCATGTGATAGATACATTATGGAAAGATTCTGTGTAACGCGTTTCGTCCCCAAGGGCCTCATTTTGTCCTTCACTTGTTCAGATATATAAAAATGTACAGCAACCTCCAAACTGGTTAGTGCGTAGATGGGTGACCACTTTGGAATACAGGGTGCTGTAAGCTTGGATTTGCGTGTAGCGTAAGAGATAACGGCTCAGAATTGTAAATCGTTGAGTCGAGTTCCAATTTCACTTGGAATCGTTATATTTATTTGCGAGTATATACCCCTTAGAAAGGTATGACTTTACCTCTTCTCCCCTAGCTATGGGTTAATTAGTAGCAACTGTATCAACAAATCCTTATCTCCCCCCAAAATTTACAAACTAAAAATATTTTCTGGCTTTAAATAACCTTCGCAATCTCCCATATATATATATATATATATATATATATATATATATATATATAGCTAACCGTTTCTTTTCTCGCCTGTGGGAATTCCTTCCTGTTCCATGCTTTCCAACCAACTTTAATCTTCAAAAATTTAAATACAATCTCATTCACTATATAATGTCCTCATGATGATTCTTTTTCTCTTCCCGCTCATTAGCAATGTTTCTCTTCCTAATTCTTACACACTCAGTAACCCCTTATGTCTTAGTGCCTTTATTCCCTTACTTGGGGTGAAATTGATTTAATATATATATATATATATATATATATATATATATATATATATATATGTATATGTATGTATGTATAATGTGTGAGTGTCTTAAAATGTTCTTACTAGCTGGATTGTTACTCGAAAGTTATTAGTTTTGTGTGTTATTGTGCATACAAGAGGCCAAAACCTCCCGGTCAAAGAAGATTAAATGTTTGGCCATTTGCCTGGATTTCAGCATAAGACTTATAATATTTTTGTAGACTTCGAGGTTAAATTAACGCATCACTCGCGGCTTCTTTTTAAATACGATAAAATCAAAACCTATTTGCATAAAAGAACAGCTTTCGTCTTAGGTCAAACTGAACCATCAGATTACAATTCTGGTAATGATCCCCTTACCGTTGCATGTTTACTCAATCTGAACGCATTGTGACTGGCCAACAACATATGCGGACAGTGTCATTTAAATATTTATATAATTAGATATTTATTGCTATTCTTGTATCATGATTTATCTTGCTAATCGGCATTTGAATCCTTTTTAAAAACGTAATGTGTCCCTTTTCATGTACTAAGATAAAAGTTTACGTTTTTAACCATTCTTCTATGTGGTTCTCTTCAGACCGTGAGCGATCATGGCGCTCTACAATTTCCTATCCTCTTAGCAGTGTTTAGAATTTTTATTATCTTTCTCACTCCATGATCTGCTATCCTAATATTCAGGTATTAGATGAGGTTTTATGACCAAACTGTTGGGGTCAAAATTAGGAATCCAACATATTGGCGCTCAATAAGCCGAAAAATGAAGACTGAAATCATTTAAGTCTGGTATAAGGCCAGAATAATTACGCGGTGAATATGAATGGAACTCAACGAACGTTTGAGTTTTTTGTTTTGTTTTTTTTTCGTAATAATTTTCTATCAATACAAAGCCCAATAATCACTCAAGATAGAGGTTTAATGAATAAAATGTTTGATATGAAATTAAAAGGAAGAATAAAAAATTAAAATTACGAGAAAATGGAGGATAAGTAAATATTGAATAAATTAATATTCTAGTTTTCAGGAAACTGGTTTTGGGGGAAACGCATTCTGAGTGAAACATCGTTCTTTCCAATGGGGTATTTGGAGAATGAGGATGGTTCAAACTTGTGGATGTAGCAAGAACGGCTTTGGCTTTATTGGTCTGAACTGGTCACATGAAAGAATCAGTTAGCTCACTAATTATTACCCCAGAACAAGATAGCAAATATTACGAGTAAAAAAATGTGGTCTAACCAAAAGGAAGTGTGCTAAAAAAGCTACGTCGTATCAGTCCTTTTATATCGCAGTATTAACTCCTTCCCCCCCCCCTTGGACGAGATGTGACCCAAGGTCTTTTTTAGGTAGGGACCCAGACAAGGACAAAAACTGCCCTCAGCCCCGCAGCTGTTCCCCAGGGCTAGGCACCTCTCAGTATAATTTTCTCAGTTGCCTCTCTGTCCTTTGACAGAGAAGCCCCTGAGCGTACTCTGCCCAAAGACAGAGACGCAACTGAGATGATACGCCTGGGTTGAAAATCCCTCCAATCGCAGTGAATGTTGGAGAGTATCCTCAGATATGAAGAAGGGACTTTGGACAAGGTTTTTATAGACGAATAATGGGAATATTGTGGACGGTGTATGTCGATAAAGAGGAGGTTTCAAGGAAAATGGAGCCAAAAAGGACACGTTTACTTAGATTCGGAATGAGGCAGTTGAAATGTTTGGGACATAATGGAGAAGGAGGGCTCGGAGAATTTGACACTCACAAGACATTGAAAGCAAGAAAATATCGAGTAACCTACCTAACGAACTTTTTGTAAATGGACGGCAGAATAGGGACTAGAAGAGGATAGTAATGGTAAAATATTGGAGCTACAGTAAATAGGAAGTTGTGAAGTGCGTAAAGAGATAAGTCACGTAAAAGAATTTGGAGGTGTAAAATAATGTATCAGTAAGGAAAAATACATCGTGATTTCATCTACGTGCACCCTTGTGCAAATCAATTGAAACAACCACTTTAATTTCCTGTCTTTCACCATACAGTCAATTTTAGACCCACTGGAGTGACAGGGTGTAATCGATTTCTTTTTTTTTTTTTTTTTTTTTTTTTGCTCGCATTAGGTTATTTGTACTGATGTGCAGTAAGATGAATCTATTTTGGGGGTGTATGATGAAATTTGTTTGGCCTAGAAAAATATTGCGTCATCTGTGATTACATCAGATTTTCGTCTCGCCCGGACACTATTGTCTTGACTGTCGATTAGTTGTCTTTCGGCCATTGTCTGCGATAGACGTTACTCCAAGGAAGCGTAGGAAAATTGTAACCTTATCAGTGAGCAAATCAAAGTACTATCGACTGGCTTGGAAACTCTACTGATTTAAATCTAATCGAGAATCTGGTCAATCTGCAAGGAACGACATCGTGGAATGGACATACGAAGTACTAACGTGTGCACTGGGTCATGTTTCACAGGAAAAATATGAAAGAAAAGTAAATTTTGTTTCAATTGATTTGCACAAGGGTGTATGGTAATCTAAACTGAACATTGTTTTTAGGTCGATAACACAGACTGATGTATAGAGTATCGAATTCAATACAGATTGAGCAGAAGTGCAAGAAACCGTTTGAATATTTTCCCATTTTATTTCAATCCGCATCAACTCCATATCAATGTTTACATAAAAACAGTATGCACCACCGGCTATTGAGTGTTGGCAGCGATGCCAACTTATATTTTCTGACTCATTATTGCAAGCCCAAAATAGCCAAATATATGATGCTTTATTTAACTTAAGTTGTTTTCATGTTACGTTCGAAGAACGACGTAAAGGCGGCCCATCATAAATTGATAATTTCTTGGCAAAAGATCAAAGTTGATTCAAAACCTAAAATCGACTATTACACGAACAGATGCGGCACTTGCGCAAATAGATATGTATTGATAGGCATTTTATTCTGTTTCCTGTTTTAAAATTTAAAATAAAACTACTATTATTCTAATGGTATACATGAAATATATCAGATAGGCCAGATGTGAGGATTTAAATTCCAGATCCATACATGTGCCCCAACTAATACATGCTGCAATAAACACCAGTTTTTCTACAAAACTCTGCATCGTAAGGATTTATATCTGCAAAAATGAATTTAAAATTTTCTTGTAACTTAGAAAAGGTTACTGACTGAGGAATAACCAAAACAGAGGTTGGAAATGAAATGGTAATCTTTATAATATCAACAAAATACAATACTCGCCAGCGGCGTGAAGTAGGTAAACCACTTCTAGTTGTGAACTACTTAGACAGCATATTACCCCCACTTACAACAGTGTCCACTGTATTTATGAGCATTTGGACATACCCATTAGTGTTCATAGGTACGGTATATAACAAATTTACAGCGTTTTACCCTCAAGATTAAAAAGTTAATATCTAAATGAAAGGAAGCTCAACATCAGATTAAGGTGAATTTCAAATAAAAATTATGAGAACGAAAAGATACAGTATTAGTTTTAAAACAGGTGAACGAACGAACGCAATAATCACAAAGAGGTATTATTAGAAATTAACCAGTTCTCACAAGAAATTTGGAAATCTTTTTTTGTGCCAACTTGGGGGAAAATATCTCTCTATATGATTGAATGTTTCATGCACAGTAATCGATTGCTTCTTCGACCTAGCGTAATAGGTACTCTAAGTAAATCCGGCTGGTGGTGAAGGCATAATGGTTTCCAATGTTTTGGTCATCAGCCTTCAGGACGCTCTTTGACTATTTTTAGAATTTGTTGTTTTTTTTTTCATTTGAATACTTGCCTTATTTACATTATTCCGACTGTTATCCTCATCTTCATTGCACTGAACCCTTTATTTCGTCCACTGGGGTAGATTGTTCCAGTTCCACGTGCCATGCCTCTGCAGGATATACCAGTTATTTCCCTTTAACTCAACTCTCCACGTTTTGGTTCAACACTGCTGTGCCTTGGTATTGAACTCACAACTCTTTCGTTTTTGTTTTACGGCATATCATCCTCAATGAGTTAGTTAATGCCGACAAGGTTTTTATTGCTGGTAATATTTTTGTCAAAAATGTATTGCTGCTAATTTCTTTTTTTGCCAAAAAACATATTTCTGGTAATTTTTTTAAATATATTCCTGGTATTTTTTTTTTTTTTTCAAAAATGTATTTCTGTTAATATTGTTTTGCTTCAAAATGAATTTCTGTTAATATTGTTTTCCTTCAAAAATGTGTTGCCGGTAATTTTTCTTCAAAAATTCGTTGTTAGTAATATTTTTACAAAAATGTATATCTGGTATGAAAACCTGTTTTTACAGTTTCATAGTGTTTTGACCCCAGTTTGGGGGTTAACTGTTTGCCTATTGCTAGGGCCCTAACAGGTGCTACCAATACATTTCAGGGTAGAATTGGGGACACCAGCGATTAAGGGGAGGCCTGAAAACCTCTTGATTAGAGGCCTTGCGGTCGGATGTAATTTATCGTCTTGCCCAGGAGGTAATCATTTTGGTCTAATCCATTTCTGAAAGTGATTTATTATGTCTTTATCTATATGCGTGATGACTGTGAGTCGATTTCAAGTAATGCAATTGCCTGATTCATTTTAAAATATGCGCAGAACGCATTTGGCTAGGGTTTTACATTCTTTTGTGGAGATGTAGCAACGCTGGGTGTCTCTTGAAGTAATTGTTACAATTTTTAATCCATTCACTCCAAGTAAGACAATAATGCCAGTATGGTGCTAGGGTCTACTGGAAGTGAAAGAAAAGGACAAGACTTTAGAAAGGAAGAATGGATAACCCTCTACTCCTGTTCAATTTCTTGAATATTTCGTATGGCGTTTTAGTCCACTAAGTAAGGCACATTCTTTTTACATTCTCTGTAAGTAGAAATGCTCTATAACGTGTCGAGAATTACTTATCCCTGTGGAGTTTCTTATGATTTTAAGCCTACTTAGATAGATGTGACCACTGTTAAATCAAATTATGTACCAACATTATGAAGGAAATTAACATTAAAGCACAGTTCTGCCCAAAATCTCTTTTACCAATGTGCCTGACTTTTCTACAGGTGGAACGAGTTAGTTCTAGTTTTTCCCTGTCACTTTTCATGATGTTGGCAATCGTCAGTATGTTCTTCATGCAATTTTTAGAGGTCCATCAGCGTATTTTTAAAGTATTGTTATATTTGGTTTGAAAATTAATTCCATTGCAACAGAACGCAAAAAGTCATGTCATCAACGTTTAACGATAAAAATCTTTTGTCTGAGTAAAACTAATATTATTTATGAATGTATCTGCCCAATTGTTGATTGCATCTCTGTAGGTAATACATAGAATATGTCTTTCTTATATGCACACACACACATATATATATATATATATATATATATAATGTGTGTGGAGTCGCATTTTCTTAAAGAAAATTGCGCCTGTCGAATGAACAGATCGGTAGACATAGAATTTCACTATTTAAAAAAAAAAAACAGCTATATCTGTTCTAACATCTGTATCTATTAAATATAACATTTAAATTGTGAAGATTTTGCGTGCATATGAAACTATCAGTAGCGGGATAAGCAAAGACCAAGTAAATATCATTTTTTTTATATTGAAGATATATATTTTTCATCCACAGACAGACTGTTTCACTGTATCACAGTTCATCAGTGTAGCTAGACGTCCGGTTGCCTCTAGCTTGGATTGAAACCCGGCTGAATTATTGTCAGTCGGAGATTCTACCCCTAAGTCGTAGGCGCACGTCAGGGATGAAGGTGAATTTAAGCGTATTTATTTTTGGATAATCACACAGTGACTGAGAAAATTCGATTCGCTTTACTAAAGAGTCTTGCATTATTAGCTGTAATAGTTACTGTTTACAAACTCACACTCTCTCTCCAGAGAGCTCAACCGGAATATATATATATATATATATATATATATATATATTAATTTTAATGGATTTTACCCAAATTAATTCTTGTTTCTATAAACGTTATTTTTAGTGGGTACATGTGCTTGGGTTTCTATCCCTGGTTTTTTATTGATTTTATTAAAGAAATTAATAACAACCGGCCTAGATTGAAAACTCTTACTAAAGAAAAATTGTACTTCCGACAGAAATCGAACCTTTATCCCCTTTTCCATCATGAAAAACCTCTTCTATAGTCGAAAAATGCCTTTGCCTTCTGTCTATATTTCTGAGATGAGGTATTGTAACCATTTACATTGTTCGGACTGTTGTCTTCATTTTGGTTGTCATATTCACAACGCTTCGCCCTTCTTCAGCTGATTTGAATTTCGAACCGAACCCTTTTTTTCGTCCTTTGTGGTAGATTGTTCTAGTTCTACGTTTCATGCCTCTTCTGGATATCTCAGTTTGGGATCCCGTTTCAGAATTGTAGAAAAATGCTAATAGATTTAAGTACAGGCACTCATTTTTCTACATAGGTCGGCTCAAAGAAAGTAACTCTTTTTTTTTTTACATTGACAGGCTCTAAACATTTGAATTTTGGTATTCATATATATTACCCAACTTCGTACGAGATGCGCGGTATTTTTTGAATTGGCAGATGGTAAAATATCGTAGAATTCAAACTTGGAAGCTCAAATTCAGAATATGTTCAAAAATATTTTTCTTCCTTAAAAGAAATATTTAAAAAAATATACATATATTAGCCAGTAAACTTGGGATAATAAATGTAAATTTTGAATATATCCGGTGCCTACTATCTTATAAATATGATCAATTCTTTTTCGTTAATTAATCTTTCAGTGAACCTTTGACCAGGTTGTTTGTTCGATCTTTTGTTACATAAATGGAACCGAAATTCTTACTCACATCTTCCGCATATTTATTCGAGTATACAGTATTACAAAATAATGCTTAACGATAGTGTGTTTACATGCGTCAACAGTCGTAACTGACTTCCTGTCTTTATTTCATGTGGTTTTCTGCTGGAATTTATACACAATGAAAACATTGTAGACTTGTCAAATACATCTGCGCACACATACTCATTTTCCGTTTATCTTATAGTAACGCAATTCACTCAGTTGTTCTGTAAAAAAAAGAATACACAAAACATTTTGTGTGAAGTTGTTTGCAAAGAAACTTTGTATTTTATTTCTTTCAATTTGAAAGAAAAATAATACTCAAATAAATCAAAATTAAATTTGATCATTGTTTGAAGATTCTTAACTCTTCATTTATATACGCATATTCCATGATAGATTGTTCTAGTTCCACGTAGCATGCCTCTTCCCGATATCTTAGTTTCAGTTATTTCGTTTTAGTAACTCAACTCTCTAATACCTGCTTTAGCTGAGTATTGATTTCACAATTCTCTGGGTCAAGTCATTGGATCATTTCAACCAACGCATTTATCGACTGGGCCATTCTTCAGGTGATTGGAATTCAAACCAAGCCCTTTATTTCATCCACTGGTGTAGACTGTTCTAGGTCTACGTGCCATGTAAATCGTGTAAATATCTCTTTACCTATTCGTTCCAAGAGGCCGAGTTGATGGAGAACGACTTGAATTGCCTATTTTAGCGATGTCCAATTCACGTTTGGACTTCTACTAATCTATATCTGCTAGTTTCAGTTTCGTATTCAGCAACTCAAATACATGTACCCTCAAAAAATAACGTTAATAATAATAAAATGTGCAAAAGTAACATTCAAGAAATGTAGAATTACAGAAACACCCTTTGTTGATTTAGATTTTGTCACAAATGTTAGGGAACTGGAGCATGATGAAGCTTATATGTACCTAGGAATTAGCGAAGGAGATGGCATACAACACCGCCAAATGAAGGAAAAAATAAGAAAAGAGTGCTACAGGCGTGTACGTCTGGTACTAAATAAACTCAAAAAAGAGAATATCAGCCATAAACACATGGGCTGTCCCTGTGGTGCAATACAGCTTTAATGTCCTTAACTGGACCATAGCTGAAATTAAGCGAATGGACGCCAAAACGAGAAAGCTTCTCGCTTGCTACCGCATGCATCATCCCAAAGCTGATGTTGATCGTCTGTGTGTGCCCAGATCCAAAGGAGGCAGAGGATTAGTTCAACTAGAACTGTCCTACAAAACTACAACAATTGGCCTCCAAAGATACTTGGAATCTACAGAAGACTGGATGATGGTATGCGTCAAGAAACATGAAAGTAGTAAGCGTCTTTACTCCGTAATAAAAGAAGCCAACAAATTCAAAATGGAGTTTCAAATGGGCGTAGAGATGCAAGTACAGCACAATACACCGGCTGAAACTGCAAAATACTTAAAAAAGACAGCAAAGAAGAATGCAACCGACCAGATACAGGAGCGATGGCAAGATAAACTGCTTCATGGCCAATACTCTGCCCGTACCAAACAAGCTGACGTAGACAAAACCCGTATCCATCAGTGGCTACGTAGTGCAGGGTTGAAAGCTGAAACTGAAATTTTTATCCTTGCTGCACGGGACCAATGCTTGCTAACTAAGAATTATCAAGCACTAAAATATTGTGTCAGCCCGAAATGCAGATTCTGTGATGAATATCCAGAAACGATTGATCATCTTGTATCAGGTTGCACAATATTGGCACCCACTGAATATAAAACCCGGAATGACAGAGTGGGCCAATATCTGCACTGGAAAATTTGCAACTTTTACGGGAAAGAAACTGAAAGAAAATGGTATGAACACCACCCAGACCCGGTTACGGAGTTAGGACCTGTTACAATTCTTTGGGACTACACAATACACACTGACAGAACAATCAAAGCCAACCGCCCAGATATTGTTATTAAAGACCACAAACAAAAACGGTGCCTCCTTATTGATATGGCAGTCCCTGCTGACTGCAATGTATCTTTGAAGATATTCAAAAAGCTGTCAAAATACAATAGAAATCTCGAAAATGTGGCATATGGGAAAAATCAACAATCCCTGATGTAGTTGGAGCCCTAGGTCTGTTTGGAAAAGATTGCAGTAGACTAATTGAAGGGATTCCTGGAAGTCCATGCCTCAAGGAGATACAAAAAATTGTTCTGACAAGTACAGTCCACACTTCACGAAAGGCTTTATCTATGTATTTTTTTTTATCAGTGGAAAGTGTCATGATGCCATTTCTAACCGTAGGTCCCTGGGCGGGACCCTGAAAGAAATGTGTAAACGAATGAAATCAAAGATGTTGATGATTATTATAATAATAATATAAGAATATAGATACACGCATGAAAGGTGCCAGAGAATAAACTGAAAATACTGTAGTCATCACTTTTGGCTGATTATGAAATTTGAGTGAAGAGAAGTTAATAGTTATGACGGATGCGCGTAGTGAGTTTTATCCATAATGGGCACCTTGCTACTTTCATTTTCTGTCAGACTAATTACCATGAATGAAGACCTATCAAATTGCCTGTCGTAGCGCTATGTTTAATAACTCTATTTGGTCGCTCACACGATTCGCTAATGTAATCATTTCAATTATTCTTGGGATTGAAAGCATACTGTTGTAACCAAGAGCCAGGTTAAATGAAGCCAGTTATGGGTTTGAAAACGCAAAATTATTTCTCACAACGCAAATTTGGAATGCCGATTTGCAATGCTTTGTCCAGTTGAGCAAAAATATAGTTCGATCCCCGTTTTGTGTTTTGGTTTGGTTTGTCTAACAGCATATCAACTCCTTATGGGTCATTTAATGCCGAAATTTATGTTTTGGGGGACCTTTTAGTATTTTATTTTTTATTACTATTAACATCTATCGCAGGAATTTTTTTTAATGTTAAAATATATTGCTGAAATTTTGGGTTTTAAAGATGTGTTTTTATCCATTCATAGTGTTTTGATACCAAATTGCAGTTCACTGTTTGCCCATAACTGGGACCCTAACACCCCGTGCTACCCACCCTCGCCGGGTTAGGGTGGATCTGGGAACAACGGCAATTAAGTGGAGTTTCCATGCTCCTCAAAACCTCCAGACTAGAGGCCTTGCTGCCAATTGTAGTTTATCGTCACACACAGGAAGATCTTCTATTTGGCCGTGTGCCTTACTCCTCAAAGTTTCTCAAATAGCATTCATTTCTGGGTATCTCATTATTGCAAATCTGTAACAACCGAATCTAAGCATTATGAAGGGAAAATTAATCGTATTTGAGCCAAGAGTTTGTTCCCCCCCCCCAAGCACTAATGATTAGTTCCTGAATAATTTTTAAAGCAGATTCCTCACTTGGAAGATTGCTGCAAAACATTCTTCATGACTTCTCTGTAGCCTTGGTCAAGTAGGACTGGTTGATTTTTCACTTTTTTTAGAAAATAAATATTACACTCAATGTGAAATTTGTCATACATAATCACCCCCAAAAATATATTCCTAGCTTTTAACCAGTTTTTGAGCATTTACTTTTAAATATTGTCTTACAAAAAAAAACCAGAAATAGCTAAAATTGTAAAAGTTATTAATAAAGGTTTTCAACAAATAAAATTTGTTAGATCATAATTAATAAAAACAAAAATTAGATAAAAGTGAATATAACACCATAATACTGCTTAGCACAAATTATAAGACAAAATCTTTTACGTTTGCGTTATTATAATTCACACTAAAACTACTGCCTTGTATATTGTATTAAATCATAATATAGCGAAATTGTTCAGTATTACTTCCATTTAAAGTAAATAAATATCTTATTTGATGGCACAATGATTCAGTAAAAATGTGCTCTTGCCATGCATCTTGTCCATATACAATTATACATTTATAAGGCTCAGTAAATTATGCATTTTATAAGGCTCTGCTATAAGGTTTTCACTGATGACCGGAATTAAATTTCAACGCTATGATTTTGAACTTAAATTTAATCTTAAACTCGTTTCCACAAAAATATGTTAGTGATTTAGAAAAATATTTTATTTATCAAACCCCAACATTCAAATTGAGTGTAATACCACGGTTCTAACATCGACCAACCCTGTTGTTGGAAGCCATGCTATCAACATAACTAGAGTGATAACCTCTTTATCTACGGTTTAACTTTTTTTGTGTCAGTTATCCGATGTCAAACGCAGAAATAATTTATAAATTTTATGTGGGATTATTAGAGATGGGAATTATCATTATTATATGCAGATTAGCATGCCAGTGTTCGTCGTCGTATTCTCCGACCTTCTTCATGTGTCTGTCGTCGTTCTTAGGACACTTTGTGGAATTTTTCACCAGTCGACAGTGTAGGATTGTTTTTCGGGTTGGCTACCGAATCCGAAGACAGGCATCAAAAGAAGGTCGTAGAATGGCCGAGAAATTTTAGTGTGTCAGCCAAGATAAGCATGCTTGTCTGAATAACACAGACAGGGCCAGTGCAGGGGTCTTGTGCCCTTTCTATGATACGGACCCACCACCCTACTACATCTGAATTTTCATAAGGTAGTATTCATAGAAAATACAAATTTTATTGTAACCTAATTATGTATACTGATATATCAAATGCAATATAAGTGAACAATTCAGCTAGAATTATTGAAAATAAATACAGTGTACCTAAATACAAATTAGAGACATGTCATAATAGATCATTCCATGGGGAATAAATTAATGTTTTGTGGCAATTTTTAACATCAGCTTGAGGTTTTCCTTGTTAAAAAGTTGGATTAAAAGTAGTAAATTTTATATAGTGTTTTTTGGTTTGTTTGTTTTTTTTAACTTAGCATGAGCAAAATATATTCAGATTTGGACGAAAAAAAGAGCCCAAAATGGCGTCAAAATACGCAAAATCTTTTTCATTCTTTAATACTTGTGCATAGTTTAATTTGTAACATCTATCTATATCTATAATTCTCAAAATGCGTGTGATCGGATGTTGTTTATGTGTTTCCACAGTTTTCATCCGATTTCGATGAAATTTGTTTTGTTTGACAGATAATTCTACAGTGCCGGTTTTGAGTCCAAACTGGCTGAAAAAAAAACTACACCCTTGAAGGTGAAACATAGGAAAAACTGATTTTTTACACTTTGCGCAAAAGATTATTAAAATTATAAAAAAAAATGTATTATAAATAATAAAAATTATCATATATTATTATTATGACGGCCCATGGAAGAGATTACTTCCTTGTAAGATTGCGAACGCAAAAACGGCCCTTTTTCAGGGCCACCCCGCTTTCAAATTGTTAGAAATTGTTGTTACTAATATTTATTTTCGGTTGGACTGACTTTAAACTTAAACTGCTCCAATTGAACAGCAAAAAATTCCCAGTAATGAAACACCCGGTCAAAGACTGGTTATACTGTTAGTATATAAATATAGAAAAAATTAATTGTTAATAAGATAGTTAGTCATAAAGCACTGCCCGGGATCTTCGATCAGGCTTGCCTTCCCCACTGGTCGCGTAGTTCGAGAGTACAACGCACCGTCCCTGAACAAGGAATATAATAATTATAGATTTTACTTCTGAATTGCCCCAAAGGACAAGACTAGTGCAAATGGCAATTCAGATATGTCGAAGAAAACCAGTAAAGGGCTTCGTTTAAACGAAAAGGTGGAAGTAATAGATTTAAGGAAGAGGAAAAAAAGACAATGGTAGGGTTACAAGGGCAAGAACATACGTAGTATCATCACATAACTATATATAGTATATTGTTTTAATGATCGATTCCTTGTACAGCTCTCGAAAGTATTCGACCTCTCTTACGATACCGTCGATTGAGAGGTCTTACTAAAGAAAAATTGTACTTCCGACAAGAATCAAACTTCTATCTCTTTTTCCATCATGGAAACCTCTTCTATAGTCGAAACATGCCTTTGCCATCTGTCTATATTTCTAACATGACGTATTGTAACTATTTATACTATATACATTGTTCGGATTGTTTTCTTCAACTTTGTTGTCATATTCACGACATTTCGGTCGTTTTACGCTCCGGCCTTCTTCAGGTGATTTGAATTTCGAATCGAACCCTTTATCTATACAAGAGTCGGATCAGAACAACAATGGAATACTGTTGCCAAATCTAGGCTAGAGATGCTAAGACCTCATTTTCCAGCTTTGATAAGGTTTTTCAAAAAGACTTATAAGCGGCCATTATTTTTCACCTTTCAACAACTTTCCCACAGGCAAAATGTCGCAAAACTCTTTCTACTTCATCGCTATTTCTTTGGCAAATGTTCAACCAGCCTACTTTTCTTATTTCCACCAGTTCAAACTTTCACAACTAAGACCCACCATGAAATGTATACATGAACGTCCCATCGCCATTCCATTCATATTCCACTGGTAAGACGATGTTCAATTCGGACAATTTATTTCCTGAACCTACAACTTGGGGGAACAGACTTCCAATAGGAGGTTTCTTGCTTCCTAGTCAATTTTGATCTTCAAAAATGTAAATGCAATGTCAATCGTTATCGTCTGTCTCTATAATTCCTGTTCATTTATTGTTGTCTCCCATTAATAGTGTTTTTGTTGTTGTTTTTTAATATTCTCCCATACTCAATGACCCCTTGCTTTTTAGTCGCTTTATTGTCTTTTCTTGGAGTGAAATAATTAAAAGGAAAACTACTTTCAGTGGCTCTTAGGCTTTATACAGAGCGAACAGTAAGTAAAAAAAATAGTAATTGTTATTTTATTGTTAGTTATTGTCATTAACTTCTGATTGTACCTAGTGAGAAATACAGTAACAAATCTTCTACTTCTCACATAACTTTTATTATAGTCTGTATTTGTATTATTTTTTTCTGAGGCAAGCAAGTGAATAGGTGTTTTCTTATTAATTTTAATGTGATGAATTGAAATTTCTGAACAGTTTTGATCTATTATCTCTAGTTTTCTACATCGATGGATGAGGGGAAGTCCTTTTTCAGTGTAGTGAAACTGGTGGTCCTTACAAACCGACATGCCAGGAACCCTGACCCGCTGCATAGATAAGTACAAATCACGGGGAAAGGTCATTCAGATCTTCCTGGGTTATCCCGAGGGGGCCCCTTCAACTCTGAATAAACAGAGACATTGTCTTCATAACAGACCAACTTGGCAGAATTTTTCTCTGCAGACAATTCTTCATATGAAGGAGGGTTTTTTATGTGTAGGGACAGGGAGATCATCCGGGACGAGGGGATGGGGAAAGGTTGTGATATATATATATATATATATATATATATATATATATATATATATATATATATATAAAACATTGAAACCAGTTATATTTGTTAGGCAAAAATAGCAATATGTACGTCTCCGTGGCTCTCTCCAAACCTTCAGAACAAGGAAGTTGAAAGTTTCTTTCTTACCATGAAACCAGGCAGTTCATTGTAACAAGGTGTACAACAGATGTGTAGGACCCAGGATTTCTCCTAATATCCAATGTTACAATCAAAATAATTAAAGCAAACAGTTCTCAGGAGGGGAGGAATTGTTCTGTGCAATTGTCGTGAAATCCACCTCCACAGACATAACCGAATGAATTTACCTTGTTGATGCATTCTCGGTGTTTAGAAGTGAATGATGATATTGTAGAGATATGTATTAGCTCAGAAAAATGTGTAAAACAAAATAAACATTTATCATATATATATGATTACGTCCATGTGTACCGGGCATTTTTATTTGAAGAGGATTTCATTTCGTCGCAATTAAACTTAGCCAGCATGGCCGAGCGTAGACTGCTTCTTTTTTTTAATTCCTAAAATTAAAAAAAATACAATGTTCTAAATAGGACACATGTGGCAGTCTTGAATGCATGGATACCTCAAAAACTAAAGGTGATGATTAAAAACGGATATCGTATGTGAAATCAGCAGACCAAAATTAGTTGAGAAGAACTATTTTTATGCTTACCTCAATTTGTAAATCAGTGTAATAAGTTAATTGCACGTATAAAAAACATAGTATGTATAGCGTTCGTTACTATACACGGTTTGAGGTATTCACTCTGTGGTTTGAGATCATATACACCGCAGATGAAGATAGCAAACTGTACAATGAAAGCAAAGCACAAGTTCGTCTCTGGTTATTTATGTTTTTACACTAATGCTCTTCCATAAAAGCATGAATTCAATTGTCCTTTCTTATCGCTAGACATCAAGACCGCGCCATGTTTTTTTGTTTTTTTTGCTTTTGGGTTTTTTGTTGTTTTTTTTTCATTTGTGTCCTCTTACTTTTTTAACTAATGAACTACATGTTAATATTATTGCAATATCTTGTTAAAGTTGTTAAATTCAAGTATTTAAAGATGCAGTCATAGAATTTTCACGGGTATTTTATAGTTATGGAACTCTCAAGAAGCTTATTGAGTATTTAAATGAAGAATTATGACTCAACAGAAAATCCAAATAGCAAAACCATGAAGTTTTCCTTAATTGTTGGGTATCCAGTGAGAATCGAACTCGTTACAATAATAATGGTCTCCAAACTATGTATACATATTACTATCGCATAAGAAATTGACCTGAAATATTTATTCACTAAGCTTAGGATAGTCCGACTCAAAATCATATTTTTTATATATAAAGTTCACCCATTACAGGGCTTGAGAGCCACTCAAAATAAGAGTACTGTTAAATTGGTTATGATGAATTAAGTGCGTGAAATTTAAAAAGCAGCTTGTATGAAATGAATATTATGATGATAATGAAGAAAGATAAGGATTGACCTTTTGTCCAGGGAAACATCCAACAGATCTTGGTAAAAGGCTGAGAAGAATTTATTCCTTATATTCGAAATAGAGAGGAAATGTGGATGATTCGACTCTGTGGAAGTAGCATATCACGTCCTGGTAGTAAATCTCTTAACAGATGGAACTAAGAATATGTTTCGTTTGAATATTTGCCTTACAAATAGTGACAGATCAGCGGAGCACTTGTAAGCCATAAATTCTCAAAGACATTTGCGTAACGACTTTCTTAATCCTTGCGAATGCTCAAAACATATAAATATTTATTTGGTTAATATATGGACAGTATTACAATTAACAGCTCGCGGAGAGAAACCGGCGGTGCGAGTTCGAATTTTGGTCGAGGTGTGTACGTTCACTTTTACCATTAGTATGAATCTCTCTTCTCCTCCAGTTAGGGATTAAATCGCAGAGGAGACTGGACTCTACAGCCTTGGGTGGAGACCTGTCTAGAAATAGTGACACAACAAAAACACCATCTCCCAGGAGTTTGAGCCACACGTTTATTTTTTTTTCCGGTATAGAAAGGATTTGCGGGTGGTATGAAAGATAGCGGCTTGAAATTTGAATTCGGGGAGCAAAGTTCGAATTTCAGTCGAGCTCATTACATTCACTTAAGCGCAATTACTCTTGAAAAAGGTGTGAATCTATATCTTCTCCCCTTAGCTAAGAGTTAAATAGTTCAATCTGCCACGCTATTTCGCTGTTTGGCATTGTCTTTGAGAAGAACGACGAATTTGAAATCTGTAGCGATAACTTAAGCATGATTTATATTAGATTGTGAAGGAAGTGCTTAACCAAAAATATATATATATATATATATATATATATATATATATATATATGATTTAATAATATTTATGTGCGATTATTCTGTGATGGAAAAAAACTGAAATGATGAGTAAGGATTTCCTGACCAATTATTTTACACTAATATTATTGGTCTACCCGCCTTAATGATCAGTAGTAGACAATCGTGATATTTACCTGAACCCGAGCCAAAAAAGAATTCTCAACTCTCTCAGCCTCGTGGCAGGCCAGCGCGATATGTTACCATTACCCCCAAACACTGAACGAGTTGTGAAAACTGTATTAAGAAACAAAAGTAATAGCGATTTAAGCACTCCCATACACGCAGAACAGACTGCCAAAGTCCCGTATAAGTTCCATCAGAGAAGGCAGCCTAGAAATATTCTTTTTATTTTTTTTCTTTCATTCAAGGGCACGTACACGCTTCTCTGAACGCACACCACATCAACACACTTGCTTGTTCTACTTTTTACTTGCCAAGAACACCTTTCTCTCTACAACAAATAGCTTACAGACATGAATTCTTCTCGTCTCTCGGTCGTAAACATTACTTCAAAATCTCAGATATCGGAAAGTACCTGCAAAGAGGTTATATGTTCCTGGGCCCGAAAAATTTGGAATAAGGTATGTAGGTTTAAACACCTTATAACTTGTATAGTTAGCAGAATACTGAAAATTAAGTGTTTAATATTTTCAAATGTCTGCTGGTATATTTCTGATTAGTACAAATGTTATATTTAGTGATTGTACGTCTTTGAGTAAAAATCCCTGTCATTCTTTTTTTATTTTTAATTTTACAGTTAAATTAATATCAACCGGTGTAAATATCGAAAAATCATTCTCGACCGGTAGACATTAACTTCAATGTTAATAAAGATAAGATAAAGAAGACGTGCCCCACGAACTATGACGTTTATATAGTAATAAGAAATATTGTGTTAAAAATCAATTGCTCAAAATTGTTATATATAAACGCGTATTTCGTTGCATATAATATGCGTGTTATTTATCTTGTATAATCTCGAACTTTCTCGTTACGATTTATTTCCCCAAATTAGTATTGTGATGTCAGGGTAGGCTAAATGAAATGCAGATTGTGTGAAGTAGATCG
This sequence comes from Acanthosepion pharaonis, assembly GCA_903632075.3. NCBI lineage: Eukaryota > Metazoa > Mollusca > Cephalopoda > Sepiida > Sepiidae > Acanthosepion > Acanthosepion pharaonis. The sequence continues at coordinate 592,279 of CAHIKZ030000170.1, forward strand.
ATCAGAGAACTTTTCAGCAGCCTCTTTTATTTACATATATAATATTGGGAAACCTTCGTGTACTATTTCTTTTTTTATTTTATTTTTTTACAGTAAGGTCCACTCTGTACAATGCCCGGGGGCCACTCGCCATAGAAGGTTACGTTAATCGTTAGTTTATATGGATGTTAGGGGAAGATAACGGTTAACTCTAGACTTGTACAGGTTAAGATTGTAATGATCGGGAAGGAGTCTGTCCCACAGAGCAGTGCTTCGCGGGAAGAAGCTGTTTGAGAGGAACTCTCCGGCCTGAGCTGTTTACAAATATTCATAAGTTTATGTAGATATGATATACAAAGATTAATGCATTTATATGAGCTTTATTACTTACACACACATATATATATGCACGCACAACCTTTTTAATGTTGAAAATGGTTACAAAAGCTGCTTACGGTTACTCATGACTGTGTAGCTAGCTAGTTATAGAAATGTTGTTTTGCCAAATGCCCAATGACCTACTTTTTTTCTTCTTTTTTTTTTTTTACTATTATTGTAGCATCGCAGCGACGAAAGAGATTTGGGTCAAAATATAAGAAAATAGTATACAGCATAGGGAAAAGGGGAGTCATGCCTTTTTAGGCTATTAGTGCTCAGAGATCTCTGGTCGCAGCATTCACAATTCAAACTCTGCCAATTCCAAAATTCTAAAATAGGCAGATTACTACCGCTGTGTGCGCGCATATATATATATATATATGCCACACTCCCCCTTTTATACATGTTTCGTTAATAACTACTGACAAGGTACTGCGATTAAGCTTTTTCTTTAATTTTTCTTGTGTTCATTAAAGTGTTTTCTTTTCTGGACACGAAGTGTGTAAAAACAGTTCAAATGCTTTCCATGTCCAAGCGCTTTCGGCTATAACTTTAGCCATTATCATGGATGATTTTATTTATACTTTTAACTTGATGTATGGGTTGTGTGTGTATGTATGTATGTATGTAAAGTTATAGGAATGTCTTATCTTTCAAACACGGTCAGCACATTGTGGCCGTGTTCATAGTTAATGTTATTGAGTGTTTTTTTTCTTCTTTATTATTAAGGCTTCTATTATTTTTAATCGTTTTACATGTGGATGAAGTTATTATGATTGTAGTTTCTGCTAGTATATTTCCTATGGAGTCTGGTAGGTTTTTGTGTGCGTGTAAATTAGTCTTAATGTGCCGCTATGGTTGGATAGGTGTACAGTAAGTCATCTGGATAGGCATGTAGTAGTGTGACCAATGTAATTATTTATGAGTTTGGTTTGATCAGGATTACCGTTTAAACACTAGATTAAGTTTACTAATTAAATTAACCAAAAGATTTAAACGATAATCTTCAATAATTTATTCAGAAATATTTTGTGGATACAAACTCATCAATATCTGTAATTTAATTTCTAATTTCAGAATGAAGATTTTATTTGGGTTTGCATTTATTCATAGCTATTTTGAGTCGTTCCAGCGTCTCGGAGTTGATGAGGATACAAATATTTAGGGCTGCCCCTCGCTATTTCATGTTATATGAGACAGGTAGTAGTAATCGTTATCAGCAGCCGGGACGCACCCCTGAACTGACTGCAGAGATGGATAGAAAAGTGATGATTCTTGGTCCAGTTATGTAGAAGTTATTCGGAGTGCCCCTATTCGGTGTTTGAAAGGCAAGCTCAGTTATTTTCCGTTCCCCACTCTTCTCTTCAAATAGCAAGTAACACGACAGGTAGTAGTGAGTTATATATAGTCGTTAAATGTTTTCCGTAACCGGGATGAATATCTGAACTGCCTACACAAAGGGATAAACAGTAATAATTATTGGTTCATTGATATAGAAAAGTAGTCTCTAAACTATTCTCTACAAAGTCTTCATCATATATTTTGAACATTTTGGTGATGAGCCAAAGAAATGAAGCAGAAATAATGAATAAAATTAAAATAAAAGAAATGAATATTTTAATTAATTTATAATTAGCATGGTTCATCTCAGAAAAAAAAGGTGAAACTTACAAAGAAACAATGTCGTATTTAAAATAGATGTTTGTTTTGTACACTATTTACATTATTCGGACTATTGTCCTCATCTTTGTCGCCATATTTATTACAACGTTTCGGCCATTGTACGCTTCGGCTTTCTTCAGGTGGTTGGAATGTCGAACTGAACCCAGAGCGTAAAATGGCCGAAACGTTGTAATAAATATGGCGACAAAGATGACGACAATAGTCCGAATAATTTAAATAATGTACATAATACCTCATCTCAGAAATATAGACAGGTGTTTGTTTTGTATTATGGCATATCAATCGCAATAGGTTATTCAATGCCTATTGCTGGTAATATTTTTTTGCTGAAAAAAAAATAATTTCTGCTATTAAAACCAATTTTTATACTTTCATCGTGATTTGACCCAATTTTTTGTGGGGGGTAACTACTTGCCCATGGCTGGGATCCTGATAGGTACTATCACCCAGAGTCAGGGTGGACCTGGGGACACCAGCAATTAAGAGGTGGTACACCGCTCCTCAAGACCTTCTGATCAAAGGCCTTTGCTGTCGGATGTAGTTTATCGTCTTACCCAGGGTACCAACTGGGGCGGTCTAACCCCTCTGAAGAGGTGCAGTCGGTGTATTCTACAGCCCCAGCCGATAGGGCGGTTTAAACTTGGAAATGATACAAATATAAAAAATTTAAACTTAGAAACTACTCTAAGAAAATGAGATAATCGGTTAATTTATTTCAAACTGGTTGAATAACAATGCAGGAAACAAAAATTGCCAGTCGAATAGAACTCTGCACAAACACACATTCATATATCTCATAATTTTGCCTGTCTCTCATTTAATTAACACGACCGTTACGCTCTGCCAATACCTCATATGTAATTGACTATTCCGTTTCGAACGCGTGGAATAATGGAAATACATATCAAAGACATTACTTGGTTTCAGTGAGAAAATGAAATAAAGAACGGAAGACAGAAGTGTTTAGCATCTGTTTCAGGGAAATGGAAAAGTTTTCATTTTTAAAACTTTTCATTTGTACCCCCTTATTTCTTAAAATAACGTTCAACATTCCTATTTATGGTCGTTATTAAATATTTTGTTAAAGTGTTAAGCTCAAAGATTGAACGATTCGATAGGGGAATTTCTACGGATATTTTATTATCGTAGAACTCGCCATGAGCTTATTCAATCATTAACCTAAGAATTAAGATTCATCACAAAATCCAAACAGAAAAACCTTGAAATTTCCACGGACCTTTCTAGTAATGAAATAATTCAATAAATAAATCTAAAAAAAACCTTATTTTTTATCCAGTACACAGCAATTTTTTTGTGAACTAATATAATTCACCAACTGCGAATGCCTTACGTTTATCAAGTTCTTCTGACATGTAAATCTTTAAATATTTTTCCCATTATGATATTAATTTGTAGCAATTCTGGGGCGGTTTATTAATAACAGAAGAAAAACGATCACCCACTTTATGCCCAGTAGATTTTTATAAGAATGCTATTTTATCCAAGTCATGAAAAATGAAACATATTCTGTTAAGAGCTTTCTGTTATTAGGTTTTCAGCTGTGAGTTTTTAAATGGATTTTCCACTTATTATTATTCTTCCATGAAATCAGATATTCAGGCATCTCCAGTTTTGTAAACATCTTCGATCGGGCAGCTTGCCATTATTATAACATTGTCGTTTGGTGTCGACAATGCAAGGGAATTAACTCTAGTAGAACAAAAATATGACATACATAGCACACACGCACGCAAACAAACAAAAAAAAATATATATATATATATAAAATGGTGGCTGAAAAGTAACTCCCGATTTATGTATGATGGACTCTCCCGTCTTGTAAAATTTATAGTTAAACGGGGAGAGCCCATCATACATAAAATAGGGAGTTATTTTTCAGTTATATATATATATATATATATATATATATATATATATATATATATATATATATATATATATAATGTGTCTGTGTATAGTCATATTCATTCCTGTAGTTCACTGCTACTAACAAGCAGAATTTTTTTCTCCTGATGATGGCCATGCTGTCCGAAACTAGTTGGGGAATCTAATTGAAATAATAAAACTAAAAATATTAATGTACGTCCCAGTGTGTATGAAAATTTTAATTAATTTCTCAATATTTTTGTTCAAAATATATGTATATATTACACGTGTCTGTATATAAGAGAGAGGTACAGAAGCAAGGTTTTGAAAAAAAAAAAATATATATATATATATATATATATATATATATATTCTCATACTCACCAATATAGACTAAGCAGTGTCATCAGCGATAACCATTTTATAGTTTGTCAGTTGTACAGAGCCGCCCGGAACATGGTCATGTCGCCTAACAATGCATACATCCATATCTGGTCTATGTAAATATTCAGCAGGTATTTAATGACTGCCAGTGAGTGATTTTTTTTTTTTTTTTGGTTTATTTTTTTGGTTTTTGGTTTTTTGGTGGGTTTTTTAAGGAAAAACATTCAATGACACTATTTTGATTTGCATATGCTTTAATGTCAAACACCATTTTACCTGACACCCGATTAACTCATATCTGTAAGAAGACGAAGAAAACTCTGTACTGCCATACCACTAAAATTAGCTTTTGAAGTCATGTACCAAGGGAATAATATGGGCGGTTTTAATTTTGGTGTGACTCTTGAACGCGAGTGAGCCCACACTCGCGTATTTATGATGGCTGTACTTTGGTTAGAGTTCAGATGCACCGAATATTTTCTTTTAATCTGTAAAGATGTATCAAAAGTTTTCATAAACGTATAAATAGCGTTAAATGATTAACTAGATGATTGTTTTATTACACATGCTTACATAAAGCAGGTTTTATTACAATTTTATTTGATTCTTTTTAATTGAGTTTCTCTTGCTTTTAAGCAAAATAACGCTTACTTACACACACTGAAACCAAACATCTATTATCGAAAAACAAGAGCATTTACTCCTGTCTTAGTAGAAAATCCGACAGACCGGACGAAGTAGACCTGGCAACTACTCTGAACAAAACCTCAAATCAGTGGTTAACTGGGGCAAGAAATGGCTTTTAAATTTTAACGCCTCCGAAACAAAACTGATTTCATTGAATCACCACAGAGAATCTTGTCTGCCTGCCACCAGCATGGCTAATACTAAAATCCAGAGAAACAATCTATGCCGCCTTGGTTTCACGTTTTCTATGGACATGAAGTGGAGCGACTATATCGAGCCAATTGTTTCGTCTACTGCAAGGAAAGTTGGTTCACTGTGTCGTACCAGAAATTATTTCTCGTCAGAATTCACATTGCACATTTATAAATTTACCATTCGTCCGTACATTGAATACTGTTGCCAGATCCGATCTGGTGCTCCAGATTCTTGCCAAAATCCAAAGATTTTTTAATGTAATCGATGCTGGTCAGGCATCTCGACTTCAGTCACTTTCTCACCGATGTGATATGGCTTCCCTTTGTCTTTTCTACAAATATTTTCGTGGCACTTGCTCTGACGATGTTTTTCTTGGTGCCTCAACTACATGAATTGAAGCGTGTTACTAGATTGGCAGCTAGGTCTGACCGCTGAACTAGCTCGATGCAACCAGCATTTCTAATCAGTCTCTTTTCTCGCACTTCCTACCTGTGGAGAACTCCCTTCCGATTTCTTGCTTCCCTGATAACTATAATCTTAAAAATTTAGATGCAACGTCAATCGCTATCTTCTGTTTTCTTTGGGGTTTTTTTTTGTTTTGTTTTTGTTTTTTTGTTTTTTTCCTTTCCTTTCTGCAATTCTCCCCGTTCTTAGTCTTCCCATTATATTTCACTTTCGCTCCATGTAACCCTCGCCCTGCGTTCTAGTGACTTTATCGATTTGCTTGGGAGGGGTGAAATGATTTTTTAAAAATCCTTAAGAACAATATAAAAGCCAAACTTGTTTATGTCCTCTCTCTGAATTTTCGCGATATGTAGTAAAAATTCTTTAAACTGTTTACAGTCGGACTAATGTCCTTGTCTCTGTTGTCATTTCAACAGACACCCGGAGAAAGGCGGTGGGTAAATGGGCCGAAATGCTGTGATAACAACAAAGATGATTATATTAGTTGGTGTAATTAATTTAAATATAGTTTGTGGTTATTAAAAATCTTTCTTAAAAGATGATAAAAATAGAAAAACGATTTAATCTCAATGTGGGTGTTGTAAGGTGGAATCGTTCCAATACATCATAAGTGACGTCATTCCATTGATGCTTTTTTGTCCATTGACTAAACGAATAATAGCTTTTTGCAATGGCTTATAAGTTAATTATTGAAACTAACTCAAACTTTATGGCGTGCCAATGACAAGATATTGTGTTAAAGCAAGACAAAAGGTGGAAACAAGTGGAAACCCGTCACTTTCTAAAGCATAGTAGCGGAAGTCAATCTTTTATACATGTATGTATTTATCTATCTGAAACCTTTTCAATCGAGATCCATCCAACCGATTTTGACCAAACTTGGCATATATATTGTACAATGTAAGAGATAGGTTCTTAGCGTAAAAATCGATAATTTAAAAAAATCAATAATCGATAAAGCCGATCAAAAATCGATAAATTCAACATTTTTCCTCCGATTTCATTCAAATTCTATATGTAGGTTACTTACATTATGACGAACACAACAATACCTCGGTTTTATTTCTACACCACTGCATTTAACGAAAAACGAAAAATCGTTTTCAACACAAATTTTAAACTAAAAATCCTACAATTTTCGACCAATCTAATACAAACTTCACTCAATTGTAGCCAACAATAATTTGATTGTTTAACAGTCATTTAAATTGATGATTGAGTCCACCCATATAGTGAAAACCGACATAAATTGCAAAAAATAGCGATTTTTACTAGTTTTTTGGCTGATCTTCAACCAATTTTCACCAAACTTAACAATGGCTTTACAAATGTATCCTCTTTTACATCCCTGGTAGAACAAAAACTCCAAAATAATTGTCTGAAGTGGCTCTTCCTGTTGCCTGTTTTACCCCATCATGCCTTACTTCGATTGAATAAATACAGACTACTTCTGTTATATAGGTATCTTCATTAATTCAAAATGTTTTTAATGAAAGTACTTTAAAGTAATTGTAGAAGATACTCTGTTACATGTAAACATGATGCTGTTTTTGCTCCATTTTAATTGAATGCCTTTTCTGATTGACCAGCTGAGTATGACTACTAGTAATAAATAAAAACAATGTGTTTGGATTTCCGAGAACGACGGATGATGGTTCAGTAAAGTTTTAAAAAACGACCTGCACAAGTGAATTGTTTAAAATAGTCAATTGCATCTGTTCTGCAATGCATCATCTCCCCATCGTACCTATGCCCTGTACTGTGGTATTGTCTGTCATATGTCAGATGGGGCTACAATCGCAGATGTTTTGGGATAGTTTTCCATCTTATCGTTGCATGCTGGCTGTTGACTCCAATGAGAAACTTATTCGACCTTTGCCAATCCACTCCATGCTGGTTTGAAATCAAATTTCTCCTCCTGCTAGACATTTTGGGCCCAGCCTGCCCTGCTATTTACGTATAGCTGGGATATACATAAAATGTCAATGCAATCGACACAAAATGCTCCATAATTAATGCTTCGCATCTATCTCCACAACCATTACGATTTTGAGAGAGAACAATATTGCTACTGGACAGAGAAAGACTTTTAAGCTGTACACTTCATTTTCCATAGTGTCCCCGTCATTGGTTGACAGCTGCAAAAGACTACCTAGAAACAGGCACGCTTCTTTATCACTCTTGTGTTCGCATCCAATGTTTGGTCTTTGTAAACATGTGATATGGAAGAATTTCGGAGCACAGCTATGCATTGTGTGCGTTTTCGTTTCAGACCTATTTAAAAGAAAACTGTCTGTAACAACGTAAAAAAGAAATAAGGTGTAAAGATCCAACCACTGCTGCTATATTACCAACGTCTGCCTTATTTAATGGGATAACATACTAATGGAGACATTACTTTTTGATTTACCCTCATTTGGAAATATTATAAAAATTTTACTTTCCTACCAACTCCAAGTTCTTGTGCCAGACACAAAACTAAATTGGTAGAAACGGCAACTTTCGAAAATAGTGGCAACTTAAGAAACAAGACGACCACTGCGTAAAATTTTAAAAGGAACAGCGTATTAACTATTTACATTATTCGGACTATTGTCCTTATCTTTATCGCCATATTTATTACAATGTTTCAGCCGTTGTACGCTCTGACCTTCTTCAGTTGGTTGGAATGTCGAATTGAACCCTTTATTCCGCTCACTGGGTTAGACTGTTCAAGTTATATATATCCTTTCCAAGTATTTAAAAAATAAATACAGAACACTTCTAACAATATTAGCGGTTCACATATTGTGCCTAAGAAGCCATAATAAATGCACAAAATTTAACACACAAATCGTCTGGCTCTTCTCAAAAATAAACTTTTCTCAAAACGTGTATAACAAAAAAACAACCTTAACGAAACTTAAGTAGCACACCAAACGTAAGTGTGTACACCCACACACACACATATATATATATATATATATATATATATATATATATATGAGGAATGAGGAGTTCCATAACTTTTCACTATCCACTTTGATGTGTTTTTATATCGGTAGAATATATATATATATATATATATATATATATATAGTGTATTTTAAATGCTTCCTTGCGCTTCCTCTACAAATACCACTCTCATGTTGACTTTGCGATACCCTACAGGTATGGTTACTTCTTTGACCGACTGAAGATAACGTGCATAAGTGCATGAACTTGACAGAAACTGGGAGGAACTCTTAAAACTGTTTATTTTGTATTTTACTCTGAGCGCTTTGGTTTTACGACGTATGTCTTTATGCCGCAAATCCTTTGTTTAAACATATTTTCTTAAATACAACGAAAAGGGAATATCTATTCTTTTGTTGTTTCTTTCCGTGTTGAATTTGTTTGATGTTGTTTGGAAACTTGCAAAAGAATTTGTCAAAATTATGTGTTATGTTCGAAGTTTATTCCGCCATTGTTGGCTGTTTACAAGCAAAAACGGTAGAGGTTTGTCACTTAGCTGATTGATGTTACCTTCAGCACCCCGACTCCAGAGTTTCGTAGCATTAGCAATTGACTGCTTGTATTTCTCGATTTTTCCTTTTTATGCACTTATTACTGATGCAAGTTGTTTTTTCCCTTTATTGTTTATGTCCGTGTGTGCGTTTGCACCCTTCTTTGAGAATGTGCGTTCGCGTAAGGTGTTCTGATTTTTTTGTCCTTATCGTTTTTTTCTCCATTTTGTACTCACTCCTTAGTTTGTTTGTTTTTCTTCTCTTTTTTTCCTTTTCTTCTTTTCTTTCAATTTGTTGTCATTTGTATCCGTTTTTTTTTCTCTAGATATGGTATCGTTTTTAATTTTTGAGCTTTCTAGTCTATTGTTTGAATTATGAAAATAGTATTTCATTTTTTTTTTACATTGATATTAATGCTTCATTTGGCTATTATTTCGTTTTCTTATTTGGTTTGGTGGTATTTTAAGTACTTAATGTGTTAATTGTAGAAGTTTATGTTTATAATTATTTTTATTTATTATTGCTTGAATTTATATGCCTATGGCTGTATTTATACACTTGCGCATACGGACGCACACATCCATGCAAGTATGTATATAGATATGCGCACATGTACACTTGTTTCTATGCTTTGTTATCAATAAACTAATGCTTAAATGGTAATGTTATTTTTTCCTATTGGTGGGTATTAATTACGGTTGGTTGGGTTTATATTGTCTTTTCTTTGCTTTTTGAATATGTATATAGAGTATATACTCCCCTACACTCATGCACGCACACGCAATTTTTCAATGTATATATAGTAAGTTAAATATTTGCTTATGTCATATGTTATCGTTTGTTTAATTTTTCATTTTTATTTAATGGTTAGTATTTTATTTGTTTTTGCCTTGGTGTTATATATTGAGGTATTTATTATGGGTGCGTAGGTTTGTTTGTTTTGCAGTTGTTTGTTTGTGCTTGTATGTATATATTTATATGTACATTCGCATACGTATAGGCATGTATCCTTGTTCAGAGTTTCAGAGTCCCGAAGTCTTTGCATATTCTCTGCATTGGAAGCTCTCCTAGCTGCCTTTTGATCTTGGTTTTCATTTGCACCAAAACTGATCCTCTGCTGACGGAGATTTCTTTTTGCGATGCATACATCTGCCGTATGCAATAGGCAATAATAAAATACAGAACTCAAAATTGATTGTTGGATTTAAGCAATGTATTAATATTTAAGCTTACCTTTTAAAAGTTCAACGGTAGTTCTTCTGCCACCACTCAATTTAAAGACAATTTGATGTACATAGGTCCTTACATTACGTACAAAGAATTATTTTAATTTCATGTGCGATTTTCGCTGGATTTCGCAATTAATTTCGATTATTTCCAAATTTATTTCCAAGTTATAAAAAACTGTTATCGTACAAAATAAATAGTCGCAAAAAGTTACGTAAAAGAAACGCCGAAAACAATGACAGTAATGAAAACTTGGGAAGCCAAAATTTCAGGATTGCAAATTCGGATGTGGCCCAGAATGTTTTTAATTTCCTCATAGCAGGCCTGAATCCAAAATGGTATGATATGTTGGGCTATGGCTACTAAAAGTAAAGTTGAAAAAGTGTGATACACTGACATTCGCATTTATATGGATTTGTTCGATTATTTATTAAAAATTTATATTTTTAAGCCTTATATTTATTTATTTGTTTATTTTTAATTAGTGCTTAGATAACAAAGTAAGTATTTATTTATATGCCTACATATATCCATTATTTCAGTTTTCTTGTTTAAGAGTTTATTTTGTTTTTTAAAACTAACTATTGCTAATTTTTCTTCTAAAAATCGTTTACATCTTTTACTGTTAATGCTGTATGAGGGTGTATATATATATATATATATATATATATATATATATATATATATATATATATATATATATGATGCTTTTATTATGATGTTTACTGTTTAAAAAATAAAATACAGGGTTAACAAATCAAATACGTATACCCACTAAAAATAAACTTTTCATATATATATATATATATCAGTCGAGTTCGAATTCCAGTTGAGTTCCTTACATTCATTTACGTGCAAAAACCTTTGAGAAATTTATGAATCCATCTCTTCATAGCCTTGGATGACAACAGGTATAGGTGAAGAACAAAACTGAAACAAAAAATTCTTCATTTGGTCAAGCGATTACGGCTACACACCTAAAGATATATTCATTCAGGGAAGGTTCCTTCAAGGAGTGAGGGCTCGGATGTTTTCTAATCAGCTTTCATCCCTGGTACTTTTTTACCTTCAATTTGTTATATAATATGTGTATGTGTGTGTAGAGAGGGAGTTATAAATGTGCTTAAATAATCATTCATCTTATTTCTATCCTGACTTTCGCGGAGATTACAGCCACTCGCCAGAGGGCTTGAATACACTATTGAAATTATTTACACAATTCATATTTTCCTGGAAGACGTTATTTTATGGTATAAACGCATTTGAAATTTCTCGACAATATGTATTAAACGTTTCTACGATGGCGGGAGTTACATATTTATGTAATATTTTATTAGAGTAATGTGTAATCAAGTATAATTTATGTTCTATCTCTTGATAGTCAGTATTACGATAACACAACCTGCTTCCCTTAACAATAAATACCCAGGTGTACCTTTTTTGGTTGAGACTTGGTTTTCTAAATGGGTCTGAAACATTTCAGTCGCCAAGAACGAAATAATATTTTCTTTCAGGATTTTACTTAACTCTTGGATTTTTTATTTTCTTAAATGCTGATTTTCTGTCACCTCTGTATGTATTCTATACTCGTGGCTCTTGTGACTGACTAAACAAAATATATATATATGTGTGTGTGTGTGCCTGTGTGTGAGAGGATTAGATTAGTATGTAAATGTGCGTGTGAGAGAGAAAGATTAACATGCAAGTGTGCGTGTGAGAGAGAAAGATTAGTAAATGCATGCCTTGTGTGTGAGAGGTGGTTGATTTGGTTTAGTGGCATATCAACACGCCTATGGGTTATTTAATGCCGAAATCTAAATATTTTGAACTTAACTCTATGGCTTCAACTAAATATATTTTGGACGCAATTGTGTGCCTTCAACTACAGATAAAATACATTGTTAGTCATTTTACTATAAAAATGCAGGTTTGTAATTTCATGTGTTTTGTTTTTGTTTGGGAGTTCACTATTTGCCTATAGCTGGGACCCTAACAGGTACTACCACCCTGGGTTAGGGAGGACCTAGGAACAGCGGCAATTAGGAGGCGGTTCCATACACCGCGAAAACGCCAATCTGCCGATGAGACTTTGCTACTGGATGTAGTTTATCCAGGACCTGCCCGTGAGAGAAAGATAGCTTAGCAAATATTAAGTACATTGCACCGTCGAGTAATGGCTAACGTGCTAGTTTATCAAACCAGTGCTACTGTACTAAGTTGACTTTTCACTTGTTGCCTCACACTTATATTTCTTTGTTTCAATACTTATTGGTTTGCATTCTGCTGTTCTGACATGAGGCATATATCGTCATGCAATATACAACAGCAGACGATCGGAGACTGTGTCGATTAAAATGTATTAAAAGTAGCAAAGATGGCGGGAATAGGCGGAAAGTGAGATGCAATACAATTTTGCTGTTGTTCGGAATAATTTATATAATAGTATTTATATCGCGATTTTGAATGAGTAACAACAAACAGAATAGATTTACTTTTTAGCTGTAAATTGGTGAACTCTCTCCAACCATAGATTTATCTGAGTGATGCTTTGCAAAACAGTTGCGTAGTTCATCATTTATACAATCAAATAAAGAGATAAAAATAAAAGTAGTTTTCAAAGAAAACACACACCAAAAACTCTCTCTCTGCTTTTCCCTCTCGCTCTCTTTCTCTTTTTTTATCTCACGCAATCTTTGCCTTTCTCCGCCTCTTTTTCTTTGGCATTTTTCGCCCTCTTTCCTCTTATCTTTTACTTTATCTTCGCCTTTCTCCTTCACCCTCTTTTTTCCTGACCCCTTTAATCAGCTATTATTTAGTAAACCTACTTGTTGGTTCAACATGATGTCCTTTCCTCTATCAGCCCAATTGCCAAATAAAACCTCCATTAATTGACGTATGACTGATGATATATGAATACGTTAATATATATATTAATTAATTATGAACGTCCATCATGCAAAATGTCTACATTTGTCTTTCTCGAAGTTTCTTTCGACCAATCTGCTTTGATCCCCACTTTGTTACTAGCGCTAAAAATAATCCCCGTGACCTAAAACGTTTTCATAAAGTTCAGCATGCACATAATTATTTTTTAATAAAGATAAGAGTGTAATTTTGAATATAGAATGAAATATGTTCATATAATTACTTGGCTCTTCCCTAGTTTAATAAAATCAATATTTTAATGACCAAACATTAGAATACATATTTTGGGAAGTCAGATCAAAATCCTTTCAGTATACCCTCGGAATAAATTCAATATTTTTTCTACTATACATTCCACTTTCTAAATACTACATATCCAACAGGAAAACAAAGCGGTATGTCACGTTTTGATGTGTTCAATTATATTTTAATACCTATCATGTTGTCACGGTTTTTCATATTTTCTGGTGACATTTTAGGCTTTATACAACATAATATGTTAGATACTGTTATATGTGCGTGTGTTTCTGCTTAAATGTTTCAAAGAAGAGTTCCTGAATACAATTATTTGTTGCTTTTAAAACACAAATAAAAGATGATTTTAAAAAGAAACACTGGTCTCCATATGTTTGCAAATGTATACTTAGTTACCCGCACGTCCTATTCAATCCGTAATAGAAATGATCAAGATATTTTCAAATGTTCAGTCGATGTCAGCATTTGATTTTCAGTCAAGAAAAAAAAGCCAGTTGTTGAATGCTGGTTTTTAAGGCAGACCAATGGACCTGGTTCAATTTAATCTTTCCTGTGATATTTTCTGTATATTTGACCCTAAAATAAAAAGAATTGATATTTACTCAAATTCATACCAAATTCTCTCAGAGTGAAAGACTTCCATTGCACTCCGGTTGGGTTGACCTTTGTGATAGCCCCAAATGTGGGCGATTTGGTGGCGTTATTTCTTAATGTGGGGTCTCCTTTCGCGCTCACCTCGATAAACAAGCTAAAAATTTTCTTTTTTTTTTTTTTAATTGTAAAAAGCCCTTGTAAGTACCCCGAATATCATCCGCACTTAGGAAATGTGAATAACTCTGTTTTTTTTTTTGGTAATTTTTAATTCTGAGGGTTAGAGTTGCTGCGAGATAAACTAAACAATTGTTGATTTAAAATTAATAATTTTAAAAGTGCCAAAAATTAAATAAAAAAAACAAACTTTGATTTAAAATTTATAATTTCTTGGCGAATTAATTAGTAAGTAACTTTACATTATTTGGGGTGAATAAACGGAAACAGTCCCACTCCTGTTCAAACTGGTTTTGCCTTGGACTAGATTCCGCTGTGTAAATACTTGGAAAAATTGTTATCAAACACAGTCAAAAGTCATGATTTCGAATGTTGATTCCCAATGGAGGTAGACAAGTCGCTACTCGTAATCCCAACCCTATTTGGTTTTGGGCTACTTTAACATTAATAAATAACCATGCATTGTAAAAATGCATAACCTTGGAGTGTATGTTTAATTACACCAACGTCTCGAAATATCTCTCGCCCGATACTCGAAAAAATTCCCCTCCATTAACAACATTATATGACCAGATATTTACAACAAAATACTGTTAGAACTTAGTCACTTCTGAAAAAGCTCATCTATCTGCTATCCATGCAGTCCATAAGGCAAGGAAGTGTCATCTTTTTTTAATTAAAAATATCATTAAAAACAAACTAATAGAATTTTGTTTTGAGTAACAGAACTTATTTCAACTCGAGTTAAAATCAAAGTTAGCAATTTCAGTGAATTTCTAAATATAACGCAACGAGTTGGTGTTAATTTTTTTTTAATTTAATATTAAAAATCTTTAGTAAATAATATAATTCAGAATTCCTCTTTTCTGTAACTTTCATTCTTTTTTGTTGCAAATAAAATTAGTTCCGAGTTTAAATTAGTTTTGCACCTCATAGACTATGAAATATGCTTCAAAACTTGACTGTTCACAAATCTACAGACAATGTTCATATTTGGCAACTGTTTTACTACATTTATAAAACTTGGTGGGAGTAATAACACCAGTCAGAAATTCAGTCTGTTAGTGAGTCAATTCAAGGGTAAGCATCTTTATTAATTTGAGTGTTACTAAAAACTTGATACTGTATTGACATAACTTTTCATCGTTATTTCATGTCTAATTATTTTTGCATTTATAATAAAATAAGAAAACTAAGGCGGATTCTTATTTTTAGTTTTACTGAAGGAGATGAAAAAAAAATAATTAAATATTAAAAAAAAAAATCATAAATTTCAAGCTACAGAGCATTGATATACAATCCTGATTCCTTTTTGCCTGCCATTTTATTCCAAATAGAATGATGACTGACTCGTTACAACTGCGATGCATTTTTGTGGTATAACAAACTATAGCAATGCGTTTCGAGGTGTGGAGTGACGTAACGGTAATCAGTAGTGAAACCGGATCCGACGATGCGAGTTCGCATTCTAGCTGGCCTTGTTTATACTTTTGCCCTTGGGGGAAGACTTTTATCTCATTCTTTTTGCCCTCAGTTCCGTTACCGGATATTCCGACAAAATGTCTTGTCACGTTACGAGGTTTGATAGAGAAAAGAGTAGGAAAGTTAACATTTGGGTCACCGACCATTTTCACCTAAACCTTGCTAACCAGGTCTATAGATTTAGTTGAATAATTCTTGTTTTTTGTTTTTGTTTTGTTTTGTTTTTTGTTTGTTTGTTTGTTTTTGTTTTTGTTTTTTTTGTTTTTTTGAAGGATATAGTTTAATGTCTTGAAATAATTTAATATAACGAGCATTATATTGCTCGTTTTTTTTTTTTTGGTGGGGGGTTGGTTTTTTTTTGTGTGTTTTTGTTTTTTTGTTTTTGTTTTTTCTGTTTGTTTTTGTATGTTTTCGTTTTTTTGTTTTGTTTTTTGTTTTTTCTTTTTTTTTTCTTTTTTTTTTCTTTTTTTTTTTGAAAGAATTTAATATAACGAGCATTATAATGCTTGTTTTTTTTATTTTTGTTTTTTGTTTTTTTTTGTGTGTGAAAGTTGCTACGTATTTGCTGTCTTTTCATCTTAATAAGAACAGTTTAACAACCTTACGGAATAGAGTAATTAAAAAAAAATACTCTGATTATAATACTTGTCAGAATATGCAGAAATTGCATACATTAAACCAAATAGTATTATTAACATTATTGCCCTCATGTCAATAGTCTAAATACTGATAATTCATCATCCCAGAAATTCAGGGATAAAACGATAGATATATATATATATATATATATATATATATATATATATATATATATATATATATATATGTATATGTTGTGTCCATAAAGTCTCTTTACAATTTAAAATATATATTACAAAGGCAATTGATGACCTTCAACCTGCCATCATTTTCCAGCAAAAATGGTGCACCACCACATCGAGGACTGCATATCCGTAGGTTCCTCAATCAAACATTTCCAGACCGGTGAATTACAAGAGATGGCCCAATTCCCTAACCAACTCGTTAACCAGATATCACTTCCATGGACTTAATTCTTTCTGTAGGATTATTTTAAAGATATCGTGTATCGAACAAAGATAAGAAAACTCACTGGTCTAAAGCAAAAGATCACTGATGCAATTACCACAGTTGATGAGTTGATGATATTTTAAATTGTAAAGAGACTTTATTGACACTATATACACAGATATGACAGAATTGAATAGACGCTCACAGAAACCATTTATTTTATTAAACAAGTAATTTATACAAATGAAGTAATTATAAATGGTCATAAATTTAATAACTAATACTTGGTTGACATCCCTTTTGCTTTTTTTTAATGCAAGGACCCTTCTAGGCATGCTAGCGATGAGATCACGAATATCATCTTGAGGGATTTATTACCATGTTTGACGCAGTAATCCTAAAATTTTGGACTTAGAAAATGGATTCCTGTTCTTTTTGTGAAGTTTTCTATCTAATATACCCCAAAGGTGTTCAATAGGGTTAATATCCGGGGAATGACTTGGCCATGGAAGTTTATTGATCCAATTTTGTCTCGACCAATGTTGCGTTGCTTGTGCAGTGTGACATGGAGCTCTATCTTCTATAAATAGTGAGTTAATTTTGTTCATTCTACAACTTGAGAATATTGGACGGATCCCTTTCATTAATATAGAAATATATTTGGTTGAATTAATGTTTTCTTCACACTCCACAAGCTCTGAGTGACCATCACTCCAAATTGCACCCCATACCATTACAGAAAGGCCCCCATGTTTCACCGTTGGGTGCAGTCTTTTTAAATCAAACTCTTGACTACAGAGTCTCCATACCCATACTCTTCCACTGTCGGAAAATAATGCGAATCATGACTCATCAGAGAAAATAAGTGGTCCAAAAGGTCACAGGTCTCTCCACCATCTCATGAGCCCAATCCTTACTGTGTTTGATATTGGCTGGACGGAAAATTGGTTTCCTTCTCGCAGCTCTGCCATAGTAGCCCAGTTTGTGAAGATACCTGACAGCTGTTCTGGGACTGACATCAACTTGTATTGCTATGTCAGAGGCCTTCAACGTGGATCCTGTTCAACATTTCTTTCGACAAGACGCATGGTTCTTTCAGAGGGCCCAGGGCGGCCTGGATGAGGTTTTGTGCACTTCTTGCCCTCTCTGGTGAATTGTACGATCACTCTATTAACAGTAGAAAGGGGTATTGAAAGATTTTTTGATATTTTTCTTTTACTAGGACCACCTTCATGTTGGCCTCGCTAAAATTCGGATAGGTCTGATGCTCCTTTGGTTCGTGGCATGTTCCAGTATTGTTATCTGCAATTTTAATCAAATAATCTAAGTTAATTTATCTTGGTTATTAAAAAAAACAGAAATAAAATTTATCTTAGTGTCTATTCAATTCTGTCATGTCTGTGTATATATATATATATATACACAGCGAAAATGGCAAAAAATCGAGCAACTTCTTGATGTGCTTCATGCAACTAATGTTACTCATGTAGATATGTATTAAATTAGTTAAAAAATATGTAATATGAACTCCTCAATTTCCACATATTTGTCTGCTTTTGTAATGACTTTTTTAATTATAAAGAGACTTTATGGACACCACACACACACACATATATATATATATATATATATATGTGTGTGTGTGTATTGGCAAAACACATTCAAACCAATTGTGTTTACCATTAAGCTACTGATTCACGTCAACATCATGTTAAAACACCGGTTCCCGTACGATAACCAAAGTAACACAAAGCCTGGTCAGTACCTAGATAGGTGACCGCTTGGGAATACAAAGTGCTATAAGCTTGAATGTGAGAGTGGTGTAATGGATAATGCCTCCGAATTGTTATTGGAGAGCCGAGTTCCAATTCCCGTTGGGTTCGTTATATTCATTTACACGTAATTTCCAATGGGAAAGCTATGAATCCACCTCCTCTTCTCCCAGATATGGGTTAATTAGTAGGAAATCATTATAAACAAAACAAAAGTATCTTACAATATAAAAATACATTCTCGCTTTAAATAACCTCTAAAAAGTTGATAAATTGTAAATAAAACAATTTTTCAATACATGAATAGATGTGCATTTGTATTTTAAAAATAGTGATTTTCCAAGCGTATGGGGCACCTAGTGAGGATCGAACTCACGACTCAGTTGTAATTGTTCTAGCGAGACAAGCTTGCTAACCATTACACCGCCTCGAGGTGCCCAAAGGATATTAAAAAAAATAACTTCATGAATGAACTTTTTATTCATATAAAGTGGGGCAGACTACAGGATCAGTTGTCTTAACTTAATTTGGATTTTAGTTTAGTTTCATATTCTAGAAGGATTTTTGATAAAGAAAATGTATTTTATAAGTACAGTGCAGTCTCTCTATTACAAAAACACATAAACTTGGGAAAGCATGGAGATATATATATATATAATGGACTCTCCCTAGATTCTCGGTATATGAGAGCCCAATAACTCAGTTTTTACAACTGAATTGCTAGTTAAACTACACATATGCTTTGATTATTGTGGTGAAGGCATGTATAAAACAACTACACTTTTTGAAAACACTAATAATAGAAAATGGTTGATAGTACGTCACGTTGTCTTCTAACGTCCCTACTCTGGTTTGAATTCGGTTAATCTAGTAGCTATTTATTTTCAAGAAAGATTTTGTTTGTTTTAATATGTAGATTGTAATGTTTTTTTTTGTTTTTAGCAATAGAAATGTTTTAATTCACGACCACAATAGAAAACATTTCTGTTGCTAAAAATCATCACCATCGCAATCTACATATTAAGAGAAATAAATATCCTTGATAATCAGTAACAGATGACCTGAAAGGCCCAAAAGTCATATGGACAATTCTTACACACTCTGTTCAAAAAAGAAATCTCTTGAACGCATGCAAGAAAATATATTAAAATCATTATCAGTGTCTTGTCACTCATCTTCAATGAAACCTGCAAAAAAGTTGGATTGATGCCAAAATACGCAATTCATTTTATATATAATGTCTGATCGATTCGATAAGATGAAATTGTTAGATAATGTTTAAAAAACAATTTTAAAGCCAACGAAACTGCTCTGTTTTAATCGTCTGAAAGAACCCTTTTTGCATTCAATCAGCATGGCTGATGCTAACCACCAGGAGAGTGGTTCATTGAACCTTTGTGGACGAACGTTTTCCGCTATTGTTATGTCTGCAGTGAGGAAAGTTGGTTCAATGTGTCGGGCTCGACAATTCTTCTCGTAAGAGTCTATCCTATATATTTATAAGTCCCCTATTCATTTTGGAGTATTGCTGCACATTTGGTCTGGTCCTTCTGCTGTATATTTAGAGATTCTTGATAAAATCCAAAGAAGAATATGTTATTTGTCTTGACCTGGCATCTCTGCTTCAGTCCCTTTCGCACCGCCGTAATGTAGCTTCTCTGTGCTTTATCAATAAATAATTTCATCGTAATCGTTCTGAGGAATTTTCCTCTATATTGCCTAGACTTTGAATTTAAGTGCAGTACTAGATTGTCGGTGTGGTGTCGTCATTTTACAGTTGAAATGACTAGATGTAACCGTAAGTTCTATGTTAACAGTTTCTTCAATCGCACTTCTCGCTTGTGCACTCTCTTCCGGTTTCTTGCTTCTTAGTGAACTTTGCATTTAACTTTTTTTTAAGATCGATTTCCATAGTTATTTTGCGTCTTCTTAATCCTCGTGCTTTTATTGTCGTCTCTCCTTAATAGTAATTTTTTTTCTCATATTCTCTAATTTAGCAATTTCTTGTGTCTTAGGGACTTTGTCTTACATTATTTATATATATATATATATATATGTGTGTGTGTGTTAATGTCTGTTTGAGTGTGAGAGCGTCACTTTTCTTTTCCTTGAGAAAAAAAAAAGATACTATAATTTGATCGTAACAGAACAGTCGATCGATACGGACATAAGTTATTTTTACTGGTACTTTGAAGTGGGTCCTAAAAGTTCTTTACCGACCAAACCAAGAAGCCATTCAGAAAAAAAATGTTAATGGATCAAGCTGAAACTCTTCAGTACCCCTTTCATAATCTACTCGATTTTATATTTACGATTTTTGCACCCTAGCTGAATATCGTATGGACAATTACTTCCTTTCTATATTTTTCTTAATTCATTCTATGCTGCATCGCGACATATGTAATCACGGATTTAATAAAAGTTTTAATGTTTTTGTTCAAGAATTCATTCATAATTTACCGTAAATCCCCATATATATTAAGCATTTTTTTCTAAAAAAAATAATAAACAAAATTAGGGGTGCGTATTATGCACAACTACAAAATAATCTTTAATAAATTGCAATTTCATAGGTTGATTTAATTTGTGAAATGACTACTAACCACAAATATACAACAATTTGATATTAACATTCAGCGATTACGATCCCATAAGGATGTTAAATACAATCATATCTACCTAACAATACTTACAAATGTAAAATAAGAAATATTATAAAACTAAATTAGAATAATATTATTGTATTTTTGAAAGCATTTTTAATAAGAGTAGGAAACCCTGGAGAGGTACAATTTATAGGGTTTGATTACCAAACAAGGGGTGCGTATTATACGTGAGTAGAAGTTTTTCCCACACTTTCAGCATAATTTTAGGGGTGTGTCTTATGGATGAAGGCGTATTATACATGGGGAATTATGGTATATGAATGTTTAATAATAATGACCGATTTCAAAGACTGCCGCTCAGTAACTAAACTCATCGTTTTATTATTTTAACAGAAAAAGCAGGATTTTTATTCTTTCTATTACTTTCTCTTCTATAAAATTTCTCGCTAACTGATGTAACGTAAATTACATTTTAGAGCCAGAAAAAATATTCTGCCCTTCCTTACCACATACCTGTCGAATCATTTTGCCACAAACCTTAGCTGCCTGCCTGCCGACTTACCAACGGAAACTCACTCTCCTCATTTCGCACTGCAGCCTGTACGAACATTACGCAAACAAGAACGATGACACACGAGACCCCCTCCCCCACATAAAAAAAATACACATCAAAGAAGCATTAGGTGTTTGGGTATATCCTTTTACGGATTGGACCAATCGTGTCCCTCTCGTGGAAGCCGTAACACAGAACTACATTCCGAGTTGGTCTTTCCGATAAATCCGGTTTGATATCTCTTTTTACCCAAACATAAGTGATGGGTACATACCGTAGTTCGACGGTTTGATAGCTTGTCTCGCAGACCATTTCGTTGGTGTTGTCAGTTTTAATATCATTGGATTCCTTCTTACTGTGACCTTGAGTTAAAGCCCGCTTAACTTAATAAATGAAATATATCAAATATCATACGACCGTCGGTTAGTTTGTCTTACAGTCTATTTCGTTAGTGTACCAAGTCCGATCTCAATTAGTGTTGCCCTTTTGTCGAATCAAGTTAACCTTAGAAAATAACAAAAACATCAATCTCTTCGCTGAATTCATTAAATATATTTTCTGCAATTTTTAGAAGGATCGTTATCCTTCAAAGAGACATTTACCCAATTGATCTCCGCCTTTCTCTGATATTTTTCCAACAACTTTTCAGCTGATTCATTCTACAGCTATCGTCATATTTCTTTTTCACACACAGAAAGAAAAATGCAAACAGTCCCTGTTCGTACGATTTTTACAGAAATTTAAATATCTGAAGTGTTATAACAGAAATGGGACACAAATCCGAAGGCACACTACAAAAAGAAACAAATAAATTTCTTTGCACCTACCACGTCCTGAATAAATACGACACATAGAAGAACATTTCAAGAAGGACTTAGAATGAATCGGCTGAAACGTTGCGTGAACAAAGAAGTGTGGTAATAATCAGAAATTCTTTAAAAAAAAAAACCTCTGTCCCAACTTCCTCAAAATTATCCTCTACAATTTCTGATTCTGGAGGTAGGCAAACACTTCTCTGCACAGAATATAGACGCACGACAATATTTAGGTGACTAAATTTTAGAACATTTAGTTCAGTGGTGGACTAAATTAAGCTTAGTCAATAATTATTAACTTAGTATAGTTTACATTTGATACAAGTCCGTACCCAGTGAGGATCGAACTTGCTATTTAGTTGTAATAATCTGGCAGACCATGCTGAATTCCGACGTTCACCATCACTTCATCCATCGAATGAAATGTTTGTATTCTTTTCGCCATCTTTTATTTTCCTCGTCTGTGTATGCGCGAATAGTTTAATGGACGAGAAATCCTGTTTTAATTCCAGCATTATAATATTCCTAGCAATGAAACCGTAAGTTCTATGCTAGCAGTTTCTTCTCTAGCGCTTCTCGCTTGTGGAACACTTTTACTCCCTCTTGCTTTCCAGACAACTTTGATCTAGAAAATTTAAATTCAATGTCAATAGTTATATTCTGTCTCCTTAATTCTTGTTCTTTTATTATTCACACTCCTTAATATTTGTTTTTCTTATATTTTTTCGCACCCAGTAACCTCTTGTGTCTTAGTGGCTATATTGATTTTAAAAATGTATTTTCCTTCATTTTTCAATGTAATAATTTCGGTAGATAATATTGAAATTTATTTCTGTGTTATCCTATGTTTATTTAACTTAGACTAATACAAGGCCAATCTCGGTCGCCTGTCAAGTAGGATACCCCCACCAGAAAATAATTTGGGCCACTTCTATGAAAATAATATTAGGGCAAAAATTCTTACATGAACCATTCATCGAGCACTTTGCTAGTCTTTGATATTTCACTTTCTATCGTATAAATCGGTCAAGAAAAATATTTTATTGCAAATCAGAAAAAAGAAATTGTCCTTTTTTTATTTGACTTTTCTGAGATTCCAGTCGATCATTCCTATCTCAAACTGGGTGCTAGTGTAGGAACATAATTATTATTATAAAAATAAATAAAATAATAATGAATAATATAAATAAAATAAAACAAGGGTATTTAAAATCTTTTAAAAGTAAATTAAATAAAAATAATACTCCCAGCATGCAACAAATCTATTCCTGCCGGAAATAAGGACATCCTTCCAAAAGATATTAAATTCAATCTCATCACCACGAACCTTCGTACGGGCTACACTTGTCCAAATTCTATCTATGATATGGCTTGTAATACTACGGAGTAATTTCTCCATTTTATCACATGTACCATAGCACAATTATAACCTAAAAAATACACAAAAAATATAAATTATGATAATTTATAATTTATATTTATATTTTAAGTATGAAATTAACATACAATTACCATGTTTTTCTGTTATTTTTGTATGTTTTATTTCCTATCAAGCATACTTTTATCTCTGTGAACACAAGTCTAATTTCTGCTGATATGATGTGAGTGGACCCCCACACTAGAATTCACACAAATACCTTAGCATAAAAACCCTTTTACTTACAGATTCCCTAACTTAAAGGCTGCCCTACTAACTGAGAACATTCTGATTATGGGCCTGGGTCACCTTAGATTTAAGTCAATATTAACATTACGTCTTCATATTAAATGGAAAGTCCTGTGTCTCGTATTGTATGTTAACTATAACACATACTCCCTTTGGGACCATTTTGCTCGCTTCCAGTTTTAAAATTACTTTTTCGTCCCTTGTACCCATAAATTTATTCACTTTAATAAATATTTCTCTCTGACGAAATTCCTCTGGTGAGTGCCAGAAAAAAAAAGCACTTTTTCAGGAATTAATAATTCAATATGATTCCACTTTTCACAGTTATATTGAACTTAATAAACTGTCTCCCAAGGAAATAAGGATCGTTTTTATAAAGAATAGAATAAATTATATCGGAAAAATACATTATCTTGAAAAAAAAATTATTCACATTAACTTAACGAAATTTTTACTAAATAAACGGAATACAGTTCCAAGTGAGTCTGCGCTGACGGTTTTGAAAAACAACATGCAAAATTCTGAATGATGACTTGGGCTCCAATACTGATTACAGGTACTGATTGGAAATAGGCAACGGATAAAACCAGTGAACTTTTGATTGATGATCTTCAAAGATCTTGAAAACATGATTATATGTATTTGCTTTTATTCAAACTTATAGAACTTATATTTTACTAGTTTATATGTTTTCGAATAACACTCTCATTTTCTTATAACAACATTAAAAATATTGGTTTTCTTTGAACTTGACAACTGTTTGAACCCAGATAAAAGCTCTGGTCTCAAATACGGAGTACAGTGAGCAAAAGAATTATTGTCAGCTACCCAGACAAATAATGATGTACTCAAGTAAATTGAATATAATGATTCCGAATCTGTACTCAATGTTATCAGAAGCCCTGATGTTTTTAGATGTATATGCGTAGTAAATTTATGTTCAATTTATGTAGTGTATTATTATATAAGTACTCTTTATAATATCTTTATTCTCAAGGTATATAGTACGTTAGTAAATAGTTTATTTCTTTTCAAAGCGCATTTAAACCCGTGCTTCTCAACCTTTTTCAGCCTGGGGACCATTTTTTCTTCACAAAATTCAAATGGACCACTCCTACTTTTACTTGTAGGCTGTTCATTTTTCACACTAAAATACTCAATGAAAAGACAATGTAGTCTATTTACATTTTAACATTTATTTTAGTAAACAAGGATAAACACAAGATATCAAAATCAATTTTGATGGTGTCATTCAGTCTTAGTCTGATAGTTCCTCTGCTACTGAAAATTAATTTATTTCTTTTTCTACTGAAAACATCCACAACAGGCGAAGATCCAAATTCCACCATCCATGTGGTAGGGAAAGAAATGATGCTTGCTTTGACATGTTGAAAAATATTTGCGAGTGAGTCTTTTATCGATATGTAGGCAAAAACACCTTATTTGTCGACTCTTCTAGATTAAAAAAAAATAAATATATCACTGCATAATACCTACGTAATTTCAAATTTTCAAATATAATGGACATGGGTATAATTAAACAAAATATTAAATGTTTTAATTCTTCAAAGTAGGAATAATTTAGATACATTTTTTTGTAAAATGGCTACAATCTTTTAGGGCTACGGATTCTATGTGGACCACTAGAAATGCTATATGGGCAACCGGTGGTTCACATTGAGAAACACGGATACGACAACGAGAAATGAGCAAATAAATATAAGATACACACACACACGTCTGCAGTCGTTCTCTCACAGACGTGCCATCGCCTCCCTCTGTCTTTTTTACAAATACTTTCACGGTAACTGCTCTGATGAGCTGCTTTCGCTGGTTACCAGACTTCATGAGTTTAAGCGTTCAACTAGGCTGGCATCTCGCTCCCACCCGTTCATTGTCAAAACTGTTAAATGTAGCCGTCTATTCTACTCCAATAGCTTCATGTCTCGCACCTCTCGCCTGTGGAACTCCCTCCCTTTTTCCTGTTTCCCTGATAGCTATAATCTCCAACTATTCAAATGTAATGTCAATCGACGTCTCCAGATGTCTTGATCTATCCACTATCCTTCTCCTCATCCTTTCCTCTATCACTCTTATCTGCTCTCGCTCCAAATCCTCTGTAACTCCTTGTGTGCTAGTGGCTTCCCGCCTTGCTTGGGGTGAAACGCTTAAAAAAAACTATTCTTTGGAAACAGCAGTCATCATATTTGGGTTCAAGCTGCCTTGGTGTCTCAATTCCATCTCGGACATATCTTAATGGAATCTCTTATAATTTTAATTCCCAAAACGAGGCGGAGTTAATAAAAGGGCGATATCCATAGACGTCAGTGGAGCGTAGAACCAATTTTTTTTTTGTTTCTTTTTTTTGTTTCTTTTTTTAATGAAATCTATATAACAAAATCTACGAACTTATGGATATTTTTTTTACTAAAAGTGAAAATCGGAACTGCAAGAATCGGCACTCATAAACTCCATAGAGTTAATGTTCTAGGTTTCCATATGTATCAATATAGCCATAAATATTCGTCTAGCAATATCTTACTTGTATTGAAGTTGCAGTGTACATAATAATAAAAGCAGTCGCCTATTCGTTTGAAAAATAGTAGAGATATAAGCTAAAGAGTTATATTTTAAAATGCATCCTGAACCCCATTTTTGTATGCTGTTAGGATGGTTATTATAAAAACAGCAATGTCTCAGCTGTAAGGAATCCATGAAAATTCTGTAAAACTAATATGAATAAATCTTGTGACACCCACTTAGTAGAAATATACTATGTGCAGGTAGCGTAACGTCATATCAGCGCAGAAAGTATAATCGGTGAGCTGAGTTCAGTTTCCAGGCTAATATGTTGCGTTCAAAATTGCCGTTAGGAAGAGCATAAATCCGTTCCTTTTCCTGTAAGGTGTGGGTTAAATAGCAAGATAGACAGGGATCTCTGGCTTCAGGTAAGAACCAGTCTAGGAGAAGGAAAAAACGGCCTGAAGAGAGATGTACTCCGTGAGGCTATCCTACTTTACATCCATTGTTTCTTCGTCTGCACCTACTAATGTAATGCAGATTCGAAATCCGCGGACTCGATTTATCCTAGTTTAGCATCAGATGTCTGTTACTCACACAACAATCTTTTCCCAATATAATTAAACTAGTCTTATATTAATATAAGACAACGCTTCATCAGTCAGACGCATAACATCACATATTGTGCGAGTGGACAGTTCTGAATAAGTATCTGGAATCATCCCACTCGATTTAGAATGAAATACACGCTTTTACCCAGGTATGAACATGTAAGTGCCTCATGTTATTCAGGCAGGAAAGTAGCCACTTCATCGCAGAATTCTCATCCCACGTTCGCCTACCACTCATTCTGCCTTGTGTAAACTTAGTAAATGCCATAGGGACATTGGATGATATAATCGATCAAACAATTTGCAATTCAAATCTATGTCTGCTTGGTTTAATGAAATATTTGCATGGGAAAATATTTGCAATTTGCCTCACGAACTAGAGTCACTGTTTATGTCATTACTTTTATGTTAAATATGATTTTATTGAAAGTTGTTTCCAATCCAATTGTTACACACTACGATAACAAGTTACGTACTGGAATCTGTGTCCGAATTTACATGGAAAATTTGCATCTCTCTCATCCTATATATATATATATATATAGCTTCAAGGTGTGCTATATTTATGGGATAAAGTGCTCAATATCAGAGATAGAGCGTATGAAAATATAAACATAAAAGTGAACATTGAAGTCAACACTCAGAGGCGACTGGCTGTTTCATGCTGGACGCAATCGTTAGGCCGACTGACAATTGCGTCTAGCATGAAACAGCCTGATACTGATATCGTTTCAAATAGACTGTTTTCCTCAATTAGTTTAGGTTGATTTCCGTGTTCTTTTTTGTTATTCAATTAGGGCCTGGTTTATTTGATTTTTGTTTCAATTTATTTTGCAGTATTATATACAGGGTGCGATGGGTAAATTGTCGCCATTTTTATATTTTTAATTTTGTGGATGTGCGTTGTTTATTTTTTATTTTTTTCAACTGCACACTATACTAGGATCAGTTGGGCCCCGTGTGTCAGAAAAAGAGGACCAGTACGCAATTCACTCCACGAGAAATTTGGAAACAGTATGTTATACTGCTTGGCATTCGCGCCGGTACCTCTAATACGAACATTTCAGTATGTTTGAGTGTCATTCTGAGGACAGTGCAGGGGATTCAGAAAGTGTTGGATGAGTCTAATTATGAAGATGTTTGGAGTGGTTGCTAGTGATGGCGACGTCATGCCTCCATTCATCTTCCCACTGGGCGTCACACTCAACACAGCAGCCTACATAAAATGCCTTCATGGGGTAAGCTGCCGTGGGTCAAGAGAGTCGCTGCTGGAAGACCCTATGTCTGGCAACAGGACTCTGCACCATGCTACACAAGCAGGAGAACCCAGTTATGGCTGTCAAACAATTTCTGTGACCACATCACCTCTTACATTTGGCCACCCAACGCCCCAGACTGAAACTGCCTTGATCATTATGTTTGGGGTGCAGCTGAGCAAGAGAGCAACAAAACTCCTTGTAACACCAAAGATAAACTGAAGACAAGGATTATGTCAGCATTCACCAACTTACAAGATGACCGTCCAGAAGAGTTGCGGGTGATTCTGAAGTCGTCTGGAGGCCGTGTTTGTAACCAATGGCGATTTTATTGAATAAACTTAATCTTAGGTATTTCAAGATACTTTTGTGTATTTTTGGTCAATATAACTGTTAAAATGAGATGCCAGTGTATTTTTTTAATACTCGCGTCATTTAGACGACAATTTATCTATCTCACCCTATCTACAACTATCGAGGTACGTCAGCAGTACAGTCTTGTGAAATTAAGCAACGAGTCAAAGCGAATGCTGATACTATTCTGGTGAAATTCTCTAAATTAATCGATTGGCTCTGATCGATGAAGCTCCTCTTTTCAATTCGCTTGTGGGTCGTGTTTTTCAATGTCGACTTTCTGTAAATTTCTTTTTAAAATAAGAAATACTGTTAAGAAAACGAATTCGGTCTACAGTCACGAGAAACCACTATGTTTTCCTTCTGGAAAACAATGCGTTTTACTAAGTGATTCAGTGGGTGTTGCGTTTAGTGTGTGGAATTTTATCAGTCCAAAAATTGAGTTTCTTCCAATCAATAACACATTTTTACTTAATCTAATAATCGAATCCTAACCACACAGCCTCGAGCTAGCAGATGCCAAGAAAAATTTCCCTTGTTGTTTATAGTGAAATGGAAATTAAACGAAATAGAAAATAAAATAAAAACCTCGTAACGAAATATCTCCATGGCTTCTTCGCGTTTTTATTTATTTACATTTTTTAGACTTTCTTGAAAAAATACTTTCTTGGAAATAATTAGCATTCATTTTAAATTTGATGAGAAAAATCTATTTTTATTATTATCTCCCAGAAATTACCGAAATATTCCTATTCATCAGTAAATAAATATTAAATATAACATATACATACATATATATATATATATATATATATATATATATATATATATATGGGGGCGCAAAGTTTTCAACGAAAACGATTCGGAATGAAAACTCAGAGACCCGAGTTCAATTTCTATTCGGCTTCGTTACTTTCACGTACGCGCACCTACTCTTAATAAAGGTACGAATACACCCCCAACTATGGGTTAAATAGCAGGATTTGTGGATGGAAAATTATTATTCTCAAAAAGTTGTTAATGCAATATTCACTTTCCCAAAAAAAAAAAGAAATCATTCTTGCAATCCAATATATTTCGGTTTTATATAATTCACAAAAAAAAACTACGCATTTAATCTACCGTTTCAAAAAATAGTACCGGGAAATTTCTCATCCCTTTTTTTATATTGATTTATTAAACATAGCTCAGATGTGGCACTAGACCGCGTTTATGGATAACGTTTTGATCTGATCGATAA